>JAANDH010000180.1:290270-378461 GCA_011799765.1 Nymphaea thermarum | reverse complement strand
CGAAACCAAATGTATATGCCCTAAACAAAACAGGATCATGCTCATGCTAAATCATTGAATTAAACCAAAGACTTAATCTTAAAGCGGAAGCGTACCTGATTTCATCTGAAGCACTGGATGGTAGATCGCAGGGTAGGATCTTCCAGGGTCTTTGCGGCCGCACGTGAGGTCTCTCTCAGATGGGGAAGAGACAACCCTGGAAACCAACGTTTCATGCAACCATTGCACGACCCCGGGGACCACTACCATTTTATAATGAGGACAATTACGGATTCCACCCATCAAAGAGTCTGTAATTGCGTACTGGTATCTATACATTTCAAAATTACCCCATACCATCTAAAATGACGTAATATCCCAAAACGCAATCACTTAAGCGGATATTTGCATTAAGATAGCCATAATGTCTGAAATTCCTCATAGACATATGCCGGCCCACCAAATGATCTTACAGGAGAGCAAGAAGGAAGAAGATGAGTATCCTTTGTGGTTGTTTGGTATCATGGTTCTGCATGTTGCTATGTTTTGGCATTCTTTTCCGTCTCGTTTCCAGGAACACCAACAAGCTCTCACCAGGTCCAGTGGGTTTGGGTTTGCCGGTGGTCGGCTCTCTGTTCCAGCTTGGCCATATGCCCAACGAGTCTTTGGCTGGGCCCTCCAAGCGGTATGGTGCCCTCACAACCATTCGCCTTGGCCTGACAACCACCGTGGTGGTGTCCTATGGTGGTTGAGGTGCTGCAGAACACGGCCAGAACTTCGCCGGCCGGACCGTGATGGATGCAGCCAACCTGTTCGGCCACCCCGAGTCGACCGTCATGCTGAACCAGAACTGCCGGAGATGACCGCAGCTAAGACGCGCAATAACGAGCTGTTCACCCCCAAGAAGCTGGAGGCCATGAGGGGACTCCGGGAGGAGAAGGTGCGAGTGCTCCTCAAACACATCCACACAGAACCGGCGGTAGGATCTAAAGTCATGGTGGCATCTTTCCAACGGCTCTCAACTTGATCTCCAACACATTGTTCTCAGAGGACGTGGCGGATCTAGAGTCAGAGTCTGCGGTTGTCTTCAAGGCCATGGTGTGGGGGATTTTAAAGGCAGCCCCGAAACCGAATGTCGCCGACTATTTTTCGGTGCTAAGGTTGGTGGATCCTCAGGGCCTCAGGCACAGACTTCAGACACTTTTCAAGCACATGTATGCTTTTTTTGATGAATTGATAGAGAAGCGATACAATCACATGGCCAGAAGGGTGGAAGAAGGATAGGGGAGATTTCTTGAACGTTCTGCTCCGACTCGTGGAGATACCAAACTCCGGTTTCATGGCCTTACTCATGGTATCGATTCTACTTACCATTCCCACATCCTTTTTATCACTACATTTTTTTTTTTTAAATGTACTTTCTAAGTTCCATTAGAGTGACCCTGGGCGGCAAGGACAGTTTATTTTAGTAAATCATTATGAGTCCCGACGCTAAATTTGTGACCTCTAGAAAAAGAAAGGCAGCTATCCTTTTCAAGGGAGTGGAGATGGGCCACTCAACAAAAAATAAAAAAAGGAGTTACTTTATTAGTGATTTTTTTTAGTTGTACTAGAAATGAAGCCTGTTCACAGTTCTTTGTTGAACTCGAGCTCAGCTCAATTGAGCTGAACAAAGTCAGCTTAATAGACTAAGTCCAGATTTGAGATCGACTCTAGTTTGCCGGCTCTCCATTTAATTCCATCTCTTTAGTTTTAGGTTTGGAAATTATTAAAAAAAGATAAACCTATATTTAATGAACTTACTTGAGCTTAGTCAAATCAAGTTCATGCAAATCAAACATGACTTGTTTGTAAGCTCAACCTATATTTTAAAAAAGACTTGCTTCTTGAATAATATCCAATGCATATTTTTGTTGTGACAGCTAAATACCCTTAGATGAGTGAGCAATTTCAATACCTAAAAAATACTTTGGTTTTCCCAAGTCCTTCATGTGAAATTTTTAGCAAAGGATGAATTTGAACTTTGTAATGGGAGCTTCTGCATTTCCTGCAATTAATAAATCATCAACAAATATTAAAACAACAAGAAAAATCATCAACCATTTTGCAACGTTCGATAGTGGCCATCTTGCAATTTGTTATAGTGGTCATCTTGCATAATGTGATAATTCAGGATAGTGATGATAATAATCTTAGTTTGGCGTTGTCCTCAAAGTTTCCTTTCCTGGATTTGCTTTTTACCTTTTCCTGTCACTAGTAGGTACGTGCAAAGCCCAAGAGAGTCACACATGAATGTTGCATATCACATTTTTTGATACATGAAAGGCTCTCAAGAACAAGGACTCTGGTACAAAAGGAATCAAAACTTAGACATAGTGAGATTTACAGATGCAATCTGAGCAAAACACATCAACAACAAGATATTATGTTTTTGTTGGTAGGAACCTTATAGCTTAGAAAATCAAGAAACAGAAAATAGTGGCTACATCTAGTGTACAAGCAAATTATCATACTATGGCTAAGGAACTAACGAACTCATATGGACTAAAAACATGATTAAAGAATTAAACTTTGAAGTTTCAAAGCCCATGCCCATATTTTGTGATAATTCAGCTGGCATATATATTTCTATTAATCAAGTCTTTCATGAAAGAACGAAACACATTAAAATTAACTGTCATTATGTCATAAAAAAGAATAAATTTGAAAGAAATCAGAACTCTTCACATAAGTGGAGTTGTGCACGTTGTTGATACTTTAACTAAAGGAGTCACAAAAGAAAAACTTTCGGTGATGTCATAACATCTACTCCCCACTTGAGGGGAGTGATAAAAACAAAATGGCTGTTGAGAAATCTATTGCCCTATTCATTGATTGAATGAATAAGAAAGGAGCATCAATCAACTTTTAAACATTGAACAAATGTTTTTTTTATTATAGGCAATTGTTGTACTCTTAGTTGGCTTAACGCTTTTAGACTTTGTTGTATATAGAAGAGAACATATTGTAATTCGGCTGATGAGAATCAAGATCGGTCACTCAATTCGTGGATGCAGGCATCTAATAGCCGAACCACGTAAAATTGTCCTCTCTCTCTCACTTTGTTCCACTCTTACTCTTTTTCTATCTCAATCGAACAGTGTGGGAATGGTTGCAAGTCACCAATCTGCACGTCAGTTAGGTTCTATCATTCTCAAGTAGTAGGTGCAACCTAAACTAAATCCCTTCTTCAGTTCATAGTTGGCAAACCCAGCGATCTGATCCGATCGCCCAGATCAGAATCGTTCACTTAATAGGTTATAGTTTAGGACCCAAGTTTTGGCTGAGTCTGTACAATTTGAGTTTTGACAACATAAAACTAAATTAATGATAAAAATTAATTTTGATTCAGTTTTTTTCTTGAATCGGTTGCAAAGAACAAAAAAAGGGAGGAGAAGGCTGACTTTTGGTTCTCTCAATATATATATTATATTCCTTTACGATAGAGGCCGGTGGACCATTTTTGGGAGTTTTTTCTTTTTTGGCAACCCCAGGTTCAAAACTACAAACCAGCTAAATCCTTGATCTCTCTCTCTCTCTCTCTCTCTCTTTTTGATATCCCGAAGTTGGTCGGTCGGGTCAGTGATTTCAGAGAGAAGATTTTTTTTTTTACATTTTAATGATTTCACCAAGTCTGTAAGGATTGAGTAGTTAATTGGATCATTTGAAAAAAAAAAATTAGAAAGAAAGAGGGAGCTACAGTATGGTAACCCAAGTGCATGTCAATAGTCCAATTTTTAATACTTGTCTCGGCCAAGTCATTGAGTCAACCCATTGACCCAATGACCCGATTGGCTGCCAATCTGAATCCAATTCCCGAGCTTGCCAACTATGCATTGGTTAATTTACATATAGTCTTCCATGAGATCAAATGAAGTTTCTTCTTCAGATCAGCACCTTCAACCCATAGGAATCTCACCATATGAGATTCAATCCTTGTTAAGATCGTGTTTAGGATTTTTCAAAACCCACATCCAATGGATGGTAATGGAAGCTAAGTCGTGTTTAATGAGACTTTAATGAGACACACAACATTCATGTTTGTTAGTACATGCATACTCCTTTAACGTACCTTTGAAGCAGTGAGCCGGCAGGAATCCAATCAGCCAATCAGAGTGGAGGCGGCAAGATAAGCCTTAGTGGCCTTAATGTTGATTGGGAGGAACACAGGCTTGCTTTTATTGATTTTAGGCCTCCATATGACTCCAATGATCAAAGAAAACGAGCATATATTTCTAGCCGTGCATGAGAGAGAGAGAGAGAGGTATCTCAATCTCAATATTTACAGTCAATTCATTGTCAACTTCGTACTTTTCTCTAGTTCCATTTTAAGACGAATTTTACTTCATGTTCCGCAACTTAAAATCGTTCGACGGACGAACAGTCTTTGGGGTGGGTATAATTGAACAATACGTTACTATTTTCCATTGGCAAACAATGACTAAGCGATGATCGTCTGGAATGGCGTGACATTAAATGACGTGCTTGCATTCCTCGGGAGCCTTTTTTGATCAAGGCAGTCGAGAACGAAGGGAGAGTTACAAAGAATAGGAGCTAGCAGAAATAAATGGCTGCCTTTGGGATTTGGTACCTTATGTCTGTATCTTGTTATCCTTTGTCATCTTCTACAATCTCTGAAAACCAGCAAGCTACCACCAGGCCCGGTGGGTTGGCCGGTGGTCGGATCTCTCTTTCAGCTTGGCGATATGCCCAATGAGTCCTTGGCTAAGGACTCCAAGCGGTATGGACCGCTCATAAGCCTTTGCCTTGGGTTGACGACCACTGTGGTGGTGTCCACGGCGGAGATGGCAGAGGAGGTGCTGTAGAAGCACAACCAGGACTTTGCCGGCCGGACCATCTTGGATGCAGTCAACGTGTGCGGCTGCCCTGAGTCATCCATCATAATGAACCAGAATTGCCCGAGATGGTGGGAAATAAGACGCGTCTGCAATAACGAGTTGTTCGCATCCAAGAAACTGGAGGCCATGAGGGGACTCCCGGAGGAGAACATGCATGTGCTCCTCAAACACATCCACACGGCATCGGTGGCCGGACGTCCGGTCAACATCGGTCAGTGCATCTTCAAAATAACTTGATGTCCAATGCAGTGTTCTGGGAGGACGTGGTGGATTTGGAATCAGAGTCGATAGGAGAGTTCCAGGGCCCGGCATCGGTGGCCGGACGTCCGGTCAACATCGGTCAGTGCATCTTCAAAATAGCTCTCAACTTGATGTCCAATGCAGTGTTTTGGGAGGACGTGGTGGATTTGGAATCAGAGTCGATAGGAGAGTTCCAGGGCCCGGTCTGGGGGTTGATAAAGGCAGCCAAGAAGCCGAACGTTGCAGACTACTTTTCGATGCTAAGATTGGTGGATCCTCAGGGCCTTAAAAGGCGAGAGGTGAAATGCCCAAGCTGCAAAAGAAGACAGGAAACCAGCTCTTTTGTGAACTTGGCTGAGATAGATACTACACTTAACACGGTCTCGTGTAAAGTACTTGAATGTGAAGCAAACACAGTTGGTCACACACGCACATTTCGATAGCAATCTGTCTTTCAAATTGTTCTCTATATGATTATCCAATTATAGTAAAAATGAAGTTTATAGCTTTTCCTATTTTTTTGCTTTCTTAGCATCTTATGTTGGGGTTCACCAGATTTTTGCTTGGTGTAGGACCTACATGTTGACATCATGATAATTTAAGGTTGGTGGTTTATTTATTGAACACTATAATATATAAGCCTTATGCTTCTTGACCCAATCAAATTCCTTCCATTTGCCGGGCACTTCTAAAATTTTTAAATGTCTTTACTTGTATTGTTTTATGTATTTCATTTGTTTTTTTTTTTGTAGGATGATGAGATTGTGAATTTGTGGAACCTGCTGACATGCAGAAAGCTGCAGTCCTTGCTTTGTCAAATGCTTCTTGCAATGAAACTCTTCCAACTATAAAAGCAATGGTTGGATGAAACTAGTTCTCAGCATGTGTGTTGCCTATGTTCATGAGGAGCAAAAGAGAAAGATGGTTGTAACTCGATGGCCCAGCCTGGTCTTCAGCTTTAATGATGGCTTCACTGGAGAATATCAGATTTCTGCCAAATGCTCTTGATGTTGCCGGAAATCATATTGATCGTTGAGACATAGTACAAATAACTCAAAATTGACTGCCTGCAGAATTACGAGAGCCGTGTCACAAGCATGCCAACGTGGCAAAATTAGTCCAAAGAAAAAATGCGAAGCTGACAAATTAGTTGAGAAATTTAAAGCATGACTCGTGGCAAAAGGTTTTTCTCAAAAGAAGAAATATATGACTCAATCACAGGAATATGTCATTAAATCTCTTCCACTCGATTTTCTCAGGCCGATTCCCTTTTCCTTTTCAGGGGCCTACATGACCAACAATTTCAAAACGACAATTTCCAATATACGAGTGGATGTGATTGGAAAGTGTGAACAAGGTGTGGAAGGAAGGCTAGAAAAGCTTAGTCCTGTGTTTGCTGCCGCTGCCTGCCTCAGCCTTTATCATGTGCTAAAGCTTTTTTTTCCACCAAAATGGGTGGGATCATTTTTGTTTTACGTGTTTGTATTTATATAGAGACGAAACTAAAACGCTCTTTAAAGTATGGTTGTCAGTTTGATTCTCGTAGGACTACTCATATGAATTATAAATGATGAATATACTATACTTTAGCTGATAAGTGTCTCGTTTCTCATCTATGTCCCAAAACAGCGCTGGAAACTGAAAGATGGAAATGGGGAAGTTTTCATCCTCCCCGAAGTACTTCTACCTTTCGAATCAATGTTGTAAAAATCAGTTTAAAAGGCTGAATTGGTTGGTTCCAACTTATAAGGGACTGAATTGGTTGGTTCGGACTAGGATCCGAAACATCAGCCGATTCACATTGACTAGAGTGAGAGAGTCACTTGGTTACCAATGTTTTTTCCTTTTCTATTTTTAATCCACCAACTCCTAAATTTTACCACCACAACTAGGGATGTCGACGGATCAGATTTAGATCAGATATATCCTTAATCATATCCACTTTTACGGATATTCAAATATTCGAATTCGAATTTGAATAAAGAAAAGTCATATCCGAATCCGAAATCCTATTTTACAATCCAAATCCAATCCGAATCTGTTTTTTATATTTATATCCATGTCCAAATCAGAATTTTGAACCAGATGCCAATTTTCAAAATTTAATAGCTTTAGATACAGGATATTTGTTTAAAAATGAATCCGATCCAAATCCGTATCCGAATCCGATCAGATATTTATCTATATCCGAATCCGACCCTATTTTTAATCGGATATTAAATTTTTTTTCCTTGTTCAATTTTTTCGAATCGGATCGGTTGGATGTCCGATTCAAATTAGATATATTGACATCCCTATCCACAACTCAGTGCTTGATATTTTTTTAATCAGTTTTTTACATTTTTCATGTTTTTCAAGATCATACGTTGGCATGACGAACAGCGGACTAGGCTATGACAGGGCCTATTTAAATAAATAACAGTCTATTTGGTTTCATGCTGTGTACAATCCAAAATCGAATCCGCTTTAGAATCTGATTGGATATTATCCGGTTAGCTGAATTTGGTGGTGTGATTTCATTCCAATCCGTTTACATCTCTAGATCCATTTTCTTACCCAAGAGGCTGAGTCGCCGGCCGGACCATGATGGATGCAGCCAACTTGTTCGGCCACCCCGAGTCGACCATCATACTGAACCAGAACAGCCGGAGATGGCGGCAGCTAAGACGCGTTTGCTGTAACGGTCTGTTCACCCGCAGGAAGCTGGAAGCCATGAGGGGACAAATGGAGGAGAAGGTGCGGGTGCTCCTCAAACATATCCCTAAAAAAATTTACACTCTATGTGAAAGAACATTACTAAGATATACTTAAAACCACAGATAAATGTGCTATAGGGTGATCTTAAAACGAAAGAAAATAAGCTATCACAAGTTGAAGAAACTTTCTGACTTCAAAATAGTTACAATTTTTTCCAGATTAGATTAAATGAGTGAATATCACCTTGATCTTGAAGCCACTGATTATCTTAGATTGAGAGAAAAATTTGGTCAGACAAAATGGAAAAGGTCTCAACCTTCAAACAGAGATGCTTTTCCAGATAAAATGGATACATCTGCGCCCAAAAATACATTGTATTCAGATATATATTTTCCAAATGCGCCGAAAGGTACTGATATATATTTTCCAAATGCGCCAAAAAGTTCTTACCACAAAATCATTGTCCTCTTTCTCGACTTACTTTTATATTTATGGACAGTTTTTAAAACAAATTTTTCAAAACACCCTCTCCTGTAATGCACATTAGATCTAAAGACTCCTTTCTTTTAGATCTTATGGTCTCCCTTACTACTTTTTGCATCTCACTTCAATATGAGTATTAGTGAAACCCCCATGAGATTAAAAACAGTAACAAAGTGCCTACCAACTGTTGTTCCAACTTCCCACCATTGCACCACATGTTGAAGGTTACTAATTTTAGTTTCTTGAATGATTAAAGCAACGGAAAGAGAGAGTCATGGTGGAGCACCATGGCTGCCAAATATCCATCTGTTGCTTTTTAGTCCTTTACATGAGCGAAAAATGAAAGAGATGTTTCTGCAATTTCTTTTTTTTTTTTTTTTTTAGATATATAGAAACAACCACCACAAACAATACGCTTATGAATGTGGTTTTAAATTTAACTGGTTATTTTAACAGTTAAACGCAATTTCTTTTTTTTGGTTGAACATACTTTTGTAAATTTTCATTTTTTTCAGCAGTACTGAATTTTTTCCCTTGACGTTTTTAGATTATTGAAATCGGAGGTGAAACTCTCTCTCTTGTATATATGTCAAGCCACAAATAAATTTATCCTCTCTCTCTCACCTTATTCCACTCTTACACTTTTTCTATCTCAATTGAACAGAGTGGGAATTGCCACAACATCGTTTCAGTAGGATAACGGCTTGGAGGATTTGAAAGGCATTATTAGCATTAAGATTTTCAAGATTTAGCTAAGGCTTAGCTCAGTACCCCACTACTCGTCCTATTTGGTTTGGTATTGTTACCACACAGGACTTCGACCGTCATGATGATATCTCCGAGGAACGTATTTATCAGAATATTTTTTTATTTTATTTTTCTTGAATCGGTTGCAAAGACCAAAAATGAGAGGAGAAGGCTGAATTTGTTGGTTCTCTATATATATATTATATTACTTTATGATAGAGGCCAGTGGACCATATGTTGGGAGTTTTTTCCTTTTTGGCAACCCCAAGTTTAAAACTCCAAACCTGACTCGTCATTTATCTACGTACCCGTCTCTCCCTCTCTTTTTGATATTCCAAACGTGGTCGGTCGGGTCATCAGTGGCTTCCTAACAGAGAATAGAGAGAAGATTCCTAACAGAGAAAATATATTTTTTTTTTATGTTTTAAAAATTTAGAAAGAAAGAGAGATGACTAAATTTATGTTGCATGTCAACTTTGTGTTTTTCTCGAGTTCCAGTTTAAGACTAAATTTACTTTATGTCCCTCAACTTAAAATCGTGCGATTAAGGAATAGTCTTTGGGGTAAGTACAATAGAATGATAAGTTACTTTTCCATTGTCAAACAATGACTAGCGATGATCCGTAACTAACTAAACTAAGTGAGTCTACTCTTCTCTGTGGGCCGTCTTGGATAGCGTGACATTAATGACCTGCTTGCACGCCTCGGGAGCCTTTTCTACAGCGATCAACGCAATCCAGAAGGAAGGGAGAGGAACAAAGAATAGGAGATAGCAGAAATAAATGGCTGCCCCTTTGTGATTTGGTACGTTGTGTCTTGCTATCCTTTGTCATCTTATACAATCTCATTTCCTGGAAAACCAGCAAGTTACCACCAGGGCCGGTGGGTTTGCCGGTGGTCGGCTCTCCGTTCCACTCTCCGTTCCAGCTTGGTGACATGCCCAATGAGTCTTTGGCTCAGCTCTCCAAAAGGTTTGGACCCCTCATGAGCCTTCGCCTTGGGTTGAAGATCACTGTGGTGGAGATGGCGGAGGGGGTGCTGCAGAAGCACGACCAAGACTTTGTTAAAAATCATAGAGAAAGAAAGGGAAATAGAATCAAGACTCAAATTTTAACGTGGTTTGGCATTAAAGTCTACGTCCACGAAAAACAGAGGAAGCTCTGTTTTGTCTCTCTTTCATATATTCTCACTCACACTTAATGTGGGAGTCATCTCCTCCTTATATGGATTACAGCCCCTTCTATCAAAACAAATCCCAACGACTAGAAAATCCCTGGAAATCATTGAATTAATCAGTGAATTACATAAAACAAGGCAACAAGAGATTGACAGAATTAGATTGATGTCAATCTCGTTCTGAAATCAACATTAACCGTTGAGGATTTCTTTCCAAAGAAATTGCTGAAGATTTCTTTCCATGGTAGAGACGATGACAGGCTTCCTTGCGCTAACAAACTCCCCCTCAAGTTGGTAGGCAGACATCAGTCTGCCCCAACTTGTTCATAATCGTCATATGTCTTTCTTTCCCCAAACTTTTTGTGAAGATGTCAGCAAGCTGGTATTCGCTTTTGACGTGAGAAGTTGTGATGGTGCCATCTTGGATTTTTTCTCGAACAAAATGGCAGTCAACTTCGATATGTTTGGTGCGTTCATGGAATACGGGATTCGCGCCAATATGAATAGCAGCCATGTTGTCACACTTAAGTTCCATGAGAGAGTTAATTTCAACCTTCATGTCCTTAAGGAGAGACTTAAGCCAAATCAATTCACATGTACACATGGCCATGGCGCGGTATTCAGCTTCAGCACTGGATCGAGTTACAACGGCTTGCTTTTTACTTCGCCAAGTGATCAAGTTGTTCCCAATAAATGTACAGAAGCCTGATGTTGATCGTCTGTCATTTGGGTCTCCAGCCCAATCTGCATCACAATAGCCAAGAAGATGATGAGGTTGATCTCGTCGCATTAGGATTCCCTTTCTTGGTGTCCCTTTTAGATACTTTAGGATCTGATGAGCTGCTTCAACATGATGGGATCTTGGCTGGTGCATGAATTGACTGATTACACTAACAACATACATGATGTCAGGCCGTGTAATAGTCAAATATATAAGTTTTCCAACTAGTTTTTGAAAACTTTCTTTGTTTTTCACAATATCACCATCTTCTTTCCTTAGTTTGCAGTTCATCTCAAGAGGCGTATTTGCAGGCTTGGCTCCAAGATATCCGGTGTCTTTCAGTAGATCAATTATGTATTTGCGTTGACATATAAAAACTCCTTTGTCTGAGTGAGCAACTTCTATTCCAAGGAAGTACCGCAAGAGACTAAGGTCTTTGATTTCAAACTCACTGTTTACAAATTTCTTTATAGACTGCATGATCTCAGAATCATCTCCAGTAATAATAATATCATTCATGTATACTAGCAAGATGGTTACCTTGGTTTTTCTCGTGAATGTGAACATGGTGTAATCGGCCAAACTTTGCTGAAATCCATACTTGATGAGTGCTGTCCTTAGACGAGCGAACCAGGCACGTGGTGATTGCTTTAATCCATAGAGAGCTTTCCTTAGTTTGCAAACTTGTCCAGATTGGCAGTTAATTTCTTGAGGGGCTTTCATGTAGACTTCTTCTTCTAATTCACCATGTAGAAAAGCATTTTTTACGTCAAGTTGAAGAAGTTTCCATCTTTTTGTAGAGGCGACTGCAAGGAGCGTTCTAACCGTGTTCATCTTTGCGACTGGAGCAAAGGTTTCATTGTAGTCGATGCCTTCTGTCTGAGTGAAGCCCTTTGCCACGAGGCGTGCTTATATCGTTCCACTTCTTCATTGCTCTTGAACTTTATTTTGTAGATCCATTTACATCCTACCAATTTTTTTTCATCTGGTAGAGGAACAAGATCCCAAGTATGATTCTTTTCAAGTGCCTTGATTTCTTCTTCCATGGCTGCCCTCCATCATAAATCTGCATTTGCTTCATTAAAGTTTCTTGGCTCTTGATGCTCATAAGTGACAAAAATATGATTTGTAGTTATGAGAGAGAGCTTCAAACGAGAGATAATTTTCTATTGAATGAAGATTATCAGCTGATAAGTAAGTGTAGTAATCACTTAACTTGGATGGGGGTCGAGTTACTCTAGAAGAACGTCTTAGACCTGTTTGAGGTTCGACGATGGTGGTGGCTTCGCCTTCTTCCAAAGTGGTACTTTCAGGGTTGTTGGTGTCATTGGGAAAGTGGGTCATCCCTGTTTGACATGGAGATGTTTGGTTCTCGAAAATGTCTGCCAGATGTCGAGGAACGTCTTCAGCACTGTTTTCAGCAGAATTTTTGTTATTTTCTTCCCCATGTATGCAACTGTCAAAGAAATGTTCATTCTCATAGGACTTTACATCTCGAGAAACAATCATTCGTTTAGAGAGAGGATCAAAGCAGCGATACCCTCTCTTATTACTAGAGTATCCCAAGAAGATACACTTGATGGCACGACTTTGCAGTTTATTTCTGAATTTTTCTTGTACATGTACATAACATTTGCACCCAAATATCCTGAGGTGTTTGAGAGAGAGAGGTTTGCTGAGAAGACATTCAAGAGGAATTTTTCCATTGATGCTGGAATTGGGGACACGATTGGATATATAGCACGCTGTCCCTATGGCTTCGCTCCAAAACATAGGGGGGACATTCATGTGCATCATAAGAGCCCGAGCTATATTTAGAAGTTGCCGATTTTTCCTTTCTGCCGTGCCGTTTTGCTGAGGTGTCCCAGCGCATGTATATTGAGGTTGTATCCCATGTTTCCTCATAAAGTTCTTCAATGTATCATTAACGTATTCACCACCATTGTGAGAGCGAAGCATTTTAATCTTAGCACCATATTGAGTAAGAATAAAAGCATAGAATTCTTCAAAGATATTTGGCACCTCACTTTTATTTTTGAGAAAATAAATCCAAGTTACACGAGTCATATCATCGACGAAAGAAACATAGTACTTAAAACCTGCATGAGAGTCTTCTGGAGCAGGTCCCCAAACATTTGAGTGGATTAGATCGAAAGCTTTTCCAGACCTTTCATGAGTGGACTGAAAAGGAAGGCGTGTAAACTTCGCGAATTCGCATGCATCACACGCTTTATTATCTTCAATAGTGAGGGAGGGAATAAGACGACTGAGATTCTGATCGCATATGTGTCCTAATCGAGCATGCCAAATTTGATACTCCGTCCTTTGAGTTGATCTTGATTTTGTGAAGAAGCCCAAACTGTTGGTGTCCACAACGTAGAGGTCGCCATGGCGTCGACCTTTACCAATCACTTTCTTCGTGCTCGGGTCCTGAAACATTACGTCCTTCTTGGAGAAAATAACAAGACAATCATAATCTTGAGTGATTTTGCTAACAGACATAAGATTAACAGCTAGCTTGGAAACAAGTAAAGTAGAGCCATTATGCTTCTCAAAGAATGTTGTTTTTCCAATGCCGGCAACTTCTATAGATGACCCATCAGCAGAAAAAACAGTGCGATGAAAATCCTTATTTAGATCGGCCAGTCTTGTGGGATCATTAGTCATGTGATCAGTAGCACCAGAATCAACTATCCAAGATTTATTATCAGTGGCAGTCAACAGGGCATAAGGCTTACCTTCAGAGACGTCACCCACTGGTTGGGAAGAAACTAAATTTGTTTTTGCGAATTTCTGAAAGAACTTTTCCAGGTCCTCTTTGGTGACAAAGTTTGCAAGGTTAACATCTTTGTTTAGGATTGAAGAAGATCCCTTTTCCTTCCCTGGTCGTCCCACGAGTTCCCAGCATCGCGCGTGTGGCCCAATTTCCTACAGTGAGTGCACTTAAGTTTGCTGCGAGTTTTCTGTGTGTTCGAATGGTACCTTTGCACGCCTTGAGTGGTGCCCGATTGTGAGAGGCATGCTATTTTTTCTTGGCTGTCTCCTATAGAATCCGTTTTAGGAGGGATGCTCATGACTCTTCGCCTTGACACCTCTCTTTGAATCATTTGGCAAACTGCATTGAACTTGGGCAGCGACATAGTGTTGAGGATTTGAGTCCTTAAGGACTCATAGTCCTCACTTAACCTAGCGAGGACCTTGAAAATTTGATCTTCTTCGAATCGCTGCTTATAAATGGCTGAATCAAAAGTTGCAGGCCGATATTGGAGGAGCTCATCATATAGGCTTCTGAGTCTTCCAATGTACCGTTGCACATCTTGATCATGGAGGGTGAGAGTGACAATCTCGCATTGTATTTGGTATACACGAGCAAGATTATTTTGCTCACTATACAGTTCATTCAGAGCCTCCCATATTCCGTGCACGGTATCTTGGTATGTGAAAAGATTTGCTATGGCTGGTTCCATAGAGTTGAGCAGCCACGCCATAACCATGTCGTTTTTAGCCTCCCATTCATCATATTTGGGATCGGTATTGGCTGGAACTTGGATTTTTCCATTAATGTATCCAGCCTTTGATCTTCCACTAAGAAACAAGCGAGCAGCCTTCGCCCAACTCAAATAGTTAGCACCATTGAGTGGGGTGGAGGTAATTTTCAGAGTGTTATGTTCGGTGGCCTTAACTCCCTTGGATGCTTCGTCTCTAGCAGCGTCAGCCATGATATTGAAGCAATGGAACAACAGGAAATCACACCTGGAATGGCTTGTCTAGCGAGTCTTGCTCCCTTGTGACAGCAACTGCACCACTTGAGAAATACCGACGTTCCGGAGAGATCACCAAATATTCATGGCTCTGATACCCTGTTAAAAATTAAAGAGAAAGAAAGGGAAATAGAATCAAGACTCAAATTTTAACGTGGTTCGGCATTAAAGCCTACGTCCATGAAAAACAGAGGAAGCTCTGTTTTGTCTCTCTTTCATATATTCTCACTCACACTTAACGTGGGAGTCATCTCCTCCTTATATGGATTACAACCCCTTCTATCAAAACAAATCCCAACGACTAGAAAATCCCTGAAATCAGTGAATTACATAAAACAAGGCAACAAGAGATTGGCAGAATTAGACTGATGTCAATCTCGTTCTGAAATCAACATTAACCGTTGAGGATTTCTTTCCAAAAAAATTGCTGAAGATTTCTTTCCATGGTAGAGACGATGACAGGCTTCCTTGCGCTAACAGACTTTGCCGGCCGGACCATCATGGACGCAGTCAACACGTGTGGCTCCCCCGATTTGCCCATCATAATGAACCAGAATTGCCCGAGATGGCGGGAATTAAGACGCGTCTGCAATAACGAGTTGTTCGCACCTAAGAAGCTGGAAGCCATGAGGGGACTTCGGGAGGAGAAGGTGTGAGAGCTCCTCAAACACATCCACACGACATCGGTGGCTGGACATCCGGTCAACATCGGTAGCCGGACGTCCGGTCGACATCGGTCAGTGCGTCTTCAAAATGGCTCTCAACTTGATGTCCAATACAGTGTTCTCGGAGGACGTGGTGGATTTGGAATCGGAGTCGATGGGAGAGTTCTAGGGCGTGGTATGGGGGTTGAGAGAGGAAGTCACGAAGCCGAACGTTGCTGACTACTTTCTGATGCTAAGATTGGTGGATCCTCAGGGAATTAGAAGGCGAATTCGGACTCTTATCAAGCAAACGGATGCTATTCTTCATGAATGGTGCAACAGCAGAAGGGCGGAAGAAAGAGGCGGAAGATTTCTTGGACGTGCTGCTCCGACTGTTGAGACACCAAACTCGGGCTTCGCTAGATAGAACATCAGGCCCATAATCACGGTACCGACTTCACCTGTTCTTATCACATCGTTTTTATCATTTCCTTTTTCTTTTTGTCTTTTTCTTTTGGAAAAACATCGTTTTTATCATTTCCTTTTTCTTTTTGTCTTTTTCTTTTGGAAAACATGGGATTTTTTTTTTCTTTTCCTCTAAATATAGGTTCAAGTTACTTTCTATATAAAAGTAGTGGAATTTCTTTTTTTTTTTATTATACTGAAAAAAGTGAAATTCATGAAAAATTGATTCACTTTTAGGTTGAAAAAGTTGGGAGAGATTGAATTGTGAGAAAAGTTGAACATTAATAAAACTAAAAAAATTTTATCCTGCGAGAACCTATGCACTGGGCTTAAAATTCGCATTTAGTACCATGTACTTTTGTTTTTTGTTGAAATTTTGTCTTACCTTCTATTTGCTTCATCGTTTAATTTTGACGAAACTGTGTTTTAAGTATTAATAAATTAATAAGCAAATTTTTTTTTTTTCAACATTCAAGTTTCACTTGTTTAGGTGCTGAAGGTCCATAATAGATTCAAAACTCTCCGTATTAAAACTCTGTGTTTGTTTCACGGGAAAACTCTGTGTTTGTTTCTCTACAACTGAAACTTTTAATCGAAATTGAACTGCCGCTGTACAATAAAGAAATACATGTATTCAAAACAGATCCTCAGCGAACATTTACTTCAATATATGTGAAATCACGGACAAATGGGAACATTTAGAACCTCTTTGTCGCTGGAACCGACACAAGCAGCATCACAGTGGAATGGGCCATGACAGAATTGCTTCGCCACCCGAACAAGATGGCTGCAGCTCAGTCCGAGCTAAAACGGACAGTCGGCATGGATTGTCTCGTCCAAGAGTCGGACATCCCACGGCTCCCTTACTTGCAGGCGGTCGTGAAAGAGACCCTAAGGCTACACCCACCTGCTTCCCTTGCTCATGCCACACCGAGCAGATGTCACTAGACGACTTGGTGGGTTCACCATCCCCAAACACACCCAGGTGGTTGTCAATGCTTGGGCTATCGCCCGCGATGCTTCCTACTGGGAAAATCCGACGTCTTTTTTGCCGGAGAGATTTATCAGTTCGAACATTGATTCTAAAGGAAAGAACTTCCAATTCATCCCCTTCGGAGCAGGAAGGAGAATGTGCGTCGGCATGGCTTTGGGGCACCGGATGGTTCACTTGGTACTCGCTTCTTTGCTGCAGGCCTTTTCATGGGAGCTTCCCCAGGGGATCGAACCAGAGCGAGTTAACGTAGAGGCCAAGTTTGGGATAACACTACATAAAGCTGTACCTCTTATAGTGTTCCCATCTCCTTTAATGGATATGTAGATGGTTCGGATATCTTACGAGAAGGTTTTCTATCTGGATATGGCATAGTTTGTATTACTCACCTCAACTTTATCATTAGAGGACTTGCCTTTGTATAAGATTCTGATAATTTTGATACACAAGGAGAAACTAAGTGGACATCACGTTTGGGTCCACGACGACATGGAACAGAGCCTCAAATGAGTAGCACATGTAGGTCCAATATACAATCTACTATTTCTGGATATTGAATTCATCAAAGGAAAATAGAACTATAGATTTGTATTCAATTCATCAAAGGAAAATAGAACCATAGATTTGAAATTCTTGTAAGTTACGGAATTATCCCTATTCAATTGTAAGAAGTTGTATATGTAGCTGCTGAAAGATAGTTTATTGTATGAAGCTGCTGTAAGTCAATTTAGAGCAGATCATTCTTTGACCTTGGTCTACTTTTTTGAACTAAAGTTTATATTGTGTGATCTGAACTAAAGAGCAAAACCTCCAACTCCAGTAACTCAAGGCTGTCCAAAGGGATCCAAAAGCTCATGACCAATTTGCGCCATTGATCTGCTAAGTCAACCACCACTATGAGATCTAGTACAAAGCAAAAGTAAATGCAATAAAAGAGGACGTTCTGAGGACGTATTCACCATCCTATCGTGCCTCCAAAGTCGTTGAATTAATTCATATTTCATATGTAGGGATGTCAATATATCAGATTTGATTTGGATATCCGATCGACCAATCTGAAAAAAATTTAATGTGCGGTTAAGAAATCAGATCAATTCAGATTTGAGAAACAACATCGGATCAGATTCGGATTCAAGTTCAGATATTCACAAATATTTGATCGGATTCGGTATATATAAATATCAAATCACATTCACAGATTTAGATAGAATTTATTTCTAGACAAATTTTCTATACCTATTTCTCTTACATTTTGAAAATTGGGGAAATTCGGATCAAAATTCATACTCGAATTCGGATATGAATACAAAAATTAGATTCGGATTATGAAACGGATTTCAGATTTTGGATTCGGATATAACTTTTCTTTATTTGCATATGAATCTGAATTTGAATCCAATATGTGAGTATTTGCAAAAACAGGTACCATTAAAGGTATATCTGATTTGAATCTAGTCTGTTGACAACCTTTTAAGGGATATATCTGATTTGAATATGATCTGTTTACATCCTTATAAGGATATATCCAATTTGAGTCAGATCTGTTGACATCCTTATTCATATGAATGTGTGGGGTCTGGCACCTGTTTTCTCTAGAGAAGGGTGTAAATATTTTTTGTTAATTGTGGATAATTTCAATCGGTTTTCATTGATATTTCTATTGAAGAACAAATCTGATGTCCCAACACTGTTTTGCTAATTTTAAATCGCTTGCTGAGAAGCAACTAGGAGAGCCAATTCAAATGATACAATCAGACAACTAAAACTGTAGAGGGCAATTTTGCAATCATGATTTCAAAAAAGAACTGCAATCTCAAGGAATTCTTCATCGTCTATCTTGTCCACACACTTTGGAGCAAAACGCAATAGTAGAACTTAAAAACCAGCATGTTGTCGAGACCAGATTAAGTATGCTAGAGATGCCAAAATTCATCATTAGTTTTGGGTTGAAACATTGAAAGCAGTTGTTTATATCATCAATCGCTGTTTATATCATCAATCGCCTTCCCACACTGAAACTCAATAGAAAATCGCCTTATGAAATATTGTTCGGGAAGAGACAATATTGTACTCAGCCTCGGGTGTTCGGATGCAGATGTTACCTTCGTTTAATGCCTACCAATTCCAACAAATTCTAGCCGAAAGCATTGCCGTGTATGTTTATGTGTTATGGAAGCCAACAGAAGGGCTACTTATGCATCAAACCGCAAACAAGAAAGATCATATTCAGACATGTAATATTTGAGGGGCATTCAAGAGGGCCTGCAACTTTTGATTCATCCACTTACAAAGAAGCAGCCTTGGATCAATGGATTTTATCTCGTTTTAACTCGCCAAATTCCTTCTCTACTTCAAAGTCGGTTAGTAGTCATTATACAAATTGTGAGGATCATGTGTTTGCCTCCTGCCAATGTCTACCTGCCACATGAAGTTTTATCAAACTGTAACTTAACATCTAGTAAACCTAAGACCTATGCCTTCGACTCCAAAAATTGCCTCTTTAAATTCCTTTTATAAAATTGAGGTTTTGCTAAAATTCGGGCTACCTTTTCCATGATCCTTAGGGATCCCTCTTATTTCCTCGGAATTGTTATTATGGTGCTATTTGCAAACTGTGTTTGCCAAGTTCAAAATGTCTCATGCCAAGCCCATTAACAACCCATGAGTTCATCTCGGACTTCAACTTTCGATGCTCCGCTCTTGGATCCATTCTTTCATGGGAGCAGAGGTAGAGCCTGAAATTTTTCATGAGACAGGCTGAATTAAAGTTTTTAAATTTTCAATAGGGCCGAAATATTAGTTTTTAAAGTTGTTATATATAACAAGTGAAAATTTTTTATATTTACATGTAAACTTTTTATTTTTATTTTTTTTGAGGTGAGGGGAGGGTCCAATTAGGTAAAACACAATCTTAGATATTTAAACGATTATAGCCTACATATTCAAAGGGGTTTGAATGTGATGGAACTTCAGAATTGGCGGCAAACGATATTATATGTTTGGACCAAGCATGCCGAGGAGGACTTTCATTTTGTTCAACTTCATGTGGCAATACTGAAATCAGATTCATTCGGTTAGCATGATGTTTGACTGGGAGGAACAAGGAGTTACTTTTGTTGACTGTTAAGTACGCATATGTTTGCAGAGGTTTTCACACTAAAAGACAACGAGAAGATATCCCACTTTTTTTTGTCCTAGCACCCCAAAGTTGACATAAAGAAAAAGATATCTAGTCTTCTTCCATGACTTCAATTATGAGCCTTACATCTTTCATTTTTCCGATATGGGTACCAGTTTTAACTACAGCCGCCAAAGGAGGCTTGCCTTTCTTATTGCATTAAAGAAAAAATGAACAACACTTTTTTTATTTTTAAGGGACAATGTCTAAAATTACAAACCTACTTTCTTTTGTCCTAGCAGACCAAAGCTGACATAAAGAAAAAAAATTCTAGTCTTCTTCCATGACTTCAATTATGAGAACTTACATCTTTTATTTTTCCGATATGGTACCAGTTTTAACTACAGCCGCCAAAGGAGGCTTGCCTTTCTTATTGCCTTAAAGAAAAAATGAACAACACTTTTTTTATTTTTAAGGGACAATGTCTAAAAGCACAAACTTACTTGATTTAACTGTGAACATGAGAGCTGTGTTTTTTATTGTGTTCTTGCAGCAATAGATAGGGGAGTGAACCTTCCAAGCAACCTTTCAATGGAACTTTGAACAAGTGATGTCCTTACCAAAAAAATCAGAAAAAGCAAGAAACCCATTTGAGATCATACTGAAAAAAGAGCCCGTAAGTGGAATTTCTAAAAAAACCTGACTGTTTCTCTGCTCATCAAACACATGGCTGGCATCTCTGATATGCTGAGAGGCATTATCTTAGGCTTCATCATGTCTATGCATGCCCTGTGGAGCTTGTTATTGTTACTTGTCTTTGGTGCTATAATTTATTTTATATTGTCGGCATTCTTCTTTTGGAAGACTACCAGTGTTAACTAAATGAGTCTAGTCTTCTGTGTGGGACACTGGGATGGGACACTGGGACGTCCGAAAGGGAAAGACATTAATGGCGCGCTTGCATGTCTTGGCGTCTTTTATAAAGCATCGAGGCAGCCGGGAAGGAAGGGAGATGAACAAAGAATAGGAGCGAAAAATAAATGGCTGCCCTTTGTGATTTGGTGGTACCTTGTTTCTGCATCTTGCTATCTTTTGTCACCTTCTATTCACTTATTTCCCGAAAAACCAGCAATCTCCCCCAGAAAACCAGCAATCTCCCTCCAGGCCCAGTCGGTTTGCCGGTGGTTGGCTCTCTATTCCAACTCGGCGGCAAGCCCTATGAGTCCCTGGCAAGACTCTCCAAGCAATATGGACCACTCATGACCCTCCGTCTCGGGCTGAAGACCACGGTGGTGGTGTCCTCCGCGGGGATGGCGGAGGAGGTGCTGCTGAAGCACGACCGCGACCTCGCAGGCCGGACTGGCCTGGACGCGACCAAGATATTCAACTACGCCGAGTCAAGCATCACGATGAACCAAAACTGCCCGAGATGGCGGGAGCTGAGACGCCTCTGCAACAACGAGTTGTTCTTGCCTAAGAGGCTGGACGCCATGAGGGGACACCGGGAGGAGAAGGTGCAGGCACTGCTCAAGCACATCCAAACGGCATCAGCGGCCGGGCGTCCGGTGAACATCGGCAAGTGCACTTTCACCACTTCTCTGAATTTGCTGTCGCGTACGGTGTTTTCGGAGGACGTGGTGGATGTGGAATCGGAGTCGGCAGGCGAGTTCAAGAGCCTGGCGTGGGAATTGTCACAGTCTGTCCTGAAAGCAAACATAGCCGACTACTTTCCGATGCTGAGGTTGGTGGATCCTCAGGGGATCAGGCGAAGGAGCAAGGCTCTTTTGAAGGAAATGTTTGATTTCCTTGACAAATTGATCGATAAACGATTGCAATCGTATGGCACTGGAGAAGGGCGGAAGAAGGAGAGCGAGGATTTCTTCGACGTGCTTCTTCGGCTTGTGGCGACCCCAAGCTCGGGGTTCACTAGACAGAACATCAGGCCCTTACTCACGGTACCCGCGCTCTCACTCACCATTCCGCACATCCTTTACGCCTTTTTTTTCATTTTTCTTTTTCATTTTTTAAAATAAAGATTACGACTTTTTTAACGGAATTACTTCAAAAAATTAGTTTTCTTTAATTAACCTTCATTAAGAAATTAGGCCGTGCTTAGTTTTAAAAGATGATATCTCTTTGGAATCGGATTCATATTTAAATTAATTTTGTTTCAAATTTGGATCAGATTTGGTGTTACATAAAACATACAACATCTAGTCACACATTTTGAAAGTCGTTTTTCAATATATCGTAATATCATTTGGATTGGGTTTGCAAGTGAGACTGAATTCGGGTTTGAATTTAAAAATGGGATTCAAGAAATTGGATTCAAGTATATGTGGTCTAGGCTTTTATTTTTTCTTCATTTGTATTGGAATCCTAACTTGAATTCCAGATCTCTATGGTTAAGAGTGCGTCTGATTTAAATCTAATCCCATCATCTATAATCCTACCAAAGATAATAAAACGGCAAATTGAACAGCGATTTCCTTTTTATTTTTTAGAGGTTTAATGGTTAGGATGGAGTTGGTAAGTGATATGGGCCCGCCCTACCAGTAAGTGACCGGTCTTCACGTTGAATCTTCAGGGTGTTAATTTTATGGGGCTGTAAAATCTTCAGGGTGTTAATTTTATGGGAGCTGTAAAAGAAAGGTCACCGTCGCACATGTTAAAGCATGATGGAGGTAGCACCTTAAGGCACTGAAAACAAACTATGTACCCTGAAAATATGAAATTTTAGGTGGAGGATTCAATCTACCAAACGATAGGAAACTCCACTCGCCCAAAACAAACACTGGTAATGACTCTAAGTGATTGACTATCAATTGTTAGCAATCTAATATGTTGACAACAAATCGGGTTCTCACTTGTCCTCCAATAAAACAGATCCACCAAATGATATCGTAGTGGAGATGGAACGTCTCCATTTGACTTCAATGAACCAATGTTTTCAGCCATTCAAAATAACCATTTTTTCATCATATTGAGTGAATGGTCCAAAAAAATAAATAAATTATTAGGTGATTTCGTTCTCAAAGCCTTTTTTCTTTGTCAGCTCTTTGTTTGCTATACATAGACTTTAACACCCATAGGAATTGTAGGGGATTTTCACCATTTTGACAAGCCGATCCCCACGGTAAATCCTTTAGAGCCCACAATACCCATTAATTGTTTGACCTCCTTAACAATTTGGTAAAATTTTGCTACTTGATTTTGTGTTTCGTAAACAGCATTCTATAATGAGAGGACGAAGCATGCAAGTTACAACCATTTTATGGGATTAATTTGCTGATGAGCCTGCTATACTGACTTTGTTTAATTAATAGGACATCTTCGTTGCTGGCGCGGAGTCAACCAGTATCACAGTGGAATGGGCCATGGCAGAACTACTTCGCCACCCGGACAAGATGGCTGCAGCTCGGTCTGAACTAAAGCAGGCCATCGGCATCGGCCGCGCCGTCCAAGAGTCGGACATCCCACGGCTGCCTTACTTGCATGCCGTCGTGAAAGAGACCCTAAGGCTGCACACACCTGGTCCTATTCTCTTACCACGCAGAGCAGATGTTACTGTGCAGGTTGCTGGGTTCACCATCCCCAAGCACACCGAGGTTCTTGTCAATGCATGGGCCATATGCCGCGATGATGCATATTGGGAAAACGCAACATCCTTCTTGCCGGAGAGATTCATTGGTTCTGACGTAGATTTCAATGGGAAGCACTACCAATTCATCCCTTTTGGAGCAGGAAGGAGGATGTGCGTCGGCAAACCTTTGGCGGAAAGGATGGTTCACTTGGTGCTGGCTTCTCTGCTCAATGCCTTTACATGGGAGCTTCCCCAAGGGATGGAACCAGAGCAACTTGATATGGAGGCCAAGGATGGGGTAACACTGCCGAAAGCCGTGCCTCTTATTGTATTCCCTTCTCCTTTAATGGAGATATGAACGGTTCCTATATTGTATTAGATCATCCCCGATGTTCGCCAACTTCTATATTATATGGTATGTCATATGGTTTATTGTATTCCCCTACTTTCATGTTTGACTTGTACTGGCTTTACTCTCGAACTATTATATTAGACTTGCATTTGATATCACATAGTTTATAATAGTCTCCAGCTTTTTTGTTGGACTTGTGTTTGAATAAGATTCTTTAGGACATAAGAAAACCGTCCTGCAGGCGCGCGTTGGTGCGCCATTCTTGTATACGTGTCTACGAGTGGCAACCGGTTTCCGGCCATCACTAGCCAGAAAACATGCAGGTTGAGGTCGTCCGTTCATGTCAGCGTGACCTATCTAGAAACCGGTTTCTTTCCTGGCCCACTACCAGAAAATGAAAAATACACAATTTTTTTTTTCAGCTAGCCAGTATCCAGTAAAAAATAAACAGGTAGTCCATTCCACACTGAAGCATCCACATAAAAGTTAAGAACTTTTATAATTTTCTTTTATAATTGTATTTAATTTTTTTTTAATGTAAAAAAATTGTCAGGCTCATCAGGCTGCCAATGGGATGACTAAGGTGCATGGGCCCAGCATATTAGATTATTAGGTCGGGTCCAGCAAGTGTGGCCCTGTCTGGCTGGCTAGAGTGCCTGAGTCGTGATAAGTACGAGGCACCTGCCGACAGCCCAGTTCAATGCCCAGCTTTGGCTGGGAATACACCATCCTCCCAAGACAATTACAGAAACTAGCTGTCTACCAGCTACTGAGTAAAAGTACAAGGCTTCCTTTGGGGGAAAGGGGCACTGAGCCATTACTGAGATACACACCCTATATTGAACAGCTATTAATTCTAACCGGGTTGGGTATTCTTCAACATTCAACTTCTTTAATATATCTAGTTTTTTTTTAGTCCCGTTTTTTGTTGCAAAAAAAAAAATTCAAACCAAGTCCGGCCCCCAAAACTGGGTTTCATTCATGGTTTTGTGAATCATCCAAATGGAGATTCGCTTGAATTTTGTATTAGAAAGAATATATTACAGTTTAAAAAAAAAAAAACTACACGTTGCAGCTAATTTTGACTACTTTTGCATCACTGAACATTCATGAGAAAATGGATGAAAAGGGCTGTCCCAATTATTAAAATCTTACCATATAAAGTTACGCTTGCAGGACCAAAACATTAATTGTGTACCAATTATCATTCATATGTGTTTGAAGAAACAAACTTTGCATGAAGCAATCAGTCACATATATCATTTTTAAGTTCTATTAGAGAAACTAATTGCATCTATGTGATCTTCATATTTATGACCATTGAAAACGACAGAATGTAATATTTTTGACACTTATAAGATGGATGGGTTATGAGCAAAGAAAGAATATATACGATCTTTTAAGCTTCTATTTTATGTCTGGAATCAAATATATATATATATATATATACACACGAACACATTCTTCTGATGGTATAAGTGTGTTGATGTATATAGTTCAAAGTTATGAAAGAAAACGATGTAAAAGCAGAAAAGCAAATTTCCAGTCGTCTTTTATTATCTGCTTTTGCTGGCCATGTAGCTCATTTCAGCAAAATATCACTTTAGGTCCATCCTCATTTTTTGACGAATCATGACCCTCAACTTTTTTTGTTTCCCGAACTCTAGAAATTGAGACCTACGAAATGTCGTCTGCCATGAAATCTCTTCCACTCGATTTTCTTAGGCGGATTTCCTTTTCCTTTTCTGGGGCCTACATGACCAACAATTTCAAAGCAACAATATCCAATATATGAAAGGGTTAACATGTCCTTTTTTTGAACAGTTATGTTTATAAGGACGCGTCTCATTTTTTGGTTTTTTATTTGGACAGTTATCATCTCATTCCTTTGATCAGTTCTCTTATGGTAGAGGTGTGTGAAGGTTTTTGTTCTTACCTGTAAAAGAACTCATTGTTGTTAGTGTGTAAAAGCAGTCATTGTGTTGTCTTGTGTGTGGACGTAGGCCACTGATGAGGCCGAACCACATTAAGCTTTGTGTGTTTGCTTTGTCCTTCTTTCTCTCTTATTTCACCATGGTATCAAAGCATTTAGCATTTTTAATGAGGTTGTTGGGGCTTTGATCCTATGTTTCAGAGAGCTTCCTATGTATTTCTATCAAAGAGTTGAGGAGAGACACCAACTCAAAAACTTCGGTGGATTCCGACGACCGGCGCTGTCAGCTCCGATGTCTGAAAGTGTCGAGCATAGGCTTGTTAGAATCGTCTGCATCTCAGGTTTTTTCTGCCAAATTTCAGATTTTTTGGAGCTGTCGTTGCAAAGATACGGATTTTTGAACGACTGTGTGTTGCTAGAAATTTTCTAGCGACTCTGTCCAAGCATGACTTTCTCTCTTACGCGTTCCACTTTGTGGTTGATTCAAGGGTCGAACAAGGGAGCGTTGGATTCAGGCTGGTGTCTACTATTTATTGACCAATTTTCAAATTTTTTGGATGATCTTGCAAAAAACGATGGACTTTACAAGTATGGTAGGTTTCTAAAGCTCCCTGCGAACCCCAGGAATAACCAAAAGGCAAGAAGAAACCTTCACGCAATTGTTCTCTAGTGCTCATTTGGAGCTGAAACTTGGGGCGTCCACTCCTCACCCTGTCAGTGAATTCCTATCTAATTTTCAGATTTTTCCAAGTTGGAGGGGATTTTTTAAAATTCAGCGAGTGTTTGCTGGTCCTAGACTATGCTTGAGCAAACCTGACCTCCTTATTCTCATCTTCGTGAGCATCATGGCTGAAACAGGTAACAATCGAGTCATTCAGAAGATTGTTGTTCAAGAGCAACTCAATCCTACTATTAAAAACACGTTGGTGCTTCTCAATGAGATAAATTATCTTGCATGGTCAAAATCAGCAATGTTATTTTTGAATGGAAAATCAAAACTTGAATATGTTACTGGTGACCTCCCAAAACCAGATGAGAATAAATTCTTTTACAAGGAGTGGAAGATGACCAATCACATGGTCATGTCTTCATTGATGAATTCTATAGAACCGAGAATTCAACAAGGTTTTTTCTTCGCTGAAACTACTGCACAAATTTGGAAAAAGGTCAAAGAGCTGTATAGTGAGAAAAAGAATATTTCTAGGATGTTCTATTTGTCAAAAAAAATTTACAGTATAAAGAAAGATCAGAAAAGCAGTTTTGGTAAACATCTTGGTGATCTTCAAGGGTTGTGGGATGAGTTAGATTACTTAGTTGATAAGACTGAAAGTCTGCAAACTAGAGATCGTTTACATAAGTAGCAAAAAATCTTTCAATTGCTTAATAGTCTTGGTACAAAATATGAACCAATACAACAACAGATTTTTATGCATACATCATTGTTGTCATTATCCACCATTTGTTCTTTATTAATGAGTGATGAATCAAGGAAGCAGGTCATGATTCCCTCGATGCCAAAAGGAAAAGAATATGATGATAAAGTTGTTTTTGTGGCTGCTAAGAGGCAAAATTGGTTTAACCAATGGAAAGGAAAAATGAAGAGACTTTGCACTTATTGTAAAAATGAGGGACACTTGCACGAGCGATGTTGAGATTTGTATAGGAGACTAGAACGTAAGAAGTTACCGTTTAAAAAATCTAGAGAAACTTCATCTTCGACAAAAGTGGATGCTACCAAATCTAAAGAGACAAATGATGCTATAGTTGTCATAGAAAAGATTTCAGAATTGCTAAAGTACATGTCTATCAAGTAAGAAGCCATGGTTGCGTCAGCAAGCAATTATACTATGTGTAAACCAAAAGGTATGTTTTCTAATACTTGGGTGTTAGACACTAGGGCGAGTGACCACATGACCATGGATCGGTGTCTACTCAGAAACTACTCCACTCATAATATTGATAAATTTGTTACTATAGCAAATGGGTCTTCTATGCATGTGAGTGGTATTGGTGAAATGTCATTTTTAAATTAGCCTATTAGCTTCAAAATTCTGCACATGCCAGATTTGAATTCTAATATGTTATCTATACTAACTGATGTGATTATTCAAGACATTGGGATGAGGAAGATGATTGGAAAGGGAGAATTATGCTGCGATGTTTATTGGTTGGACAACACAAGTAGTGCACCAGTCACAAGTTCTAAATCAAATGAAGAGTTATTGCACTGGCGTCTTGGACATGTGTCAAGTCAAACTTTCAAAGTTCTAATGTCTGAGTTAGTCTTTAATTCACAGCTGTGTGCTCTAGATTACCATTTGGTACTATAGAAAATCATACTAACACTTTGTATGTGTTAGTGCATTATGATGTTTGGGGCCCTGCATTTGTTAACTCTTATAGTAGATATCATTACTATGTGACTTTCATTGATGATTGTTCTAAAATGACATGGTTGTACCTGCTGAAATCTATAAATGAAGTTTTTTCAAAGTAATATGAGTTTTTTAGGATGATTGAACTCAGTATAATGCTTGTGTGAAGATCTTGAGATCAGACAATAGAACTGAATACAAAAATCAAGAATTTGATCAATTTGAGAAAATGCATGGCATTACTCATCAATTTACATGTGTGGATACTCTCCAATAGAACGGGGTGACTGAGAGAAAAAATAGACATCTGTTAGAAATAACTCGCTCATTACTATTCCAAATGTCAGTATCAAAAAGCTTTTGGAGTGACGCAGTTATGACAACATGTTATATTATATAGAGGCTTCCATCAAGATATTTGAATAATAAATCTCCAATGAAAATTCTATGAACAAACCTATCAAAATTGCACACTTAAGGACTTTTGGCTGTGATGTTTTTGTCAAATGCAAAGGATCTCACAAATTAAGTCAAAGAGTCAAGCATTGTGTCTTATAGGGGTATTCTTCATCAAGAAAAGGATATCGGTACTTCGATTTAGAAACCAACCAAGTGTTGATCTCACGAGATATTTGTTTTTGATGAGCAGGAACTATTCTTTAAGGCCATTGAGCGAAAGGGGAGTCATTAAATGATAATGCTACACCTACAATGGAGGACTACAAAGAGTTTGATGTGTTTATTGCTTCACCTCAACCACAAGCAGACCTTAATGAGCTGACGGATGAAGGTGATGCCAATGATCGTGTTTCTAACGAGGATGAAGCTATCCAAAATTCATTTCTAGTGACTACAGTGAGAAGATCTCAAAAAGACATGTACCCTCCAAGGTATTTGCAAGACTATATTACTTATTATACTCAAACATTTTCAATTAATCATTATCTATGCTATGATCGAGTATCATCCAAGCATGTTGCACACTTGAGTAATATATCTAAAGTTGTTGATCCAAATTCCTACCACGAAGCTATGAAGAACTACGTTTGGGTGGAAGCGATCAATGAAGAGCTAAATGCTCTTCACAAAAATAACACTTGGGAACTTGTTCAAGTGCCAAATGATAAGAAGGTGATTGGATGTAGGTGGATTTTTAAAGCCAAGATCATAGTGATGGTACCATAGAGTAACAGAAAGCTCAGCTTGTAGCAAAAGGCTACATTCAAACTCATGGATTGGACTATGATGAAACATTTGCTCCCATTGCTAAAATGAACACTATCATAATTATTTTATCCATTGTTTGCAATCTCCATTGGGAACTATTACAGTTAAATGTGAAAAACGCATTCCTACAAGGTGATTTGAATGAGGAAGTATATATACAATTACCTCCAGGGCACCCACAAGAAGGAAAACCAAACTTAGTGTGCAAACTCAAAAAGTCTGTATATGGTCTTAAACAATCTCCTCATGCATGGTGTCAAAAACTAAGCACTATTTTAGAAGACAGAGGATTCAAACATAGTCTTGCAGACAACTCAGTATTTATCAAAAGAGCTGAAGAGACAATAGTGATAATTCTTGTTTATGTGGATGATATTATTGTAATAGGAAATGATCATGACCAGATTTCTGCCACGAAACAATTCATTCACCAAACTTTCAAAATAAAAGATTTGGGAAAGTTGAAATATTTTCTTGGGTTAGAAATATCTAAATCAAAGAAAGGTATCTCTATGTCTAAAAGAAAATATAAAAGAAAATATACCCTTGATCTTATCAAGGAGACAGGAAAACTTGGAGTTAAATCTACCTTATACCTATTGAACCCAACATAAAATTGGATGTGAAAGACGATGAAGCTCTAGGAAATGTTTCTAGATATCAACAATTGGTTGGAAGACTGATTTATCTCATGGTAACACGACCTGATATTTTGTTTGCCATTAGTCAGGTCAATTAGTTTATGCATTCTCCTAAGAATATACATATGAAAGCTATTGATATAATTTTGAGATATTTGAAAGACTCTCCAGGTCAAGGATTATGGTACAAGGCAAATGGAAACATTGATATTAAAGGATTCACAAATGTTGATTGGGCTGGCAGTACATATAGGAAATCCACGTTAGGATATTGTATTTTTGTTGGAGGAAATTTAGTGACATGGAAAAGTAAACAACAACATACAGTGTCTCGATCCAGTGTAGAAGCATAGTATAGAGTGATGGCTACCACAGTGAGTGAACTTTTTGGGTTAAATCTCTCATTCGTAAAATGAGATTCAAAGTTGAAAAACCAGTTCCTATGCATTGTGACAATGAAGCGGCGACACACATTGCAGCTTATTCAATATTTCATGAGCGCACTAAATAGGCATGAACAAGTTCAACAAAAGGTGATTAAAACTCCATATACTAGAAGCAATGATCAGCTTGTCGCTGGATTAACTAAAGGCTTGAATATGAAATAGCTTGAGGACTTAAAATTCAAGTGGGACTGTTATAATCTCTACACTCCACTTGAGGGGGAGTGTTGAAGAAAGGGTTATGCACGTCCCTTTTTTGAACAATTATGCTTATAAGAACGTGTCTCACTTTTTGGTTTTTTACTTTTATGGTGGCAGTTATTTTTGGACAGTTATCATCTCCTTCCTTTGGTCAGTTCTCTTATGGTGGAGGTGTGTGAAGTTTTTTGTTCTCTCACTTCAAGCCTTTATTTTGAGCTAAAGCTTTTTTTCCCACCAAAATGGGTGGGCGCATTTTGTTTTACATGGTTGCATTTATATAAAGAAGAAACTAAAGTGCTCTTTAAAGTATGGTTGTCAGTTTGATTCTCGTATGCACTACTCATATGAACTGTAAACAATGAATAGGCTATACTTTAGTTGATGAGTTTCTCATTTCTCACTTAGGTCCCGAAATAGTGTTGGAACCTAAAAGATGGAAAGGGAGGAGCTTTCTACCTCCCCGAAGTACTTCTACCCTTCGAACCAATGTTGTAAAAATCGGTTTAAGAGGCTGAATTGGTTGGTTCAGACTGGGGTCCGAAACATCAACCGATTCACCTTGACTAGGGCGAGAGAATCAGCTAGTTACCAATGTATTTTCTTATTTTTTCTTTTTAATCCACCAACTCCTAAATTTTACCACCACAACTATGTGCTTTGTTTTGTTTTTCTTTTTTTCTTAGGGTCCACGTATAATGCCATTTCGATTTTGGAATGTGCTCACATGCACCATGTCCGCTTGATATTTTTTAATCAGTTTTTACATTTTTCATGTTTTTCCTGTTCATAAGTTGGATCTAATCCAACTTGGAACTCAGACTTGAAATAAAGTTCAAATCAATGAAATTGAAGATCCAGATACGACTCCATTGCTTACGTTCAAACCCATAATTTTGAACTGAATTTCCTTAAACTTTTCGCATACCCGACACACATTTGGAGATGTAGACGGTCGGATATTGCCTGGTATTTGTAAGCTGAGGAGGTCCAATTGAAGGTTTTGGGTTTTCTTAATAATCTTGAAAGATGTGCAAACTTCAGTAGGTTTTAAAGAATATTTGATTTTACCACCCAAGAAAGAGTCAAAGCTCGCAATCAACTCTTTACCTCCTACAACTTCAGGGATGTGGCACTTGCCCAGTTTTAAGTTGTGCATTTGTGACACCTCTTTTACAACACAAATGAGTTAAAGTTTCAAAAATTTAAAAGAAAAACTGGTTGCCAATTAACTCTCATACTGTGTACAATCTAAAATCGAGTCCTATTTGGAATCTGATTGGATATTATTCAGTTAGCTGAATCTGGTGGTGTGATTTCAATCCGACCCATTCAAATCTGTAGATCTATTTTCTTACCCAAGTGGCTGATTCCTCGACCCTCTTTCAATGCCCTGTTTTCTCTCGGTTTACGGGATCAATATGCTTGCTTTGGTCATTACATGCACTTTGATCGGTCTATGATAAAAAGAATTTGTGTTTCTGGTTTCAGGTTTCTTCCACTGCCATTACGTGCTTAGTTGAGGTGGAGCTTTGTAACACTTGTTTAGACTTAGAGAGGGTTTTTTTTTTTTTGTGATTTCTTTCTCGAGCATTAATATCTGGAGCTTGGCTTTGGTATCTTGTCACCATCGTTCCCTTCTATATCTGTGAAATGTTTCTTGAGCTCTTGTGACCTTGTTCCTGGGACATGGTATTGGCTATTGCAGTGTAGTTTACTGTTATAGGGTAGTATAGGTTAGCGTCATATAAATGCTTGTCTCTTCTTCTTAATTCTTATATTGGGGAAAATAGCATGCTTAATTGCTTTCTCCTTCTCTGCCTCTCTCTCTCTCTCTCTCTCTCACACACACACACACACACACACATCTGTCAGTTTCATATGCTATGGACGACCATTGTCCTCATTCTGATTTATTAATATCAAAAGCACGCATTCTCAAAAAAAAAAGGAAATTGCTGAGACTATTTAGTTAGCCACAATAACAGGGATAATGTTGCTTATGGATTGCAAAATGACCTGGTTTTGTTGGAAAACGACGTGGTGACGGCGGCCTATTTGTTATGAGCCATGCTTTTAGTTTTAGGCTTTAGCTTTGCCTGTCATATATGGGACCTTTTCTTCTAATATATTTGGAGGCTTATGTATTGTTTAAATTTCGATTTGTTATTCCAGTGTTGTGTTATTTGCATTCAATTCTTTGTTGGGACTTCTTCATCAAAGCCTGGATATCTGCTTTAAAATTTATAGTCTATTCTTTATCAGATTATATCATGATTCTCTTTTTGTTGTTCTGTTTTTTTTTTTTTTGTTATTCTTGTGTCATTCGCACTTGGGCTGAACATATGCATGATGTAGTGGTTGATCAAAATGCTAGCTCTCCATATGCTTGATTGGTGCTTAATGTTAAGATTTGGTTTCCTAATCTTCTCACTTGCTAACTTCTTATCATTTATTCAATCTGAATGTCTCTTGAGTTTTTGCAATTATTGTTCTATATCCATAGATAGTTTTACAATTAAAGCTCATTGTTCAATGTTCTACCTGTGCAACAGTGCAAGAGCTGGTCAACACTAGATAAAGTGATAAACCATGAAAGATGGCAAACCAAAGGAAAGAAAAAGAGATTCTCCTGCAATAGGTTCTTCATCTAGTCTGAATGTGGATGAAGGTGATGTTTCAAAGTCTTCTACAATACCTGGTGAAATATATGCATCTAAAGAACAACCACTATGGAAAGAAATGAAAGCAGTCATTAAAGATGTAGGCAGTGGTGGTGGAAATGTGCATTTTGTATGCAAATATTGTGAAGGTACATTTGTAGAATCTTACACAAGAATTAAGGCACATTTGTTGAAGTTGTCAGGTCATGGAATTCGAGGATGTAAAAAATTTTCTACAGAGAAAGCTCAAGAGTTCAAGAGGTTGCAGGATCGTGCTGATGCAATCCACAACAAGAAGAAAACAAGTATTATTGTGACAAATCCTAAGAGTTCTGATAGAAAAAAAAAAGACTATAGAGACATGTTTTGATTCTTGCAGAAGGGCAGAAATAGATAAAGTGATTGTTAAGTTTTTCTATTCTAGCTGCATTCCTTTCAATGTAGCTAGAAATCCATATTGGAAGAAGGCTTGTACTATGCTTGCAAATAGCAAATTATCAGGACATATACCTCCCTGTTTAGAAAGGTTGCAAACATCACTTCTTCAAAATGAAAAAGACGAGGTTGAGCAAAGTTTAGAAAGATTAAAGTTGACATGGAACACGACTGGGGTATCCATTGTTGCTGATGGGTGGACAAATATTCAAAGACACCCACAAATTAATTTCATTGAAATTGCATGTGATGAATCAATATTTTTGAAGGCAGTTGATGCATATGGAGAATATAAAGATGCTGGATATTTGAAACAGTTATTTATAGAAGCCATCAAGTAGGTTGGTTCTGATAAAATGGTGCAGCTCATTACAGAAAATGCTCCTAAAGTGCTGGACCTATGTCACCGCGGTACGGGTACGGGTGCTGGTACGGGTACGAGAAAACGGGTACGGGTACGGTATTTTTAAAAATGATGGTACGGGTACGGTATATTTTTTTTGTGATAATATTAATTTTTTAATTAAAATTATAAATTTTAAGAAAAATAAAACACCTTAGAATGAGGGTACTCGGCATCATTTACCATGAGAACTGTTCTTTCATATCAGCAGATGAATCGATTGGTGAATATGAGACAACCCACATATATGCAATGACATTGTCACAAACAAAAATCATTAAACAATAGTTTTATTTCTTTTTTTTTGGGTGTCAAATGTCAATGTTACAACAGTTTGATTACACTTTGGTATATGAGCATGGATCCACTGTTATAAATGATGCCTCCAAAAGAGATGACCACATGAAGTCACAATGCATAAAGAAAAATAGAAGTCACGGCTGAAATTTTTTAATGACAGGCATTTTTTAGTCCTGTATTGAAACGTTTGAAAAGAGAAGGAGAAGATATAATAAACTACCAGCGTTGCTTGTTACGAACGCTTTAGCCTCGACGGGTGGAAGAGTCGAGCGTTTGGCGCGTTTTTTGCTGGATTTTGGATCTGGTTTCGGGTTCGAAACCAGATCCGAACGTGCTATGGCCCGATTTTTCAGGATTTTGGAGATTTTGGATCTGGTTTCGACCCGAAACCAGATCCAAACATACCACCATGTACCCCCGTACCGGTACTGCCGTACCGGCGTACCGATACCGGTACGTGGTGGTAAACGGCGTACCGCGGTGACTTAGTGCTGGACTTAGTTTGAGGTATAATTTTTCACACTTTTTTTGGACTCCATGTGTTGCACACACACTTTGAATTTAGCACTAAAGGACATATGCAATCCTCCAAGTGAAGATGTAGATCCCAAGGGACATGAGTTATTCTCATAGATTCAAGAGATTGAAAAAAATGCAAGAAATATTAGAAATTTCATCATTAATCACCAACATCCATTGTCACTTTTGGTAGTTATCTAATTTGAGATTGCCGAAGGTTGCAGAGACACAATTTGCTCAATAATTGTCATGTTGAAAAGAATTCAAAGAGTGTGAGATGCACTTATTCAGATGGTGTTTAGTAGAGAGTTGAGCTTTTATCGGGTTGAAGATGAGGCTAAAGCTCAAAGTATCAAAAACTTTATTGTTGAAGATAAATGGTGGAATAAAATTGCATATTTTTTGGATTTCACAGAACCAATTTGGTGCATGTTGAAAGTTGTTGATAAAAATGAACGTATGCTTCATAAAGTTTACGCAATGTGGGAAGATATGACTGAACAAATTCATCATATAGTTTTCAAGAAAGAACAAAAAGACATTGTACTTGATAATTCAGAGTTCTTTGATCGCATAAGTACAATATTAGTTGAAATATGAGATAAAAGCAATACTCCCTTGCATTGCATAGCACATTCTTTAAATCCCAAATATTACACTAAAAAATGGATTGAAGGAGCTCCTGGACGTGTTACTCCAAATCTAGATAATGAGTTAAACGATCAAAGAATGTCATGTATGGATAGACTTTTTACAAATTCTTATACCAGAAAACAAGCAATTTGTGAATATAACAAGTTTTTTTTAAGAAATTTTAGTTCAGAAGGCGCAGCAGCAGCAAGAGAAGATGATAACATGAGTTCTTTTGATTGGTGGGCATCTTATGGATCAGAAATGCCCGTGCTTCATAAACTTGCTTTGTGGTTACTATCACAACCTGTTACATCATTGTGTTCTGAAAGAAATTGGAGCATATATGTCATATACACAACATTAAAAGGAACAAGTTCACTAGCCAACATGCAGAGGACTTGATTTATGTGCATTCTAATTTGCCTCTTCTTTCAAGGAAAGAAAAAGAATACATGTATTTCTTTATTGTTTTGTTTTCATCTTTAATAAACTACAGTTGTGGATCATCTCAATATTGAGATGTAAATCTATATGAATTTGATTTCGATGGAGAACACAATTTATATATTGCTAACATGGACTTTTCTGAACCTGTTATTCCTTCTAAGGCGTTCGATGGTGATGAGATCATTGAAATCATTGAAAAAAATCAAGATATTGTTGAAGGGGAAATGGAATGCAACTCTGACAATAGAGATAATATGTATTAATGTATGAATTATGAAGTATGACTGTATGAACTGTAATTTTATGAATTCAAAACTAGAGTATATTTCTCGTTGAATGTTGAATTGAAGTCTGATGATTGATAATGATATCATGATTAGCAAATTGTAATTTTGATCTTGTTATTTAATAATTTTGTTGTTTATGATATTTTTTATCATATATATTATATACATATTATTATTATTATTATATTAATATAATATAATAATAATAATCATAAATGCTCTCGCCGTACTGCAGCACCTAAATTATTTGAAATGTGTCACACCCACACCATGCACCTTGGTGACATAGGTTAGATTGTGCTCTCTCTCTATCTCTCTCTCCCCTCTGTCTTGAATGAGGTTCCCACTTGATTGCAAGCAAGGAAAATAGTAGAAGCAACGTCTCTGACCCAATGTTCGCCGCCATATAGGAAGAAAGCTTGTTGGGGTAACGGTCGCCTGTGAATCATTTCGATAGGTGTTCTTTGCGCCTTCTTTGACTTCAACTACGAGGGCCATGCCGCGAAGCGGCAGCTGAAGAGGACCAACTTCCAAAAACTCGATAAGACAAAGTCCTCTCTCTCTCTCTCTCAATTTCAAAGGCCCACCTTCTTCTTGCCTTCTTTGCCTTTAGATGTATGATTATATGAGACCGTGTACTTCTATTAGCTTTAACCATACGTGGTAGTTGTGGATTCCCATTGAACTCTCTCTCTCGTTCTCTTTCTCTCTCTGTTGTTGAGTACGAGGCGATTGGACCTCCTGCAAGATTGCCAGGAAGGATTGGTTTGTACCACTTGACGGTCCTCATCTCCGTAATTTTGATTCTGGTGGTGTTTCAATCCGACTAGTTTACATCTGTAGATCCATTTTCTCGCCCAAGTGGGTGAGTCGCTGACCCGTGACTAAATACCAAAACTCCCGAAACCTCCTAACTGAATGATTTGTTTCCCTCACATGGCAGCCCTTATTTCTCTTGTTTTCTCATATATACCATCTGTTGTTACTTTCTGGATTGTTCTCTCTCTCTCTCTCTCTCTCTCTCTCTCTCTCTCTCTCTACTATGTCTTGAATGAGCCAATAAAATGGGAGTGTATTTCAAAATTGGGGGACAAGAAGTCCCCTAGTTACAATAACAAACCGCAAGACAGAAGCCAAAGAGGAAATATACAATACAACGTACAAAAAAAACAAAATAAGAGGGGTGGAAAGAAAGAGGAAGGACAGAACGACATCATCACCCAGCCGCAGAAAGAGGACGACGCCGCAGCTGAATGGCAAAATGAACATCTCCCTGCACAAGACAGGCCATAGACTCCGGCGAAGAGAAGGTGCCCCTGAAGACCCTCTTGTTGCGCTCCTCCTAAATGTGCCACCAAGCTGAAATGAGCCACAACCTCCAAACACGGCCCGAAGAAACAGGCAAGTTGGGGGAAGGACAGAAAATGAAAAGAAGACGAATGGAAGGTGAGTCTGTAAGGCTACTAACAAGGGAAGGCTAGGCAGAGACAATGACACTAAAGAAGAAAGGACAAGATGTAAAATGGTGGACCCAAGACTCAGCTGCGGCGAGACAGAGGGGACATTGGTTAGCTAAACTGATGTCAAGACATTGTAAGTGGTCAAAAGTGTTGATGTGGCCAGCAAGAAAAAGCCAAGCAAAACAATGGCACGAGGAGAGGGGCCAGGGGACCAAAGGGATCGGAGTAGGAGCGACGCCACGAAAGAACCAAAGGAAGCCAGGTAGCAAGAAAAAAAAGTAAAACTCTGGAAAGATGAGGAAGGGGGTGCAAATGATGGGAGGTCAGCATGGCGGAGGAAAAGAGGAAGGGCGGAAAGCAGGTCGCACCGAAAGTGAGATGGACAGATGTGAGAGATGGAACCACTCCAAACACTAGGGGAAGGCAGGTCAAATTTGGAGCAAATGAATAGGGTGATGGGAGAGTGCTCAGTTGCCAGACGCCACCACCAGGAATACAGAAAAGACTCACAAGCCCGACTAAGGTTGGTAACCCCAGCACCCCCAAGAAGACGCGGAAAGACAACTACATCCCAACGCACAAGGCGATCTGAAGGTCGATCACCATCCCAGATGAAATTACAAATGATTATGTCAAACCTATTCAGAACAGCCACAGGAGGTCGAAAGACTGCCATAGCATGGAGGGGGACAGACGCGAGGCAGTGTTTAGTAAGAGTAATACGTCCTGGGAGAGAAAACATTTTTTCTTGCCAACACTGAAGGCGATTAACAAGCTTCTGCTCCACTCCATCTCAAAAGGAGGGTACAGGAGGCGACAACATAATCTGAAGACCTAAATATTTCATAGGCAGGCCAACAGCCTTACACCCAAAGCAAGCTTCTGCAAGAAGTACTGTGGTCGGATTCACATGGATGAGGGAAAGGTGACACTTAGAAGAATTAATAGAAAGACCCGAGATGAGCTCGAAAACCCGAAGGATGAGCCAAGTTCTCACAATCTGTTGACGAGAAGCAGTGCCAAACAGGAGAAAGTCGTCAGCATACTGAAGGGTGGAGAAGATTTGTAAGTGGGGGGCGAATGCAGTGTAAGGAAGCCAACAACCGTAGTGTAACGGAATAAAGCAGAAAAGCACTCGGCAACCAATTGAAAAGCAAAGGCGATAACAGACAACCTTGATGAAGGCTGTGACCGAGAGAAAAGAAATCACCACACAACCCATTGAAGGAGACCGCTAGCTGGGCTCCAGTGACAAGCGAAAGGATCCACTGTCTAAACGATGGACCAAATGCAAGGCGGGTAAGGAGGTCAGAAAGGAACTCCCAACTAACCGAATCAAAAGCCTTAGAGATGTCCAACTTAAGGATGAAGGAAGGAAGACGCAGACAGTATAGGGAGTGAACCACCTCATTGGCAAGGACAACCGCGTCATGCAAATGTCGACCTTTGATGAAATCAACCTAGAAGGGGTTAGTGATGAAAGGCAAAACAGGCGCAAGCTGTAAGGAAAGCAACTTGGCAATAATTTTATAAGGTGTGCCTAAGATGGAGATCGGGCAAAAGTGGGTGACGTCCGTAGGGTTAGGACGCTTAGGCACCAAGACGCAGGTGGCTCGATTAAATTCTTTAAGAAAGACGGAGTTGGAGGCAAACTCATCATAAAACGCAAACACATGAGTGCTACAAGCCTCTCAAAAGGTGCGAAAAAATTCAATAGGAAAACCATCAATGTCGGGCGCCTTACCAGCGCCAAGGGCCCAGACAGCGCTTTTGATCTCTTGTTGCAGAAAGGGCCGCTCAAGAGAGATCGCACAAGAGACTGAGAGGGACGAGAGGTGAAAGTCCGGCAACGGGGCACGGAAGCGAAGAGGCTTAGAGTAGAACTCTCAAAAATGGGCAGTCAAAGCCAAGAGAATGTCATCACCAAGGAAAACCCTGTGCCCGATAACCATGGACTGGAGCAAGGTCTGGCGGCGCCTTTGAAAGGCGCCCAAGTGGAAGAATCTAGAATTCTGGTCACCATTTGAAAGCCAACCCAACCTAGACCGTTGCTACCAGTGGATGGACTCCCTAACCCGCCACTCCTGAGCAAGACACTGGACATAAAAGGAGACGGGAAGACTGATCCGCAGAAATATTGTCAGAAGACTGAATGGACAGGATCTCCTCATCCCAAACGGTCACTTCAGAAAATTTGCCACTCGGGTTCCCACTTGATTCCAAGGAAGGAAAATAAAAGCAACGTCTCTAACCCAATGTTCACCGCCATATAGGAAGAAAACTTGTTGGGGTAACAGTTGCCTGTGGCTTCTGCATGTTGCTATCTTTTGGCTTTCTTTTTGGTCTCGTTTCTAAAAAAACCAGCAAGCTCCCACCAACTACAGTGGGTTTGCCAGTGGTTGGCTCTCTGTTCCAGCTTGGCCATATGCCCAACGAGTCTTTGGCTAGACTCTCCAAGCGGTGTGGACCCCTCATGACCATGTTGGCATTCTTTTTCGTCGTGTTTCTAAAAAAACCAGCAAGCTCCCACCAAGTACGGTGGGTTTGCCGGTGGTTGGCTCTCTGTTCCAGCTTGGCCATATTCCCAACTACTCATATACACTCTTTGTGAAAGAACATTTACTAAGATACACTTAAAACCACAGATAAATGTGTTGTAGGGTGACCTTAAAATGAAAGAGAAAAATGCTACCACAAGTTGAAGAAACTTTCTGACTTCAATATAGAGACAATCTTTGCCAGATTAGATTAAAAGAGTAAATTCCACCTTGATCTTGAAGCCGCTAATAATCTTAGAATGAGAGAAAAATTTGCTCAGACAAAATGAAAAAGATCTCATCCTTCGAATAGAGATGCCTTTTCAGATAAAATGGATAGATATGCGCCAAAAACAATTACCACATGTTGGAGATTACTAATTTTGGGTTCTTGAATGATTAAATCAGGAGCAAGAGAGAGTAATTAGTCCTTTACATGAGTGAAAAATAATTAGTCCTTTACATAAATGCATATTACATTTTTTTTTGTTGAACGCACTTTTGTAAATTATCATTTTTTTCAGCAGTACTGAATTTTTTCACATTTTATTTTTACGTTTTTAGATTATTGAGATCGAAGTTGAAAGTCTCTCTAATAAATATTGGATTATGACTTGACTATTTTTTTAAAATTTTATATTTAATACTCTAAAATTGACTTTGATAGTTCAAAGATGTGTTTTGGGATATCCTCATCTTTAAAGTTTAAACAAACTGACAGTAGCATCAATTCAAAATCCATGCTACATGTAAAATCGTGGAATTAATGTCAAATAATAGAGTGGTTTGATAATAAATCCATGGATGTGAGATCAAATCACTGCAGATCTGACCGCAGTGAAACAAACACAACCTGGCCTAAGAGTTTTACTTCTCCAATTTTTGTGCACGTCTTCCTTTTTTTTTTTTTGTTACAGTCCGCTAGCAGCTCGACCGGCCTACACTTTTGATCCTTTTCTAACCATCACGGTCATTTTATAAAAGGCCCTCCATCCTGGTGCAATTAACAGGACCTCTTTGTTGCTCGAATGGGCCATGGCAGAACTACTTCGTGACTCAGACAGGATGGCAGGGATCCGCATTGTCCAAGAGTCGGACATCCCACAGCTCCTTTACTTGCAGGCTCTCGTGAAAGAGACCTTAAGGCTGCACCCACCTGCTCCCCTTCTCATACCACACCGAGCAGACGTTACTACAAAAGTTGGTGGGTTGCCTTCGAATAAGATTCCAATAAATTTGATACGCAGGAAGAAACTATTTATCTAGTGGAGATCTCGTTTGGATAATACATGTAATAAATTGGAACTGGATTCTATCTGATGACAACATGGATCAGAGCCATTTGTATTCTTTCGAACCCAGTTGGGTCCACGATTACCTCGACCAGCGCTTCAAATGAGTAGGACATGAAGGTCCAAAAGGCAATCTACTATTTCTGGATATTAGGTCATGGGTTAGGACCTAAGTGATCCACACCAAAACTCCGTCAAGATCCGTTGACTCGTCCCAGTCAGGTACAATTTGAATTTTGACAATATAAAACAACATTATACAAGGACGTGCTGTAGGTGTAACCCATTACCTTCTGCGTGGAATTGCCACAACATAGGCATTCTTCTTAGCAAGAATTACTTCATTAGGTTAATGGCTAGAAGGATTTGAAAGGCATAATGGCATTAATATTTCTAAGGTTTAGCCAAGGCTTAGCTCATGACCCCACTACTCAGGGTATTTGGTTTGGTAGTGCTACCGCACATGAGTTCGAGAGTCATGATGATATCACCAAGGGATATTTTTTTTATTCAGTTTTTTTTCTTGAATCGGTTCAAAGACCAAAAATGGGAGGAGAAGGCTGAATTGATTGGTTCTCTCAATATATATATAATATTCCTTTATGATAGAGGTCATTTGTTGGTAGTTTTTTCTTTTTTGGCGACCCCAAGTTCAAAACTCCAAACCTGCCTTATCCTTGATATATATCTCTCTCTCTCTCTCTCTCTCTCTCTCTCTCTCTCTCTCTCTCTTTGATATCCCTAAGGTCGTCAGTCGGCTCATCAGTGACTTCCTTACACCGGAGAGAACATTTTATTTTTTGACATTTTAATGATTTCACCAAGCCTTTAAGGATTGAGTAGTTAATTAGACCATTTGGAAAAAAAAAAAAGGAAGAAAGAGAAAGCTAGAGTATGAGTATGGTAGCTCAGTTGCATGTCGATAGTCCAATTCTTAGTACTTGTCCCAGCCATGTCATTGAGTAAACCCATTGACCCGGTTGCGTGGCTATTCGAGTCCGATTCCCGAGTTTGCCAACTATGCTTTGGTTAATTTACATATCGTCTTCCATGAGATCAAATGAAGTTTCTTCTTCTAATCAGCATCTTCAACCCACAGGAACCTCACCATATGAGATTCAACCCTTGTTAAGATCGTCTTTAGGGCTTTTCAAAACCTACATCCACTGTATAAGAATGGAAGCTAAGTCGTGTTTAATGAGAGACAGACCATCCATGTTTGTTAGTGCATGCATCCTCCTTTAACTTATCTTTGAACAGAGGAAGGAAACTTGAGGCAGTGAGCTGGCAGAATCCAATCAGCCAAGCAGGGTGGAGGCCGCAAGATAAGCCTTAGTGGCCTTGATGTTGATTGGGAGGAACATAGGCTTGCTTTTATTGACTTTTAGTTGCTTTTGTCGACTTTTAGGCCTCCATATGACTCCAATGATTAAAGAAAAACGAGTATATATTTCTAGCAGAGGTACTAGTTGTCTTACTAAAAGCTATCCCGACATTGTTGATGCACCCAAAACTATTCGTACATGTAAAGATTTTCATTTTCTTAAGTATATAATTGACATGTATCATCATTTGAGCGCGATTTGGCTATGTATATAATTATCGATTTGCGCTTGGAACCTTGCGTGCATAAACGAGAGAGAGAGAGAGACAGAGAGAGAGAGATATCTCAATCTCAATATTTACAGTCAATTCATTGTCAACTTTGTGTTTTTCTCTGGTTCCATATTTAAGACTAACTTTACTTTATGTTTCTCAACTTAAAATCTTGCAACGACCGAACAGGTTCAGTCTTTGGGGCAGTTATAATTGAACAATACGTTACTATTTCCATTGCCAAACAATGACAAAGCGAGTGGAATGGCGTGACATTAAATGACGTGCTTGCAAGCCTCGGGAGCCTTTTATAAAGCGATCGAGGCAGTCAGTCGAGAACGAAGGGAGAGGAACAAAGAATAGCAGCTAGCAGAAATAAATGGCTGCCCTTTGTGATTTTGGTACCTTGTGTCTGCATCTTGCTATCCTTTGTCATCTTCTACAATTTCATTTCCTGGAAAACCAGCAAGCTACCACCAGGCCCGGTGGGTTGGCCGGTGGTCGGTTCTCTATTCCAGCTTGGCGATATGCCCAATGAGTCTTTGGCTAAGCTCTCCAAGCGGTATGGACCACTCATGAGCCTTCGTTTTGGGTTGACCACCACTGTGGTGGTGTCCTTGGTGGAGATGGCGGAGGAGGTGCTGCAGAAGCACGACCAGGACTTTGCCGGCCGGACCATCTTGCATGCAGTCAACGTGTGCGATTTCCCCGAGTCGTCCATCATAATGAACCAGAATTGCCCGAGATGGTGAGAAATAAGGCGCGTCTGCAATAACGAGTTGTTCGCACCTAAGAAGCTGGAGGCCATGAGGGGACTCCGGGAGGAGAAGGTGCAAGTGCTCCTCAAACACATCCACACAGCATCGGTGGCTGGACGTCCGGTCAACATCGGTCAGTGCGTCTTCAAAATGGCTCTCAACTTGATGTCCAGTACAGTGTTCTCGGAGGACATGGTGGATTTAGGATCGGAGTCGACGGGAGAGTTACAGGGCGTGGTGTAGGGGTTGATAGAGGCAGCCAGGACGCCGAACGTTGCTGACTATTTTCCGATGCTAAGACAGGTGGATTCTCAGGGCCTTAAAGGGCGAGTTCGGACTCTTATCAAGCAAACGGATGCTATCCTACATGAATTGATCGAGAAGCGACCACAGTCAAGTGGTGCAGCAGCAGAAGGGTGGAAGAAGGAGAGGGAGGATTTCTTCACGTGCTGCGACTTGTGAGACACCAGACTCGGGCTTCACTAGACAGAACATCAGACCCATAATCACGGTACCGATTCCACCTACCCTCATCACATCTTTTTTATCCTTTACTTTTTTCTTTTTGTCTTTTTCTTTTGGAAAACCTGGTATTTTATTTTCTTTTCCTCTAAATATAGTTCAAGTTACTTTCTATATAAAAGTAGTGGAATTTCTTTTGTTTTTTATTATACTGGAATGAGTGAAATTCATGAAAAATTGCTTCACTTTTAGGTTGAAAAAGTTGGGAAGATTGGATTGTGAGAAAAGTTGAACATTAATAAAACTAAAAACCTTTTATTCTGCGAGGCCCTGTTTGAATTATGAAACTAAGCACTGGGCTTAAAAATCTCATTTAGAAACATGTACTTTGGTTTTTTGTTGAAATTTTGTTTCACCTTCTATTTGCTTCACCGTTTAATTTTCACGAGACTGTGTTTTAAGTATTAATAAATTAATAAGCAAAAAATTTCTTTCAAGATCCATTCAAGTTTCACTTGTTTAGGTACTGAAGCTCCATAATAGATTCAAAACTCTCGGTATGAAAACTGTGCGTGTTTTTGTTTCACGGGAAAACTCTGTGTTTCTCTACAGCTGAAACTTTTGATCGAAATTGAACTGAAGTTTCAGCTCTAAAATAAAGAATTAAAAGTATTCGGGTGAGCGAGAGGGTAAATCCCACCGCCCGAGTGAAGCCCGAAGGCCCCCCCATTCCTCCTGCCTCTGGGGTCCTGAGCTGCGTCGGTGTCAGTGATAGAACGGGACACCCTTTAAAAGTATTCAAAATAGATCCTCAGCGAACATTTACTACGAAATATGTGAAATCACGGACAAATGTGCTTTAAGGTGATCTTAAAACAAAAGAAAATTTTGAAAGTAGTCACTTTTTAGTTTTTTACATGAGGAAAAAATACAAGAGATGTTTCTTCAATTTCTTATAGAAATCAATGTCACAAACAATATGCCTATATATGGGTTGTTTTAATTAATCATGTTCTTGTTAACAGTTAAATGCAATTACCTATTGAACGTATTTTTGTAAATTTTCATTGTATGTTATCTCATTTTAACCTTGACGTTTTCATATTATTTGGACCGGAATCAAAACTCTCTTTCTTATATATATTGGTTAAAGTATATGTATTGGTAAGATAAAATATTCTTCTTACTCCCCCAACACATTAATAGATTCCTACTCCCCAACAGATTAATAGAGAGAGGGTTTTGGATATTTCTCTATTTCCTTTTTTAATTTTATGTGTGGTATTCTTAACTTTTTCCTTTTTTTTTACATGTATTTCCACATTTCCCTTTTTATGCTACTGTCTGTCTGCTAGCAACTCTATGGGCAGGGGTGGAGAAAGGGTGCCAGGAGAGGCCATGATCTCCCTTCAGATTTTTTTATACATAAAAATTTATATATAAAATTTAGAAATCTTAGTTTATATAAAAATTTAAAAAATTATATTTTTACTATTATTAAAATTTTGAAATTATAGTTAACTAAAAATTACTAACCTATACTTTTTCCCTCTTTTGATCTATCATGGTCATCTTATAAAAGCCTCTGTCATCATCATCTTGGAGCAGGACCTCTTTGTCGCTGGAACCGACACAAGCAGCTTCACAGTGGAATGGGCCAGGACAGAACTTCTTTGCCACCCGAACAAGATGGCTGCAGCTCAGTCCGAGCTAAAACGGACCGTCGGCATGGATTGTCTCGTCCAAGAGTCGGACATCCCATGGCTCCCTTACTTGGAAGCGGAGATGAAAGAGACCCTAAACCCACCTCCACCTGCTCCCTTGCTCATGCCACACCGAGCTGATGTCACTAAACGACTTGGTGGGTTCACCATCCCCAAACACACCCAGGTGGTTGTCAATGCTTGGGCTATCGGCCGCGATGCTTCATACTGGGAAAATCCGACGTCATTTTCGCCGGAGAGATTTATCAGTTCGAACATTGATTTTAAAGGAAAGAACTTCCAATTCATCCCCTTCGGAGCAGGAAGGAGAATGTGCGTCGGCATGGCGTTGGGGCACCGGATGGTTCACTTGGTGCTCGCTTCTTTGCTGCAGGCCTTTTCATGGGAGCTTCCCCATGGGATCGAACCAGAGCATGTTAACGTAGAGGCCAAGTTTGGGTTAACACTACATAAGGCTGTACCTCTTACAGTGTTCCCGTCTCCTTTAATGGATATGTAGATGGTTCCGATATCTTATGAGATGATTTTCTATCTGGATATGACATAGTTTGTATTACACATCTCAACTTTATTGTTAGAGGACTTGCGTTGGGATAAGATTCTGATAATTTTAATACACATGGAGAATTCTTATGAACACATGTAAATAGTTAAATGCTACAATTATTTTCTTGAAATATCGGCAAGTACGAGGCTGAGCTAGGTCTATCTATATCCCTTTACTTTATCAAAAATATTCGAAGTGCGTTGCACACAAGACTGTAGAGACGATCAAACATGAGGGTAGACGTTCAGGTCCAGACATCACATCACAGGCACTCCAAAATGTGTTCCTTTTCATTTCTTTGAAGGGAAGTTTGCACCAGAACTTTTCTTTCACTTAATAGGGAATTTGAAACGATATTCAACTTCGACAAATTCCTTTCTCTTTTCCCTTCTCTTCTCAATGCCTTGTACCTGATCCACGTTAGCTCTGTTCATGACAGGGGAAGCGAGGAGCAAGAAAATGCTCTATTCCATTTTTATGCTCTGTAGATTGCTTCTTGGCTTTCTCTTGATGCTTTATTTCTTGTGCTTCTTCCCACTCTGGTTGTTGAAGAGATAAATGTATTAGTATAGTATACGTATTTTATTGAATATAGTTAGATGCTTGTTGGCAAATCTTTTTCTCTTATTAGTAACATGACAGTAACTTCTCATGTGATAAAGCTAGCTGTTTGAAGCTCAAAATCTACTCACTGAATGTTAGGTTTTTCTTGAATAGCTTATATCTGTGAGCATGTTGCAAGTTCTCTTTTTTCTTTTAAATGCGGAATCACATCAGAAATGTCAAGCAAAGATCTTTGAGTCATCAACTCATGATAATGTTACCAAAGCATCAGTGATCTCATACATTCTTTTTCAATATGTGAACATTCTCAGAAAATCAGCAGTTAATTACAGCTTAATTAATGTTTTCTATATGTATACATAGTGAAATTGCATGCATTTCTTGACTTACGTTTCATATCCATGATATTTGCTTCTAACAAAATTATTGTAGCCACTAATTATTTTAAGTTACGGAATGATCCATATTCAATTGTAAGAAGTTGTATAAATAGCTGCTGAAAGTTAGTTTATTGTATGAAGCTGCTGTAAGTCAATTTCGAGCAGATCATTCTTTGTCCTTGGGCTACTTTTTTGAATTAAAGTTTGTATTGTATGTTCTGAATTAAAGAGCAAAACCTCCAACTCCAGGAACCCAAGGCTGTCGAAAGGGATCCAAAAGCTCATCGCCAATTTGCGCCATTGATCTGCCGAGTCATCCACCACTATGAGGGATATACTACAAAAAAAAAGCAAATGCAATAAAAGAGGACGTTCTGAGGATGTATTCATCATCCTATCGTGCCTCCAAAGTTCTTGAATTACTTCATATTTCATATGTAGGGATGTCAATATATCTGATTTGATTTGGATATCCGATCGAACCAATCTGAAAAAACTTTAATATCTGATTAAGAAATCAGATCGATTCAGATTTAGGAAACAACATCCAATTGGATTCGGATTTGGATTCAGATTCAGATATACATAAATATTTGATCGGATTCGGTATATAAAAATATCCAATGGCATTCGAATACAGATGCAGATTGAATTTATTTTTATACAAATATTCTATATCTATTGCTCTTACATTTTGAAAATTGGTGAAATTTGGTTCAAAATTCAGACTCGAATTCGGATATGAATATAAAAATTGGATTTGGATTATGAAACGGATCATAGATTTTGCATTCGCATAATAACTTTTCTTTATTTGTATATGAATCTGAATTTGAATCCAATATGTCAATATTTGCAAAGACATGTACAATTAAGGGTATATCTGATTTGAATATCTGATTTGTTGACATCTTTATAAGGATATATCCGATTTGAATTTGTCTGTTGACATCCTTATTCATAGGAATGTGTGGGGTCTGGCTCCTGTTTTCTCTCGAGAAAGGTTTAAATATTTTTTGTTACTTGTGGATAATTTCTCTCAGGTTTTCATTGACATTTCTATTGAAGAACAAATCTGATGTCCAAACACTGTTTTCCTAATTTTAAATCTCTTGTTGAGAAGCAACTAGGAGAGCCAATTCGCATAATACAATCAGACAATTAAAACTGCAGGGGAATTTTGCAATCATGATTTCGAAAATGAACTGCAATCTCAAGGTATTCTTCATCGTCTTTCTTGTCCACGCTTCGGAGCAAAACGGAATAGTAGAACTTAAAAACCAGCATGTTGTCGCGACCAGATTAAGTATGCAAGATGATGCCAAAATTCATCATTAGTTTTGGGTTGAAGCATTTAAAGTAGTTCTTTATATCATTAATCGCCTTCCCACACTAAAACTTAACAGAAAATCTCAATATTGTTTGGGAAGAGACAATACTATACCCAGCCTCGGGTTTTTCGGATGCAGATGTTACCCTCTTTTAATGCCTACCAATTCCAACAAATTCTAACCGAAAGCATTGCCTTGTATATCCAGACATGTAATATTTGACGAGCATTCAAGAGGGCTTGCAACTTTTGATTCATCCACTTACAAAGAAGCAGCCTTGGATCAATAGATTTTATCTCGTTTTAACTCACCAAATGCCTGGTCTACTTCAATGCCTGTTAGTAGTCATTATACAAATTGTGAGGTCAATTAAATAATTAAATAATGATGTTGTGTATTATTTGCCACCGGCCATGTGTTTGCCTCCTGCCAATGTCTATCAGCCACATGAACATTTATCAAACTGTAACTTAACATCTAGTAAAGCGAGACCTATGCCTTCAACTCCAAATGTTGCCACTCATAACACTCTTTGTCATCCAACACCACATGTCCATGATGAGCATCCCCACCCACCACCTGTCACATTGCATGATCATACCCATAATGACCATGCATTCTCATGAGCATAATTCAAACTCACCATGTATACTCCAAGGTAACTCGTTCTATGGCCAACTCTGTCAAACCAAAGGCCTTTCTATGCTACCTAGAACTCTAATTTTGAACCATATACCTTTTCTTAGTGTTCGCACCCCACCCCTTTCGACATCGAAATGCGGATAAGCAAATTCTTTCAAAATTGGGGTTTTGAGGAAAATTTTTAAAGAGAAAGGGATACACCCGTCGGTACGATGTCCAACCGTCCGCTTTTAACAAGGGTAATTGCACCAAAGACTAAGGATCATTTGGATCATATACGAGTTATTGATGCAAATCCTATATGCTTGTTCATTGAGGTTCTGGATTCAAGAACCAAAATTCATTTTAAATACGTGATTTGAACTTGTTTTGAAAATGAATTTGATGATTGGAGGGTTTTCAAGTTCATTTAAGAACCTTTATTTTGGTGCCATTTGGTTTGAAATCCATAATTCTTGAGGATTTTGAAGATTAAAATTGAGTTCTTTGTTGTGAACTCAAGATCATTCATGAGTTGAAATTGTGACCATCTTATGGTCAAAATTGATTTTGAATTCTTATTTTGCCAAATCGTGTGATTTGGTTTAAGATATTTAGAAACTTCTCATTTGGTCAGGTAGAGTTCATTCTTTTGATGGAACATAGGTTCCAAATTGTTAGAAAATGTGTTGTTTTCTAAACATATTTTCGCTATGATTGTGAATGCATTGCATGTGTTTTCTTTTGAAGTTAAGTGAAGTATACAAATTCATATTGTAATATGATTTGGTCACTTTTGCAACTCAAATTTGAATCACTTAATTTCTTGATAATGTGCATGTGGTGATATTGACTTTGGGTGAAAGTGAATGCATGAAATAATAAGGAAAACTACACGAGACATTCATCTTTCTCTCTCTCATAATCTCTTAAAATTCAAAAACATTCATTTTTCACCCTCTTATAATCTCTCAAAATCCATTCATTGCAATTACAAGTCAAAAAATCTATACATAGAGATTGATTTTAATTAAGATGTAGGAATTAATCTAAATGTTTTCATCATATTATTAAGCACATAAATTAGAGATGCAGTCCATAAGCTTCAAACTTAACAAAATGATGAAGAATGATGTCAAAATCAGTTTTTAAATTAGATGGGACACTAACATTCACTTATGTCTTAAAATAAAATAAAGTTTGGAAATGTGTTCCAACTTGATTTTAAAAGAGGAAAATGAATTTTAACAAGATATTACACCTATATATATATATATATATATATATATATATATATATATATATATATATATATATATATATATATATATATATATCCTGCTCATTAAAATGAAATTTAATCAAGAGACCGCATAACTCATGAATCATAATGATTCATGGTTGGGTTCTTTTACGTAGGAACATTGAAAATTTGTTTCTAATCTCTTCTACCACCCTTGATAAATTCAAAAAACATGGAACAAAATGACTTTAAATGAAAGAGATGAATGAATGAAAGTTTGTTCTTAGTTTCGCCATGCAAAGGTGAATCAAATTCATAAGAAGACATCAATCTTTAATAGGTTTTTTGTCATATATGTTGCAGCAAAATCACTCTCTCACCATTGGATTCTCTCATGGTATGGAGTTTAAAATGGTTTTAAGTTTGATGTTTTGAAAGGGACATGGCCTTGAGGCCCTTTTCAAAATTTAATACATCGGTTCATCTTTAAGAAAATCTGACGCATGCATGCATTATGCATCAACATATACATTTAATCATAGTTTTTCCCTAGCTGGACATCATTCCCAGCTATAAAATAAATGAAAATAAACATCTGCCTCGAATTGCTGAAATTAAAATGAACCAACAAGAAGCTAAAGTACATGAGAAATGAGTTAAAATCGTATACCTTGTGGTCAGTCGTGATGTTTGATCTTCTTCTTTACTTGTTTTCTATATCAAGCAATCCTAAACAAGAATTCAAGCTTAGATTCGAACTTAGCAAAACAAGCAGAAGAGTAATAATTTGCTGGAATTTGCAGTGGATAAGAGAAGAATAAGCCTTGTGGTCAGTCTTAGATTCTTCCATAAGTTGATTAAAGATGGATTTTAATTGAATCAAACTTTGGTTTGAAATATTGAATTTCAATTTGATATTTGATTTATACATTTGACAAATCCAAATATATATTTGTCTTTCATAACTTGATTAAAGATGAATTTCAATTGAATCAAACTTTGGTTTGAAATATTGAATTTCAATTTGATATTGGATTTATACATTTGACAAATCCAAATATATATTTGTCTTTCATGAAATCCCAATTTAGGTTCTGCAGTCTCAATTTGATCATAGAAGGGTAAAATTGTTCAAATTGGTCAAAGTCAAAGCTCATTTGCGAGTAGTTTGACTTTATTTGAGGTAATCTGATAAATTTGTAATAAAAAAGCTCTTAATTGAGCTGAATTGTACCTCAACTAAGTCTAGTCAAAGTAGACTTGATTTGGTCAAGATCTACTTTTGTCCACTAATTGGATCGTGAGACAGACCTACCTTTAAGCCAAGCTGAGCTCGTGTTGACTGAGCTTAGCCGAGATTGGCGCTATATTTGGGTGTATTTGGGTCGATCCTACTTGAATTAAGTGGGTTTGACCAGCTTAGTTATTGTTTTTTGGAGATTGACCCCTCTTTAAAGAGGACCTAGTAAAGGAAGAGAAAGAGGCATAAAGGTCTCCTTTCCTAGGTTTCTAGTTATGATATAGTTCATTTCTATTTAAAATATTTTTTTTCATTTAATTAAAAAAATATTTTTTGAAAAAGTGGGGTGTGTGACCTCTTGAGGGGCTCTTGACCACACGGGCTAGGTGGGGTCCACATGTGGGTCCCACGTAGCATTGTACGCTGAATTAGATCTAATTCTCGGATTTAAGTCAAATTTTGAATTTTACAATTAGATTTTGATGTCAAATGACATTTGTAATTGGATTTAGATTTCGAATGACATTTGTAATTGGATTTGAATGCCAAATCCTAATTTGGACATAGTTCAGACTCATAATCCTACATTGGAATTTGTGTCATGAGTTAAATTCATGATTTGAATCGGAATTGTTTTTTTTTAGATTCAAAATTGGCTTTGCAATTGCATTTTACACAATTCTTTTGTAAAATAACATTGCTTCAATTCTGATGTGAAAAAATTTGGGGTGTTAACGCTTAGGCTGCTCAATTCCCTCATTTGCAACAAGCAATGCAACCAGATATCTATGTCATAATGGTACGGGTACGGGTGCGGGTATGGGTACAGGGGTACGGGTACAGGCACTGGTACGGCATTTTTGTAAATCTTGGTACGACGATTCGGTGAATATTATATATTCAAAAAAATTAAAAAAACCAAATGATATCATCACAATAAGACAATGTTCCTTTAAAATAATCCATAGATAATCTTATAAATTAAAAAAAAAAAACAAAAAAAAAAACTTTTTAGGTTATAATATAGTTTGGATCCAGTTTTGATCTGAAACCAGAACCAAACGTACCAGACCGTACAACCATACCGGCGTACTGGTACGGGTACTCCACCAAATGTGGCGTACCACTGTGACATGGCCAGATATAGACGCATTGCACAAGAATGGCACGTGAGATTTAATTTCCAATCGACTGGAGATTCATCTTTTAATATCAAACATGCGGATGGGACTATTGTAAGGCATAAAGGGCATCTTGTCGCACGCAGTTTTCTTCAAGAAGGCCTAAGAAACTGGTCTTGATTTCAATGAGACTTTCGGTTCGACTATCAAACCTATAACCACACGAGTTATTCTTACCCTAGCTGTTCAATATCAATAGGAACTTCGCCAAATAGATTTTGATGATGTCTTTTCTAATGCGGTCACCAAAAAAAAAAAGTATGTTTCACCAGCACATGAAAAATATAATATCCGAGTTGACTTTTGTTGACATTGGGAGCTAAATGTCCGTAAGTATGAATTTTAACCGACACCCATCCAAAGACGTCATTCATCAACAGGTAGATGTATTATGTCATTGAAGCTGAACCTTTGGGGATGACTGACACTGGACATCGATAAAAGTGAAAAAACTGTCCAACACGGGTGGTCAGAGAAGATGTTTACATATCTCAATCCGTGGGATTTATAAATCGCACATATCACCACTACGTGTGTGAAAGTTGGATAAGTCGTTATATGGGCTCAAACAAGCCTCTCAGGCATGGTACCACCAATTGAGTTGTTTTAGTTTATCTCATGGCTTTCCAGTTTTTCAATTTGACGCATCTTTATTTATCTTTACTCAAGTGAGTGACCAACTATATTTTCTTGTATGTGTTGATGACGTCACTGTCACAAGAGCATCGCCAACTCTTATTCAGGGCATGATTGCTAAAATTTGGGCTACCTTTTCCATGATCCTTGGGGATCCCTCTTATTTTCTCGGAATTGTGGTTATGGTGCTATTTACAAACTGTTTTTGCCAAGTTCAAAATGTCTCATGCCAAGCCCATGAATATGCCCACGACTTCATCTCGGACTTTAACTTTCGATGCTCCGCTCTTGGATCCATTCTTTCATGGGAGCAGAGGTAGAGCTTGCAATTTTTCATGAGACAGGCTGAATTAAAGTTTTTAAATTTTCAATAGGGTCGAAATATTATTTTTTAAAATTGTTATATATAACAGGAGAAATTTTTTTATATTTACATGTAAACTTTTTATTTTTATTTTTTTGGCATGTACAGCAACTGAACTTTGGTTACGTTCCTTGGTCAAAGAAATGGGGTTTGAATGTGATGGAACTTCAGAATTGGCGGCAAACGATATTATATGTTTGGACCAAGCATGCCGAGGAGGACTTTCATTTTGTTCAACTTCATGTGGCAATACTGAAATCAGATTCATTCGGTCAGCATGATGTTTGACTGGGAGGAACAAGGAGTTACTTTTGTTGACTGTTAAGTATGCATATGTTTGCAGAGGTTTTCACACTAAAAGACAACGAGAAGATCTCCCACTTTTTTTTCTCCTAGCACACCAAAGTTGACATAAAGAAAAAGATATCTAGTCTTCTTCCATGACTTCAATTATGAGCCTTACATCTTTTATTTTTCCGATATGGGTACCAGTTTTATCTACAGCCGCCAAAGGAGGCTTGCCTTTCTTGTTGCCTTAAAAGAAAAAATGAAGAAAACTTTTTTTATTTTTAAGGGACAATGTCTAAAATTACAAACCTACTTTCTTTTGTCCTAGCAGACCAAAGTTGACATAAAGAAAAAAAATTATAGTCTTCTCCCATGACTTCAATTATGAGAACTTACATCTTTTATTTTTCCGATATGGTACCAGTTTTAACTACAACCTCCAAAGGAGGCTTGCCTTTCTTATTGCCTTAAAGAAAAAATGAACAACACTTTTTTATTTTTAAGGGACAATGTCTAAAAGTACAAACTTACTTGATTTAACTGTGAACATGAGAGCTGTGTTTTTTATTGTGTTCTTGCAGCAATAGATAGGGGAGTGAACCTTCCAAGCAACCTTTCAATGGAACTTTGAACAAGTGATGTCCTTACCAAAACAATCAGAAAAAGCAAGAAACCCATTTGAGATCATATTGAAAAAAGAGCCCGTAAGTTGAATTTCTAAAAAAACCTGACTGTTTCTCTGCTCATCAAACACATGGCTGGCATCTCTGATATGCTGAGAGGCATTATCTTAGGCTTCATCATGTCTATGCATGCCCTGTGGAGCTTGTTATTGTTACTTGTCTTTGGTGCTATAATTTATTTTATATTGTCGGCATTCTTCTTTTGGAAGACTACCAGTGTTAACTAAATGAGTCTAGTCTTCTGTGTGGGACACTGGGATGGGACACTGGGACGTCCGAAAGGGAAAGACAGACATTAATGGCGCGCTTGCATGTCTTGGCGTCTTTTATAAAGCATCGAGGCAGCCGGGAAGGAAGGGAGAGGAACAAAGAATAGGAGCGAAAAATAAATGGCTGCCCTTTGTGATTTGGTGGTACCTTGTTTCTGCATCTTGCTATCCTTTGTCACCTTCTATTCACTTATTTCCCGGAAAACCAGCAATCTCCCCCAGAAAACCAGCAATCTCCCTCCAGGCCCAGTGGGTTTGCCGGTGGTTGGCTCTCTATTCCAACTCGGCGGCAAGCCCTATGAGTCCCTGGCAAGACTCTCCAAGCAATATGGACCACTCATGACCCTCCGTCTCGGGCTGAAGACCACGGTGGTGGTGTCCTCCGCGGGGATGGCGGAGGAGGTGCTGCTGAAGCACGACCGCGACCTCGCAGGCCGGACTGGCCTGGACGCGACCAAGATATTCAACTACGCCGAGTCGAGCATCTCGATGAACCAAAGGTGCCCGAGGTGGCGGGAGCTGAGACGCCTCTGCATCAATGAGATGTTCTTGCCTAAGAGGCTGGACGCCATGAGGGGACTCCGGGAGGAGAAGGTGCAGGCACTCCTCAAGCACATCCAAACGGCATCAGCGGCCGGGCATCCGGTGAACATCGGCAAGTGCACTTTTTCCACTGGTCTGAATTTGGTGTCACGTACGGTGTTTTCGGAGGACGTGGTAGATATGGAGTCGGAATCGGCAGGCGAGTTCAAGAGCCTGGTGTGGGGATTGACACAGTCCGCCCTGAAAGCAAACTTAGCAGACTTCTTTCCGATGCTGAGCTTGGTGGATCCTCAGGGGATCAGGCGAAGTATCAAGGTTCTTTTGAAGCAAATGTTTGCTTTCCTTGACAAACTGATCGATAAACGATTGCAATCGTTTGGCGCTCGAGAAGGGTGGAAGGAGAGCGAGGATTTTTTGGACGTGCTTCTCCGGCTTGTGGCGACCCCAAGCTCGGGGTTCACCAGACAGAACATCAAGCCCTTACTCTCGGTACGGTCGCTCTCACTCACCATTCCCACACATCCTTTATGCCTTTTTTTTTCATTTTTCCTTTTCTTTTTTTAGTAAAGATTACGATTTTTCTAACGGAATTACTTCAAAAAATTGGATTTTTTTTTAAATTAACATTGAATAAGAAATTAGGCCGTGCTTAGCTTTAAAAGATGATATCTCTTTGGAATCGGATTTAGATTTAAATTAATTTTCTTTCAAATTTGGTCAACTAAACATATAACATCTAGTCAAACATTTTGAAAGTCGGTTTCCAATATATCGTAATATCATTTGGATTGGGTTTGGAAGTCAGACCGAATTCGGGTTTGAATTTAAAAATGGGATTCATGAATTTGGATTCAAGTATATATGGTCTTGGCTTTTTTTTTCATTCGTATTGGAATCCTAACTTGAATTCAAGATCTGTATGGTTAGAGTGCGTCCGATTTGAATCTAATCCCTTAATCTATACTCCTACTAAAGAGAATAAAACGACAAACTTTGTGTGAGATTTCCTTTTTATTCTCTGAAAGAGGAAAGAGTAAACAGTGAACACGTAAAACAACGATATCGAGAGGTTTTGTGCAACGGTTAAGATGGGGCTGGTGAGTGACCTGTCTTCACATTGAACCTAAGGAGTGTTAAGTTTAGTTTATTGAACGTAAGGGGTGTTAAGTTTATGGGCTGTAAAAGAAAGGTCACTATAACACATGCTAAAGCATGATGGAGGTAGCACCTCAAAGAAATATTACGTGGAGGCTTCGGCCTACCAAACTATAGGAAACTCCACTCGCCCAAAACAAACACTGATAATGACTCTAAGTGATTGGCTATCAATTGTTGGCAATCTAATATGTTGACTTCAAATCAGCTTCTCACTTGTCCTCAAATAAAACATATCCACCAAATGATATCCTAGTGGAGATGGAACGTCCCCAATTGACTTCAATGAACCGACGTCTTCCTCCATTCAAAATCACCAATTTTTCATCATATCGAGTGAATGGTCCAATAAAATAAATAAATTATTAGGTGATTTCGTTCTCAAAGCCTTTTTTCTTCGTCAGCTCTTTGTTTGCTACATATAGACTTTACAGCCATGGGAATTGAAGGGGGTCTTCACCCTTTTGACAAGCCGATCCTCTACGCTACGGTAAATCCTTCAGAGCTCACAATACCCATTAATTGTTTGACCTCCTTAACAATTTGGTGAAATTTTGCTACTTCATTTTGTGTTTCGTAAACAGCATTCGATAATGAGAGGACGAAGTATGCAAGTAAAAATCATTTTATGGGATTAATTTGCTGATGAGCCAGCTATACTGACTTTGTTTAATTGACAGGACATCTTCCTTGCTGGCGGGGAGACAAGCAGTATCATAGTGGAATGGGCCATGGCAGAACTACTTCGCCACCCGGACAAGATGGCTGCAGCTCGGTCTGAGCTAAGGCAGGTCATTGGCATCGGCCGCGCCGTCCAAGAGTCGGACATCCCACGGCTGCCTTACTTACATGCGGTCGTGAAAGAGACCTTTAGGCTGCACCCACCTGGTCCTCTTCTCTTGCCACACAGAGCAGATGTTACAGTACAGGTTGCTGGGTTCACCATCCCCAAGCACACCGAGGTTCTCATCAATGCATGGGCCATAAGCCGCGATGATGCATGTTGGGAAAACCCAACATCCTTCTTGCCGGAGAGATTTATTGGTTCCGACGTAGATTTTAAAGGGAAGCACTACCAATTCATCCCTTTTGGAGCAGGAAGGAGGATGTGCGTCGGCATAGCTTTGGGGGAAAGGATGGTTCACTTGATGCTGGCTTCTCTGCTCCATGCCTTTACATGGGAGCTTCCCCAAGGGATGGAACCAGAGCAACTTGATATGGAGGCCAAGGATGGGGTAACACTGCCGAAAGCCGTGCCTCTTATTTTATTTCCTTCTCCCTTAATGGAGATATGAATGGTTCCTATATTGTATTAGATCATCCCCGATGTTCGCCAACTTCTATATGATATGGTATGTCACATGGTTTATTGTATTCCCCTACTTTCATATTTGACTTGTCCTGGCAATACTCTCGAACTGTTATATTAGACAAGCATTTGATATCACATAATTTATAATAGTCTCCAGCTTTTATGTTAGACTTGAGTTTGAATAAGATTCTGATACTCATGATGTACAAGAAAAGTCCAATTGCATGCCATGCACGCTACAACCGAAAAGCAAATTCTTCAATTAATGTTTGGATATTAACAAGATGGGCTTGCATTTGTTGATTTCTAAGCCTGCACAAAATTCCACTTGATCAAAGAAAGAGATCAGACCGTTTCGAACATGGTTGATGATATGTATAATACATAGAATCTGTCCTTAAGTACTTTAAATATGGCTTTGAAATTTGAATGAATAAGATACGCATGCAAACCTATTTGTACATGTAAAGAATCCCTTCTCCCTAAGTATATAATTGACATCAAATTTCAACACATATCATTATATATGCTTCGTAGGGGCGAGGAGGAAGAAGCTCTAATGGGTTGGGCATCCATTGTGCTGGGGCCTTTGAGAGTAGGAGCGACCTGGTTCATGCCGGATGGTTATTTTTTCATTTTGTGTCATTAAAAACTACTACAAATGATGTATTTTGTCGCTAAAATTTGTGGTCAAGCGACTTGCTCATTTACGAAGTTTTTTACTGATACAAAATAAGAATAACCATCTGAGCACAGAACTGGCCTGTTGATTTCATTATATATATATATATATATATATATATATAATAAATAGATGATATGTAAGAATAATAGAAAACATCAAAATGAAATACAAAGATATCATACATTTTGACCTCTTTTGTAGAAGAAGACTACACCTGCAAACACATGGGTGTATGTATACATACATGTCTGCATGCTCAGTCGCATGGTTAGGTGAAGAGAAAGCACATTATTAGGCACACGATCACATGTTCAGGACACAAGGATACCGGATCTGCAGGCGCGGGTTGGTGCGCCAATCTTGTATATGTGTCTACGAGTGGCAGCCGGTTTCCGGCTATCACTAGCTGGAAAACATGTTTGTTGAGGTCATCCGTCCATATCAGCGTGACCTGATCTGGCAACCGGTCTCTTTCCTGTCCCACACTACCAGAAAATGCCACAATGAAAAGAAATACACAATAATTTTTTTTTTTTTTTTCAGCTAGCCAGTATCCAGCCAAAATAATAAACAGCCGGTTATAGGGCTGGGCATGGGTCGGCCGGGGTCAGGTCGATGACTTACTAGGCCTCCGGTTAGGTGGTCCTTTCCAGGTGCTCCATGCCACACAGAAGCATGAAATAAAAGTTAAGAACTTTACTTTTTAAATTACTTTTAAAATTGTATTCAATTTTTTTTTAATGTAAAAAAACTGTGAGGCCCATCAGGCTGCCAATGGGCTGATTAAAGTGCACGGGCCCTGACTATTAAAGTATCAAGTCAGGCCTAACAAATGTGGGCCTGTCTAGCCGGCTAAAGTGACTGAGTCGTTAGCCGGCTAAAGTGACTGAGTCGTGCTAAGTATGGGGCACCTGCCGCAGGAGCAGAGGGAGGGGGTGGCCTGCTAGTCCCACCCCAAGTACTTTGAAAAAAAAAAAATTATATTACAAAAATTGAAAAATTTTGGTTAGATAATGTGTTTTTTACAGATTTAGTTGGGTCATATCCTATCCGAATAAATTTGATTGATTGTTTGACCCACCCTTAAAAAAATATTGGCTCCGCCGTTACCTGTCGGCATCCCAGTTCAATGCCCAACGCTGCTGAGATGCCGCTCAATATTGAACAGCAATTAATTCTAACCGGGTTGGGTATTATTCAAAATTCAACGTAGTCCTGTTTTTTGTGAATTTGCACTGGAAGGAATACAATACAGTGAAAAAATCAAAAAAAGAAACAACTACACGTTGCACCTAATTTTGACTAACACCTTACTTTTGTATCACTGAACATTCACGAGGAAATGGATGAAAAGTGCTGTCCCAATTATTAAAATCTTATCATATAAAGTTGCGTTTGCAGGACCAAAACATTAATTGTGTACTAATTATCGTTCATATGTTTTTGAAGAAACAAACTTTGCATGAAGCAATCAGTCACATATATCATTTATCTATGTGATCTTCATATTTATTTATGAATATTGAAAACAACAGACGAACTTTAAAGCTTCTATTTTATGTCTCACATAAAAAATATATATACACACACGAACACATTCTTCTGATGGTACAAGTGTGTTGATGTATATAGGTTAAAATTTGTGAAAGAAAACGATGTAAAAGCAGAAAAGCAAATTTGCAGTCGTCATTATATATATATATATATGTACACACGAACACATTCTTCTGAGGCGGATTCCCCTTTCCTTCTCCGGGGCCTACATGACCAACAATTTCAAAGCAACCATTTCCAATATACGAGTGGATGTGATCGGAAAGTGTGAACAAGGCAAGGTGAGGAAGGAAGGCTATTTGCTGCCTGCCTCAGCCTTTATTTTGTGCTAAAGATTTTTTGCTCACCAAAATAGGTGGGAACATTTTGTTTTATTTAAGTGGTTGCATTTATATGGAGAAGAAACTAAAGCGCTCTTTAAAGTATGGTTGTCAGTTTGTATAATATGTGAACTGTGAAGGATGAATATGCTATACTTTAGTTGATGAGTGTCTCATTTCTCAACTAGGTCACAAAACAGCGCTGAAACCTGAAGGAAAGAAAGGGAGTAGTTTTCGACCTCCCCGAAGTACTTCTACCCTTTATGAACCAATGTTTTCTTTTTTTCGTGAAGGCCGACTGAAATGCCTTTTCGATTTTGGCATGTGCTCCCACGCACCATGTCCGCTTGATATTTTCTTAGTCAGTTTTTTTTTACATCTTTTCAGCTTGATATTTTCTTAGTCAGTTTTTTTTTTACATCTTTTCATGTTTTTCATGTTCATACTTTGGCATGACGAACAGAGGACTAGGCTAAATAAATAACAATCTATTTGGACCGGACCTTACTGAAGAAGACCTGCGTTAGGTAGCTGTAGAACCCATTTTGGATCTGGATCTAATCGAACTCGGAACTCAGACTTGAAATAAAAGTTCAAATCAATGAATTTGGAGATCCAGATGCGACTCCTTTGCTTATGGACAAACCCAATTTTGTCTCAAATATGCTCAAATCTCAATTGAGGATCCAGATGGTGGTGTGATTTGTGATCCCTCTTTTACAACACAAATGAGTTAAAAGTTTTAAAAATTGGAAAGGAAATTGGATACTGAACCAGAACTGCCGGAGATGGCGGCAGCTAAGACGCGCCTGCAATAACGAGTTGTTCACCCCCATGAAGGTGGAAGCGATGAGGGGACTCCGGGAAGAGAAGGTGCGGGTGCTCCTGAATCATATCCCCACAACATGTGGAATTCTGAGTCCAGATTTGAGCTCGACTGGTGGAATTTACCAACTCTCCATTTAATTTCATCTCTTTACTTTTAGGTTTGGAAATTATTAAAAAAGATAAACCTACATTTAACGAACTTACTTACTTGAGCTTAATCAAATCAAGTTCATGTAAATCAAACACGACTTGTTTGTGAGCTCAAGTTTTTGGTTAAGCTTGAGCTCCACTTATTCTGAAGAGTTCAAGTTGAGTTCGTGTCATTATAGACTCATATTAAAGAGAGTGAAACTATAGACCAAAAATCACTTTCTATACAAAAGTAGTTGAATTAAAACTGTGTGTGTGTACTTGTTTCACGGGAAAACTCTGTGTTTGTCTGCAACTGAAACTTTTGATCGAAATTGAACTAAAGTTTCAGCTCTACAATAAGGAATTACATGTATTCAAAACAGATCCTCAGCGAAAATTTACTTCGATATATGTGAAATCACGGATAAATGTGCTTTAAGGTGATCGTAAAACAAAAGAAAATTTTGCCATCACAAGATAGAGAATCTTTCTAACGTCAAGATAGAGACAACTTTGTCCAGACTAATGAATAAGTTTCACCTTGATCTTGAAGCCACACAAAAAAAAAAAAAAATATGTTCACACAAAATAAGAAAATTTTCTACCTTCAATTATGGATGCTTTTCAGGATTTAGGTAAAGTGCGAGTCTTTTTAGGTCAAATCAACTTTTATATTATTATTGGGCATTTTTGTAAACAAAATTTTCTTAATACACCCAAATGCGCCTCCTCGCGAGTATTTGAAAGTAGTCACTTTTTAGTTTTTTACATGAGTGGAAAATACAACTGATGTTTCTGCAATTTGTTATAGAAATCAATATCACAAACAAAATCAATCAGGATTGTTTGAATTAAACATGTTCTTGTTAACTGTCAAATGCAATTAGGTACTGAACGTATTTTTGTAATTTTTCAACAGCAGTACTCTATTTTATCTCTTTTTAACCTTGACGTTTCAGATTATTGGGGCCGGAATCAAAACTCTCTTTCTTATATATATGTCAAACCATTAATAACTCCAGAAAAAAAAAAATATTGTGTGGTAAGATAAAGTACTCTTTTTACTTCTCAACACATTAATAGATTCTTATTCTCCCTACAGATTAATAGAGAGAAAGTTTTGGGTACTGTCTTCTTCTTCTTTTTTTAAATTTTATGTGCAATACTCTTCAATTTTATCGTTTTTTTCTTTTTCATAATCACATAGATTCTATCGTTTTTTTCTTTTTCATAATCACATAGATTCCACATTGCCCTTTTTATGCCGCTGTCTGCTAGCGTCTCTACGGTGGAGGGAGGGGCCCAGCAGAGGCCATGGAATCCCTTTAGATTTTTTTTTAAAATAAATATTATATATGTATGTAGTTTAAAAAAACTTAATTTAACATATAAAAAAATTGGAAAAAAATATTTTCGCACCTATGAAAATTTTGAAATTATAATTCTGTTACTAAACCTATACTTTTACCCCTTTTTACCTGTCATGGTCATCTTATAAAAGCCCCTGTCATCTTCATCTTATAAAAGCCCGTCATTGTCATCTTGGTGCATTTAACAGGACCTCTTTGTTGCTGGAACCGACACAATCAGCACACAATGGAATGGGCCATGACAGAACTGCTTTGCAACCCGGACAAGATGGCTGCAGCTCAGTCCGAGCTAAAACGGACCATCGGCACACACCACATGGTCCAAGAGTCTGACATTCGGCTGCTCCCTTACTTGCAGGCAGTTGTGAATGAGACCCTGAGAGGCCGTTTGATGGCAAGGGAACAGGCTAGAACGGACACGTCCGCACCATTTATTAAAATCTGCATCAAACACCAAACAGACACTTGGGATAGGGGTATATATTTCTCCCATGTCTTGTACCGTTCCATGGTTAACCACAGAACTGACAGGACGCTCGCACGCTCGAGCTCACCTCCCTCACTCAATACTCATCTCTCTTTCATTTTTCTCCATGAGTCGCTTGCACACTGCTCCTCATTGATGCTATGGAGATTATCAGATGAAGTCTGTCTCCTCCATTACTCACCATGAGTTGCTGCTGCTCACACTGCGCCAGTGACAATGTCCAGCGATTGATTGATCGATTGCTATTTGCACTCTTTCTCCCTCTCTCAGTATCTGGATTTCTTGCATATCTCTTGCTGCTTACCATGGTTTAGCAAGTATGGTTGTTCTTCACCATCTATGTTCATGTTTCTCCCAATCTCCATCGTCCAAGTGAGCGGTTTAGGGCATAATAAAAGGCTCTAGTTTGCTACTCTAACCGATGACCATGATCTGGAGCTTCATGAGAAAGCCATCGAGTTCTCTCACTCATTCTCTTTCTCTCCAGCTTCAACCCTAAATCTCTGAGATGCTTCATTTGCAAGATGGCTCACTTTAGCCGTAAATCCGTGGAATGCCTCATCGACAACCTTTCCTAAATCCATGAAATGCCTCTTTTGCGGCCCTTCAATGGTATGCTTCAGCTCTAAATATGTGGAATGCCTCATCTAAAGCCTTTTCATAGAAAGCTTCATATATGTCAAATGACAAATTTCAACCCTTCGATGGCCAGCTTCATCCCTATATTCGTGGAAGCCTTTCTGCAGGTAGGGCAGAGATTTCTCTCACTCACTCTGTCTTTCTTTCTCACTCATTGTTTACTTCGCTCACTCAGATTGTATTTTAGTAGGAACAACATATTTGCAGCTTGTATTTTAGTAGGAACAACATATTTGCAGCTCATTTGAAGTTAATGTATCAAGACTTGCACTCCATGTGTTTGATGAAATGTTTGATCTATGAGACTCTTTTGACAATAAAATATTTCATGATCTTGCTATTATTTTTTTTGAAATTTTTAGATTCGTAATGTTGGTCCTTGATGAATGATGAAAATCTCACTCTGTAAAATCAGTGCCTGTCCATGCGAAGGAAGGAATTTTTATCACTCCAACTGTGCCTATAAAGCGAAGAAGCAAAATCAGTCAGTTGCCACTCTTGGCTTTCACTGCAGACATCTTAGATTTCTGTCACAGCAGGCAATACCATGGACAGATTTCAAAATGTAAACAAAGGTTTAGAAGCTCCCCTTGAGTCCTTTCCACCAAAGAAGGGAAAAGTGAAGGCAAACATTTGAAAGAAAGCTCAAGGCAGCAGTTTTCTGCAAGAAGATTCATGATTCCATGGCTGCTGTAAAGTATTCTAGGTTGCCATCGTCATTTTTGAAGGGTAAAAGTTGATAGATATTGAAATAAAAACTATTAAATACTATGTTATTTATTTTTTCTTTTGAATGCAGTTCATATGGAATCTTAGTGAAAATTTGGTGATAAACTATGTCACCTGAGTGCGTGGTGCGGGTGCCGGTGCGGCACATCTCAAAAAACTTAGGTGTCACGGTGTGGTGAGAATATTTTATTATTTTTAAAATATAATAATATAAACAATAAAATTATTAAATAACAAGATCAAAATTGCAATTTGCTACTCATGATATCATATCATTATCAATCATCAAAACAATAACCTTATAGCACTACAAAGAAGAAAGTATACTTCTTTCTCCCAAGTTGATTATCCTAATGCAGAAGGTACTTGGTCAGAGGAAATTATAAAAGGATGATAGAACTACAAGAGGAAAGATTGCAAATTACATGCTTCAGTAATGAAGACAGTTTCTTGAGCTTGCTTTTCAGAGTTTCACATGAGCCAACATACCACATGATAAGACAGCACATGAACAGAAATAACAACCATGGACATCTCACTTTCAAGCACTAAATACTAAACAACCCAAAAAACATACATTATGCATGTGTATGTGAATTCATCAACTGACGAGATCTTGACCATGCATGCTTCTTATCACCATTGTCACCCTGCTATAGTCAACTCGATCAACTGTACATGGTGGCCGATTCATTGGTTTTCACCTTACATGCTATTATGAGCAAACTTCAACAACACTTAATTAACTTAATTTGTTCAAGGGATATGCTTAGGCTGAGATGAATTATCACCATTTGACTGATTCTAAATCGCTGCTGCAAGAAAACCTCAAAAAGGATCACAGTTGCTTAGTTCTTTCATTTACTGGATTTGCTGTAATCTTGCATCCAGCAGCCAGCTCACCTGGCATATTTGGTTTTAATTACTTAAAGATTAAGGAAAGGAACAATTAAAACTAGCAAAGCATCGCCAATCATGTCCTAGCCCATTTGTCGTGAGTACTTAAAAACTCAAAAAAAGTGACGCAAATGCAATAATCATCAAGGTGCTATATCTGTATCTGGCACTGTTAGAGTGTTAGTTGGTACTTATACATCAGTCACACGCCTAGAAAACCTCTTAAAAGACTTCAAAGGGCAAGGATAGAAGAAGAATTCCACATCTTAGTTAAGATTGTGCATGGATTTCGAAATTGGATTAAGATCAGCTAAATAAGCTTTAAGCAAAAATTAAGATGAAGCATAGCACAGCTAAACATGGCATAACCTATCCACTGTCTGAGATGAACTCCACCCTATGTACTGCATCTGGGCACAAGATGATCTCCAACCTGCTCAACCCTTGAGATTGCAGATTTTTCTGTTTTCAGGGAGAACCAGCACAGAATTCTGCAGAATAACGGTGAGGTTTATTCCCATAAGAAGTACGACTCAAAAAAAATTGCATCAGCATTGTGCGAGCTACTCGCAGTCAACAATTTCTTTCTCTGCTAACACTCAAAAACATCAGCATTATCACATTGGCCAGTTTTTCCAGAAGAACAAGCAGGATTCAGTCCGCTAGTGCTTCCAACTTGGTAGCAGCAACTTGATTGCTAAAAGAATCTATTAATGCCCCTAAAGGCCCTTTAATAATCTGTGACTAGATATTAATAGAGCTGTAAAATACAGATACATGTAAATGCATAAAAATATGCATGTAAACAAGATATGCCTGTTTCAACACCATTATAGATCACATTCACCACCAATTTGAACATATCAAAGAGTGAGAGAGAGAGAGGGAGTAGCGCAACACAGAGAGAGGGAGCAGAGAGTTCCGGGTTCCCCAAGCATCGTAGAGAGAGGGAGCACCAGAGCACGGGAGCAGAGGGTTCCGTCGCCGTCAGCCGAGCATGAGAGGGAGAGAACAGAGAATAAGAGAAAGAAAAACCGAGCGTGCCCTAAAAATCAAAATTAAAAAATGCCCAAATTTTGGATGGAAAAGGCCATGTGCTGTTTGACCGCACCCAACTCGTGTTTGACACGAGTGGGATGCACGTCCGACAATGGACAAATTAGGTCAGGTGCGGCTGACCGCACCTGACTCAGGTTGACCCTTTTGGGTGCGCACCTGGAGTGCACCCGAACCCTCACCCGAATCGCGTTGACACGGGTGCGGGTCCAAATTTGGCGCACCCAGGTATCATTGGTGATAAACCAACAAGAATTGTGCCTTTTGTATTGTGTCTTATACTCTTGGATTCTTGTAAAAAGGGCATGACTTCGTTCAAGTCTTGGCAAATCAGTGTATTCAGTTCTATAGCTTAAGCATAGAATTGAGAAACTTGTCGGGTGAACTTTCTTTGAACGAACTTTTATGGCAAGCTCTGACAGATCAACAGTCTTTTTGAATTGATTATCCCTCTCTCTCTCTCTCTCTTTCTCTCTTTCTCTCTTTCTATATATATATATATATATATATATATATATATATGTGTGTGTGTGTGTATATATGGAGAGAAAGAAAGAAAGAAAAGATATACATATATATATATATATATATATATATATATATATATATATATATATATATATATATATATATATATATATATATATAAAGAGCGATAGAGAGAGAAGAGAGTGAGAAATTTCCAAATCTGGATCCATTGACATATCCCAATTTACATTACATTGACATAAATAAAACATATTGCAGACAAATTTTCATTTTATCTTTCATAATTGTAATTAGTTTTGTTTATTATGCGAACAAACGTCAGACAGGACGAACAGAACAGACAGAGCAGACACACACGAAACAAACGCCGGACAAAAAAAATATAGTGTTCTGTACCTAAAATCATCAAACGGTGGACAAGGAACACCATTGTCCAAGAGGACAGGACAGCAGTGTAATGAACAGGACGTCCTGTCTGTCATGTTCTAGTGGACTGCAATCAAACGACCTCAAGGCTACATCCACCTGTTCCTCTTCTCCTACCGCACCGAGCAGATGTCACTACACAAGTTGGTGGGTTCACCATCCCCAAGTGCTTGTCAATGCATGGGCCATCGGCCGAGACGCCATGTATTGGGAAAATCCATCATCTTTCTCGCCGGAGAGATTTATCGGTTCGGGCATAGATTTCCAAGGAAAGAACTTCCAACTCATCCCTTTTGGAGCAGGAAGGAGGATGTGCATCGGCATGCCCTTAGGGCACGGGATGGTTCACTTAGTACTAGCTTCTTTGCTCCATGCCTTTTCTTGGGAGCTTTCCCCATGGGATCGAATCAGAGGAACTTAATGTAGAGGCCAAGTTTGGGATAGCACTACAGAAAGCTGTGCCTCTTAATGTATTCCTATCTCCTTTAATAGATATGTAGATGGTTCACAAACTAAGCCATCTGAATATGACCTAGTTTACATCACACACCTCAACTTTTATATCTGAGGACTTCCATTGGAATAAGATTCTCATAATTTTGATGCACAAGAAGGAACTAGTTACCCAGTGGACATCAACTCAGATTTAGATCAGATATCCAATCGAACTATTCCTAAAAAAATTAGATATAAAAAAAAATTAATATTTGAATAAGAAATCAGATCAGATTTGAATTTGAAAAATAACATCTAATCATACGCTTTCATAAATATCTGTTTAGATTCGGATCATATTTAATTTTAAATAAATATTCTACATCAGAAATTCCTACATTTTGAAAATTGGCCAGATTCAATTCAAAATTTGGATTTAGATATGAATGTTAAAACTAGATTCGGATCGTGAAATTAGATTTTGGATTTAGATTCAGATATGACTTTTTCTTTTTTGGGTATTGAAATTCAAATATGTGAACATCTGAAGAAGAAGAAGAAGAAAAAGAAGAAGAAGAAGAAGAAGAAGAAGAAGATATGGTTAAGGGAATATGATCTATTAACATCCCTAAATAAAGGTAAGAAACCTGATTCGGAATCCATCCGATGCCAACATGGATCAGATTCATTTGAATTCTTCATAACCCTGGTTGGGTTCACCATTACATCGAACAGAACTTTTTTCAAATGAGAAGGACATGAAAATCCAATATACAATCTACTATTGTTGTGTATTCAATTCATCAAAGGAAATATGGGTGTGCATTCAGAGCGACAAGCTTTGATTCGAAGTTCTGTTTTCCCTTTGAATGGATTTAATTCTCATGGTGCTTAGGATTTAAGGGGTCTTGACAATGAGAATTGACGGGAACCAAGAGGCTGTATTAAAGTGATCGACCCATGACCTCCTTTTGGTATATAGTCGAGAATCAAAATAGTTCATGGTGCCATACCCCTTAATTCTAAAGCAGAATAGAGTTAATTTTTGTACCGTCAGGACTTGCATCCTCCTTCTGTGTATATTGTCCCTCTTGTATCTCGTAGTTAGTTTCTTTTGTTCTTTTCAGTGGAATGTTTTTGCGGCCTTTTCTCCCCCCAACGAGTTAATCACCGGAAGGGGTTGTACTAATGAATGGATGAATTCATGACCGACTTTTGTTGGCCTACGATCTGATAAATTGGTTCAAGAATGGGAGTATAAGAAGTTGTGTCTCAAGATGGAGTTATAAAGGCTTAAGATGGAGTACCTTTGGATTTTTTTAGAAAGAACATGAAGATGTTGGGGTTCCATATTCAGTGGATTAGTAAAGATATGTGTCATGTGAAACAAGTTCTTCCTCAATCCCTATAAATGGTAGAGTAGGGGAGGCTTGAGGCAAGGAGGCCTGGTCTCTCCTTACCTGGGGGCCCCTAAGGGGGATACATGGTTTTGCCTCCAAAACCTAGCTTTTAAAGTGGTCGAGTGTCATCAAAACTTGATTTAACTAAAACCCAATTTGGTCAAACCTGATTTCTAAAATGGTGTGCAAAATCCACCACCTTAAGTAATTGAAAACCAGATGTAAAAAAAATCAAAATTTTTTAGTTTGGCCCGACCCATCGTTCCTCTTGGCCCTACCGTCGCTCCTCTTGGCCCGACCCGCGGATGGTTTGGCCTGTTAGGAACAACACACAAAACACTCCGCTCACACTCTCAAGAGGAGATTAGAAGCAACAAGGAAGAAGACAACGATTTACGTGGTTCGGAGCAATAATCTCCTACGTCCACGGTCACACAGATCTCTTGTATTCTCTCTCAGATGAACACACACAGAACAACCCACACAAGCAGCGGCTCTCCTCTCAACATAAGGATTGGGGCAAAAACCCGCATTTGTACAAAAGACATATATGCCCTAGCCAACCCGCGACAGTGGCACATGAGTGTTCAGTATGGATCAAGTTCCATACACCAACATGGCCCACCCGACAACAAAATCCTGGCTCCGCCCCTGGGTATGGACCCCTCGTGACCATTCGCCTTGGCGGTGACAACCACGGTGGTGGTGTCCTGCTGCAGAAGCACGACCAGGACTTCGCTCGGCTGGACTGTAATGGATGCAACCAACGTGCTCTGCCACCCCGAGTCGACCATCGTGCTGAACCAGAACTGCCGGAGATGGCGGCAGCTAAGACGCGGCCAACGTGTTCGGCCACCCCAAGTCGGCCATCGTACTGAACCAGAACTGTCGGAGATGGCGGCAGCGAGGACGCCCCTGCAGTATCGATCTGTTCACCCCCAAGAAGCTGGAAAAGCTGGAAGCCATGAGGGGACTCCCGGAGGAGAAGGTGCGGGTGCTCCTCAAACTTATCCCCAACATGACTTGTTTGTAAGCTCAAGTTTTGTGGTTAAACTTGAGCTCCACTTATTCGGAAGAGTTCAAGTCGAGTTCGGGTTAACTCGACTCATTATAGAGGCATATTAAAAGGAGAGAAATTACTGACAAAAATTTCGCCTTTGTTGAAAAGTTCGGGGCTATGTCACAATGGTACGGGTACGGGTACGGGTTTGGGTACGGGTATGGGGGTACGGGTACGGGTACGGTATTTTTTAAAATTATGGTACGGGTACGACGACTATTATATATAAAAAATAATTATTTTATATAATTAAACCACAAATTGTAACAAAAATGTCAATAAAAAGAGGTTCATAATGAATAAATTATCATTTTTTCATTTTGTTAATGAAACTTCTTATGTTAAAGTAAAACAAAAAACAAAAAAAAAAATAAAGATAAGTAATTTTTTTTATTTTTTTAAGTTATAATGTAGTTTGGATCTGGATCCGACCTAGATCCAGATCCAAACGTACCCAGCCGTACCAGCGTACCGGTACGCGGTACTGATACGGCGGTACGTGGTACGCCACTAAATTGGCATACCACTGTGACAGTGTGACTTAGGTTCAGGGGTGGAAATTGAACTCTAATAAAACTAAAAAAAATTACACCTTATGTGAAAGAACATTTACTAAGATATACTTAGAACCACAGATAAATGTGGTATAGGGTGATCTTAAAACGAAAGGAAAATAAGCTATCACAAGTTGAAGAAACTTTCTGACTTCAAAATAGAGACAATTTTTTCCAGATTAGATTAAATGAGTAAATATCACCTTGATCTTGAAGCCACTGATTATCTTAGAATGAGAGAAAAATTTGGTCAGACAAAATGAAAAAGATCTCAACCTTCAAACAGAGATGCTTTTCCAGATAAGATGGATACATATGCGCCAAAAAATACTTCGTATTCAGATATATATTGTCCAAATGCGCCAAAAAGTTCTTACCAAAAAATCATTGTCCTCTTTCTCGGCTTGCTTTTATATTTATGGACATTTTTAAAACAAATTTTTCAAAACACCGTCGCCTGTAATGCACATTAAAATAGCTACTTTTAGTATTTTTGAGGAATATTTAGTCTTTTAGTTGAGAGGAGAGTTAAAGGTCGTCCCATCTGAAGACTCCTTTGACCTTTCTTTTAGATCTTATGGTCTTCCTTCCCACCATTGCGCCTCATGTTGGAGGTTACTAATTTTAGTTTCTTGAATGATTAAAGCAAGAGAAAGAGAAAGTAATGGTGGAGCAGCATGGTTGCCAAATATCTATCTGTCATTTTTTAGTCCTTTACATGAGCGAAAAATAAATAAAAGAGATGTTTCTGCAATTTTTTTTTATATAAAAACAACTACCACAAACAATACGCTTATATATGTGGCTTTTTAAATTTAACTGGTTATTTTAACAGTTAAACGCAATTTCGTTTTTTTGGTTGAACTTACTTTTGTAAATTTTCATTTTTTTCAGCAGTACTGAATTTTTTCACATTTTATCCTTAACGTTTTTAGATTATTGAGATCGGAGTTGAAACTCTCTCTCTTGTATACATGTCAAGCCACAGATAATTATTGGATTATGTCTTGACTATTTTTTAAAATTGTCCTCTCTCTCTCTCTCTCTCACCTTATTCCACTCTTACCCTTTTTCTATCTCAATTGAACAGTGTGGGAATTGCCACAACATTGTTCAGTAGGATAATAAATAGGAGGATTTGAAAGACATTATTGGCATTAAGATTCGTAAGGCCTTAGCCAAGGCTTACCTCAGGACCCCATTACTCGTAGTATTTGGTTTGGTATTGCTACCACACACGACTATTTGGTTTGGTATTGCTACCACACACGACTTCCATAGTCATGATGATGTCACCGAGGAACGTCATTATCATAATATTTTTTTATTCTTTTATTTTTCTTGAATAGGTTGCAAAGATAAAAAAAAATGTGAGGAGAAGGCTGAATTGGTTGGTTCTCTCTCTCTCTCTCTCTCTCTCTCTCTCTCTATATATATATATATATATATATATATATTATTGCTTTATCATAGAGGCGGGTGGACCATATGTTGGGAGTTTTTTCCTTTTTGGCAACCCCAAGTTCAAAACTCTAAACCTAACTCATCCCTTATTTATGTCTCTTTCTCTCCCTTTCTTTTTGATATCGAGAAGGTGGTCGGTCGGGTCATCAGTGACTTCCCAGAGAGAAGATATATATATATATTTACTTTTTAATGATTTCACGAAGGATAGCATAGTTAATTAGATCATTTGGAAAAAAAATTTAAAAAGAAGGAGAAAGCTAGAGTATGAGAATGGTAACTCAATTGCATGTCGATAGTCCAATCAAAGAAAAACGAGCATATATTTCTAGCTCCGCGCGCCAGAGAGAGAGAGAGAGAGAGAGCCGATAAAATGGAAATATATAGCAAAATTTGGGGACAAGAAGTCCCCTAAGTACATAAGCAAACCGCAGAAACGAAATATAAGAAAAGAATATACAAGTTAGTATCACAATAAAACGTAATAAGAGAGGTGAAGAGAGAGTGGACAATCGGAACAGTAGAGTCACCCAGCAGTAGACNAGGTCGAAAGACCGCCAAGGCATGAAGCGGGATAGAAGCAAGACAGTGCTTAGCAAGGGTAAGACGTCCTGGCAGGGAAAGCAGCTTTCCCTGCCAACAATGGAGGCGATCCGACAGCTTCTGCTCCACACCGTCCCAAAAGGAGGGCGCAGGAGGCGACAAAGTAATCTGAAGACCCAAGTAGTCCATGGGCAGGCCAACAGCCTTACACCCAAAACAAGCTTCCTCAACTTTGTATTTTTCTTTAGTTCCAGTTTAAGACTTTATGTTCCTCAACTTAAAATCGTGGGATTAAGGAATAGTCTTTGGGGTAGGTAGAATAGAATGATAAGTTACTGTTTCCATTGTCAAACAATGACTAGCGATGATCGGTAACTAGCTCTGTGGGCCGTCTGGAATAGCGTGACATTAACGACGTGCTTGCACGCCTCGGGAGCCTTTTTATACAGCCATCAAGGCAATCGAGAAGGAAGGGAGAGGAACAAAAAATAGGAGATAGAAGAAATAAATGGCTGCCCTTTGTGATTTGGTACCTTGTGTCTGTATCTTTCTATCGTTTGTCGTCTTTTACAATCTCATTTCTTGGAAAACCAGCAAGCTACCACGAGGCCCGGTGGGTTTGCCGGTGGTCGGCTCTCTGTTAGAGCTTGGAGATATGCCCAATGAGTCTTTGGCTAAGCTCTCCAAGCGGTATGGACCCCTCATGAGCCTTCGCCTTGGTTTGACGACCACTGTGGTGGTGTCCTCGGCGGAGATGGCAGAGGAGGTGCTGCAGAAGCACGACCAGGACTTTGCCGGCCGAATCATCTTGGATGCGGTCAACGCGTGTGGCTCCCCCGAGTTGTCCATCGCAATGAACCAGAATTGCCTGAGATGGCGGGAATTAAGACGCGTCTGCAATAACGAGTTGTTCGCACCTAAGAAGCTAGAGGCCATGAGGGGACTCCGGGAGGAGAAGGTGCGAGAACTCCTCAAACACATCCACACGGCATCGGTGGCCGGACGTCCGGTCAACATTTGTCGGTGCGTCTTCAAAATGGCTCTCAACTTGATGTCCAGTATAGTGTTTTCGGAAGACGTGGTGGATTTGGAATCGGACTCGACGGGAGAGTTCCAGGGCGTGGTATGGGGGTTGATAGAGGAAGTCACGAAGCCGAACATTGCTGACTACTTTCCGATGCTAAGATTGGTGGATCCTCAGGGAATTAGAAGGCGAGTTCGGGCTCTTATCAAGCAAACAGATGCTATTCTTCATCAATTGATCGAGAAGCGATCACAGTCAAGTAGTGCAGCAGCAGCAGAAGGGTGGAAGAAGGAGAGGGAAGATTTCTTGGAGTGCTGCTCCGACTTGTGGAGACCCCAAACTCGGGCTTCAGTAGAGAGAACATCAGACCCATAATCACGGTACCAAATCCACCTACCCTTATCACCTCCTTTTTATCATTCACTTTTCCTTTTGGAAAACGTGGGATTTTTTTTTCATTTCCTCTAAACATGGGTTCAAGTTACTTTCTATTTAAAAGTAGTGGAATGTCTTTCGTTTTTTATTATTCTAGAAAGAGTGACATTCATGAAAAATAGATTCACTTTTAGGTTGAAAAAGTTGGGGAGATTGGATTGTGACAAAAGTTGAACATTAATAAAACTAAATTTTTTTAATCCTGCGAGGACCTGTTTGAATTATGAAACTAAGCACATGGCTTAAAATTCGCATTTAGTACCATGTACTTTTGTTTTTTGCTGAAATTTTGTTTCACTTTCTATTTGCTTCATCGTTTAATTTTCACGAGACTGTGTTTTAAGTATTAATAAATTAATAAGCAAAAATTTTGTTTCAACATTCATTCAAGTTTCACTTGTTTAGGTACAGAAGCTCCATAATAGATTCAAAACTCTCGGTATTAAAACTCTGTGTGTGTTTGTTTCACGGGAAAAACTCTGTGTTCGTCTGCAACTGAAACTTTTGATCCAAATTGAACTGAAGTTTCAGCTCTACAATGAAGAATTAAATGTATTCAAAACAGATCCTCAGCGAATATTTACTGCGATATATGTGATGAATTAAATGTATTCAAAACAGATCTTCAGCGAATATTTATTGCGATATATGTGAAATCACGGACAAATGTGCTTTAAGGTGATCTTAAAACAAAAGAAAATTTTAAAAGAAGTCACTTTTTAGTTTTTTACATGAGGAAAAAATACAAGAGATGTTTCTGCAATTTGTTGTAGAAATCAATTCACAAACAGTACGCTTATATATGGGTTGTTTTAATTAATCATGTTCTTGTTAGCAGTTAAATGCAATTACGTATTGGACGTATTTTTGTAAATTTTCATTTTTTACAGCAGCACTGTATTTTATCTCATTTTAACCTTGCCGTTTTCATATTATTGGTACCGTAACCAAAACTCTCTTTCTTATATATATATGTCAAACCATTAATTACGCTAGAAAAAATTTTTATTGTATGGTAAAATAAAATATTCTTTTTACTCCCCCAAGGACTTAATAGATTCCGACTCCCCCAACGGGATTAATAGAGAGAGGGTGTTGGATATTCTCTTTTTATATATATATATATATATATATATATATATATATATATATATATATATATATATATATATATATATATATATATTATGTGCGGTGCTCTTTAACTTTTTCCTTTTTTTTTTATAATCACATGGATTTCCACATTTCCCTTTTATGCTTCTGTCTGCTACCGACTCAATAGGTAGGGGTGGAAAAAGGTTGCATACGGAGGCCATGGTCTCCTTTCAGATTTTTTAAAAAATAAAAATTTTATATATAAAATTTAGAAATCTTAGTTTCATATGTATATAAATTTTGAAAAATTATACTTTCGTGATTATTAAAATTTTGAAATTACAGTTCTCCTCCTGCAAAAAAAATATATATATATTAACCTATACTTTTTCCCTTTCTTTTTTTTGGATTGGTCATCTTATAAAAGCCTCTGTCGTCGTCATCATGGTGCATGTAACAGGACCTCTTTGTCGCTGGAACCGACACAAGCAGCATCACAGTGGAATGGGCCATGACAGAACTGCTTCGCCATCCGAACAAGATGGCTGCAGCTCAGGCCGAGATAAAACGGACCGTCGGCATGGATTGTGTTGTCCAAGAATCAGACATCCCACGGCTCCCTTACTTGCAGGCCGTCGTGAAAGAGACCCTACGGCTACACCCACCTGCTCCCTTGCTCATACCGCACCGAGCAGATGTCACTAAACGAGTTGGTGGGTTCACCATCCCCAAACACACCCAGGTGGTTGTCAATGCCTGGGCTATCAGCCGCGATGCTTCATACTGGGAAAACCCGGCGTCTTTTTCGCCGGAGAGATTTATCAGTTCGAACATTGATTATAAAGGAAAGAACTTCCAATTCATCCCATTCGGAGCAGGAAGGAGAATGTGCCTTGGCATGGCGTTGGGGGACCGGATGGTTCACTTGATACTCGCTTCTTTACTGCAGGCCTTTTCATGGGAGCTTCCCCATGGGATCGAAGCAGAGCAAGTTAACGTAGAGGCCAAGTTTGGGTTAACACTACATAAAGCTGTACCTCTTATACTGTTCCCATCTCTTTTAATGGATATATAGATGGTTCCCATATCTTATGAGATGATTTTCTATCTGGATATGACATGGTTTGTACCACACACCTCAACTTTATCATTAGAGGGCTTGCCTTTGAATAAGATTATGATCACAAGGAGAAACTAATTACCTGCTAGTGGACATCACGTTCGAGTAATAACTCTTAGAATCTGGACCTGGATTCTATCTGATGCCAACATGGCCGAGCCATTTGTATTCTTTAGAGCCCAGCTGGGTCCACGACGACATCGAACAGCGCCTCAAATGAGTAGGACATGTAGGTCCAATATGCACTCTACCATTTCTGGATATTCAATTCATCAAAGGAAAATAGAACTATCGATTTGTATTCAATTCACCAGAGGAAAATAGAACTATCGATTTGAAATTCTGGTTTCCCGTTGAATGGGATCCATTTCATATCCAAACCCGAATCTATTTGCACACGTGAAGGGTTCCACTTTTTCTCAGTTCCAATTGTTGCCAGTAAAAGTTTTTATAATTAACATTGCCTATTTTTCTTTTTCATTCATTGTTGAGTAAGGTTAATCTCATTGCTTGAGGGAAGGACAAAGCCTCTTCCCGTCTCCCTACCATTAAGAGCTAATTTTGATGTTATGAAACTTCGAAACAAAAACTGACCACCTATCAACCTCACCCCATTAAGAGCTAATTTTGATGTTATGAAACTTAAACAAAAACTGAACACCTATCAACCTCACCCAATTATTACATCTAATAGGCCTACTTGTTATTCATCATTGACAAGAGAAGGGGCGATACTTGTCCAACAGAGGCAGACCGGTGTTCAATCCGTAGACCGTAGGCACATGGCCTCATCAAATAATTAATGAATTTTCCAGAGCGTCGCATCTTCGGCCATTCAAAATACATGTCCTACCGAGACAGAATTTGTAACTTGCTATCCTCTTGACTAGCAGGCCCTGACTCACCCTCCGTGGAAAGACTGATTCATTCGGATCGACATGAGGGTCTAACTACATTGCATCCGATCCGTATCCGATCCGTTGACATCCCTATCCGTAGGCACATGGCCTCATCAAATAATTAATGAATTTTCCAGAGCGTCGCATCTTCGGCCATTCAAAATCGCCATTTTTTCATCTCAAAGCACAAAAACATTAAACATGCTTCAACTAAAAAGGCCCAGTCTAAACACCGTCATTTTATTTTCAAAGTCCTTAAGCAATCAAATGCTTTAGGAGTTGAAAATAAGCATAAATCTGAAAGATTAATGAATGGGTCAGGCAAGAAATAACCTGGCGAATTGAAACATCTACATAGGGAGAAAAAAAAGCAAAAGGGATTCTCATAGTAGCAGTGAGCGAAATGGGAACAGCTTAGACAGTGAAAACGGAGTTGTGGGAAAACAATACATGCATTTGTGCTTTGAATGTAGTGATGGCGGAGCCATATATTTTGGGCTGGGAATTCTTATTAACACTTGTAAATAGTTAAATGCTACAATTATTTTCTTGAAATATCGGCAAGTGCGAGGCTGAGCTATGTCTATCTATATCCCTTTACTTTATCAAAGCTATTCAAAGTGCGTTGCACACAAGACTGTAGAGACAATCAAACATGAGGGTACACGTTTAGGTCCAGACATCAGGAACACTCCAAAATGTGTTCCTTTTCACTCCTGTGAAGGGAAGTTTGCACCAAAACTTTTCTTTCACTTAAATAGGAAATTCGAAACGATATTCAACTTTGACAAATTCCTTCCTCTTTTCCCTTCTCTTTTCCTTTCTCTTCTCGATGCGTTGTACCTGATCCACGTTATCTCTGTTCATGACAGGGGAAGCGATGCGCAAAACAATGCTCTAATGCATTTTTACTTTTTAGACATGCTTTGTAGGATTGCTTCTTGGCTTTCTCTTGATGCTTTATTTCTTGTGCTTCGTTCTCACTTTGGTTGGTGATGAGATAACTGTGTTAGTATAGTATACTTTTTATATTGAATATCATTAGATGCTTGTTGCCAAATCTTTTTCTCTTTTATTAGTAACATGACAGTAGCTTCTCATGTGATTGAAGCAAGTTGTTTGAAGCTCAAAATGTACTCACTGAATGTTTGGTTTTTCCTGAATAGCTTGTATCTGTGACCATGTTGCAAGTTTCTCTTTTTCCTTAAATGCGGAATCACATCAGAATTGTCAAGCAAAGATCTTTGAGTCATAAACCCATGATAGTGTTACCAAAACATCAGCGATCTCATACATTCTTTCTCAAGTAGATTATGTGAACTTTCTCAGAAAAATCAGCAGTTAATTACAGGTTACTTAATGTTTTCTATGTGTATATATAGTGAAATTTCATACATTTCTTGACTTGCGTTTCATATCCATGATATTTACCTCTAACATCCTTTTACGTGAGTAGTTATTAGCTTAATTTTGACATTATGTTTTTTTTTTAATATTAGTCAGCCTCTTATATTGATCACAAAAATAGCTAACCTTACTCACGGATTCTTTGGTGAACTAGACCTTGTAATAGACTTTCAAAGGAAAAAGGGGCTTTAATAGGTTTTTAGTAGGTTTCGGAAGAGAGTAGAAACTCTGGAACTATTAAAGCTGGATTCCACAAAATTAGTGAAATTCGAGTATTATTTGCCACTAATTATTGTAAGTTACGGAATTTTCCCTATTCAATTATAAAAAGTTGTATAAGTAGCTGCTGAAAGATAGTTTATTGTATGAAGCTGCCGTAAGTCAACTTAGAGCAGATCATTCCTTGGCCTTGGGCTACTTTTTTGGACTAAAGTTTACATAGTATGAACTGAATTAAAGAGCAAAACCTCCACCTCCAGGAACCCAAGGCATTCCAAAGGGATCCAAATGCTCATCACCAATTTGCGCCACGGATCTGCTAAGTCATCCACCACTCTGAGATATACTACAAAGCAAAAGCAAATGCAATAAAAGAGGACGTTCTGAGTATGTATTCATCATCCTGACCAGTACCCTGGAGAATTTTCTCATGTGCATAGCCGAATGGAGGCCCTCCATGGCCTTCCACTTGGTCCACAGTAAGGTTGCAGGGATCAGCCTAAGCAATAGCTGGATGGCTTATTGGATCAAGTCGCCAACAAGGTCTGCTTAACCTCCTTGTCGCCTGTGCAATTTGTTCAACTGGACGAGTTGCACAGGAGAATGACTAGAGAAGAGGTGAAATGCCCAAGCTGCAAAAGAAGTAGGAGACCAACTCTCTGTGAACTTGTCAGAGATAGAGACTACAATTAACACTGTCTCAGGTAAAGCACTTGAATGTGAGGCAATGCAAGAAGAATCAAGATTAACTGATCTTAATCCCACTGCATTCACAACTAAACTTAAACTAAATAAAACTCAAGCAAATGATCAAACGAACAAGAAGAACAGAGAAAACTAAGAAAACTTGCATTTCTTTAAACTGATTGACTATCCTCACAAAATGAACCAACGTCCCTTTATATAGAGAAAGGGATGGATTGTGGATGTGGATCCATTTACAAATACTAATGATCTAACTAGATCCAATTACAAGATTTGGTTATGCTTTCATATTACATTAGACTCCCCTAGTTGGAGAAGAATCGTTCTCGACGAGTTTAAATCTTTCATCCTGCCAAAATGATTTTTCACCTTAAAGAGTTTGGACAAGGTTTGGATCTGTTAAACAAAAGGTCCCACCGCTCGCCATCGTAAGCTAAAGTGGTGGTCTGCTGATTATCTTCTGAAGATGATCAAGGTGGCGACTTCGACGGTGCCTTTGGAGAAGGAACACAAGCTCATATATGATCTATGGGCATCCCAAAATCAGATCTACTATCAAATGATGGAAACAACTTGTTTGAACTCAGATTCAAACCCAAATCACTGTGGCAGGCCCGAACCGTTGGGCATCTCGAACTCTCTCCCGAGGGAGATGGGATTCCCCCTTTCCGCCTGAAGCAGAGAGGCGAAACCCACGGCAGAGGGAGGGGCACCCACCACCTCCCACCCGTAATGATGGTGGGTGAACGGCGGTGGCAGGCGACTCCCTGTCGATCCACGATCTGCTGTGGGGGGCAGAGCGACGGGCGGCGGCTAGTCGGATGGAGGCGCCACCAAACTTTGCCCCTTCATTTGAGCAGAGCTGTCGGCGATGTCTCTTGCACTACCATTGGCCGGCGACGGGAACGGCGACATCCGCCACACCTCTCCTTGTGCAACGAGAGTACCAGAGGTTGACGATGCTCTGTTCGCCGGAAACGGCTCCTTCGCCTGCACATCGGTGAGTGGTTTTGGCAGAAACAAATGACAACAACAGAGGGGACTTCCTCCACATGAATGCAGGGGGACTCTAATGGGACACTCGATGACTGTTCACCTCTTCTCGTTCCAGTATCAGAAGCGCCGATGGCCGAATGAATGTCTTCACCATCAAGTCCATGAACGATTTGCATGTTCTGCTGAGCCAGGCAAAACATTTCAATAGCTGGATGGATGTCTTCCTCAGCAGATCTCTGACGACTTCGTGAGTTCTGCATAGCCAAGTAGAAAATTTCCATCATTTCCTTGAGTTCATTCCTGAATTCATTCACTTATCTATCGAAAGTGGCTTCACATTCATTCATTGATCTATCAAAAGAGGTTTCCCATTCATCCTTTTTTTTTCTCGTTCTAGCAGCAAATCCTTGTTTGACATAAGCTAATCAGATTCCTGCCTTGCTAAGGTCAGCAACGTTTGCTAAACTTGGCCTCTCAGGTTCGTAAAGCCTTGCTCTGATACCAATTGATGCAAGAAGAATCAAAATTAATTGATGTTAATCCAACTGCATTCACAACTAAACTGAAACTAAAATTAAACTAACTAAAAATGAAGCAAATGATCAAACGAACAAGAAGAACAGAGAAAACTAAGAAAACTTGCATTTCATTTCTTTCAACTGATTGACTATCCTCACAAAATGAACCAATGTCCCTTTATAAAGAGAAGGGGATGAATTGTGGATCTGGATCCATTTAAAAGTACTAAAAATCTAACTAGACCCAATTACAAGATTTGATTATGCTTTCATATTGCATCAATCACTCACACATTTCGGTAGGAATATATCTTTTATGTTGTTCTCTATGTGATTATCCTATTATACTAAAAATGAAGTCAATAGCTTTTCCTATTTTTTTTTCTTTCTTTGCATCTTATGTTTGGGTTTACCAGATTTTTGCTTGGTGTAGGAACTAAACTAGGTGTTTCTTCTTCTCGGCTTCACGGAGATGATAATGCCGATCGGATGCATGTTGATATCATGATAATTTTAAAGTTGGTGGTTTATTTATTGAACACTATACAATGTAAGGCTTGTGTTTCTTGACCCAGTCAAATTCCTTCCATTTGCCGAGCACTTCTACAATTTTTAACTGTCTGTACTTGTATTGTTTTATGTTTTCCATTTGCTTTATTTTTGTAGGATGATGAGATTGTAAATTTGCGGAACCTGTTGACATGCAGTAAGCTGCACTCCATGCTTGGTCAAATGCTTCTTGTAATGAAACTCTTCCAACTGTTGGATGAAACTAATTCTTAGCATGTGTGTTGTTTATGTTCTTAAGGAGCAAAAGAGAAAGATGGTTGTAACTCAATTGCTATTGTATGGGGAATTTACTAAACTAATTCTCAGCATGTGTGTTGTTTATGTTCTTAAGGAGCAAAAGAGAAAGATGGTTGTAACTCAATTGCTATTGTATGGGGAATTTACTAGACAATGCAGTAACTCGTGGATTGAAAGAGCTTCCCTTAGTTTGATGAGTGAAGGCATTCAACTCATGATGTCTACGGCTTATTTATGTTGTGCATATTTTAATGTGTATATTATAAATGTTTTGATGTAGTTGTATTGTATGAAAATGTAAAAGTTTAGACAACCGGAGATAGTGGAGACGTTTTTTTTTTTTTTCAACAACGTAATTTGTAATGCTGATAGTGTGTTATTGATGTTTTCGTATAAGTTTTTAACAAAGTGCATTAAAAAGTAATGCAATCTTTTCATGACAAAAATTTTTAGTAACGGGGCTTTGGTAACAAAGTTCGAAAGGAGGAAATGCATTAGTGAAGATTTTTAGGAATGCAATGGTGCGTTACTAAATGTGCATTCTCTTTTGACCCCACATGATCCTATATATACATTCATTATGTAATGCAAACAATTTGTGTGATGTTTTATCATAATACATTTCTAAATGAAACATTCAGTCAATGTTAATTTATATTACTACCAATAATTATTTGATAAATGATAGTGCAATAACTACACTAAAAAATAACTTAAGAAGAAGAAACATATTTCTACTAAGAGGAAAACACTTGCATCTTCATTGGATTGAACATATTCTAAATCTCATAGCTCAAGATGGTATACAAGAAATGGATGATGCAATTTTAAAAGTTCATAAAAGTATTAAATATATAAAGGGATCATGAAAACCAGATAGTATAAAAAAAGTTCGATTGAATGGTACAATAAAAATTAACCTATGATATTCTTACTCAATGGAACTCTACATATGTCATCTTGAGAAACACATTGTTTTACAAAGATAGTTTTCAACATTTGGCTTATATTGATCCTAATTATGTAAATTTGCCTTTTGATGATGAGTGGTCTTATGCATTTCTTTGTGCCAACTTTTGAAGTTACTCTACAATGCAACAAATATATTCTCAATCACTGAACATGTAACAACTAATGTAATTTTTGAAGAAATATGAAAGGTATAAAACATTTGCGTAGGCATCATGCAACAACTAATGATTATATAAGGGCATTGACATATAAAATGCAAGAAAATTTTCACAAATATTAGGAAGACTACATTGTTCTCTTTACAACTGCATTTGTTTTAGATTCTCAGTTCAAATTGTGGTATGTGAAGTTTTTGCTTGAGAGTTTCAATGAACTTGATGTAATAATTTAATATAAGAAAATAGAGAGCAACAACCTTCATGAGTTGTATGTTGAGTAAGAAAGTGTGTATGGTACAAACGGTGGAGAGAAAGAAACTCCAGATGGTGCCATAGTGGAAACTGAAAAAGATAGAGATGTTTCAAAAGATGTCTTGTTCACATACTAATTGAATTATATATCTTCTCAATTGTTTCTTAATTAGATCTAGAAACATATTTAGCTGATTCAATAGAATGAGTTCAACCTAATGAAGATTTCAACATATTATCTTGGTGAAAGACAAATGAAAGTAAATCTAGAGTTTTATTTAAGACGGCTCGAAACATATTGGCAATCTCTATATCTACAGTTGTTTCAAAGTCTGTGTTCTATTTAGTTAGAAGAACCATTAACGATTGTTGATGTTTAACCACTCTTGAAATTGTTGAAGCACTAGTTTGCATATAGAATTGGATTCATGACGATGAGTGTCATAATTTTTCAGCTTGCAAACATTTAAAAAAAAAATGTTTATTGGGCTTATTGAGCCACCAACATGCATATTCTATTTCCTGGGCCCGGCTTTGGCCAGTTAGATTACGGGTCAGACCACACCAAGCTCAATAAGTATAGGCTCGATGAGGTCAGCAATAGTGCCTAGGCCCGAGCCCGAGTCAAGCTGGGTATCAAGTACGTGTTTGTGGCCCAGCTCGGTGTTCCGCTTTAATGATGGCTTCTCTAGACAATATCAGATTTTTGGCAGATGCTCTTGATGCTGCTAGTAATCATATTGATCATTGAGACCTAGTACAAATAACTCTAAATGGACTACCAACAAAATACGAGAACCTTGCCACAAGCATGACAACATCCTCAAGCTCATCTAAATTGACTTTTGGTGAAATTTATGAGTTGCTGTGGAAACGCTTTCACAGACTATGAAGCCAGCAGTCTCGGCTCAAATTGACGCCTCCAAAGACGTCGTCCATACTACTTTCTATTTTGCCCAAGGCCAGAGATATGTGGTGGAAATTTCCGTGATGGAGGTTGAGGACAAGACCAATTCAATCAAAACCTCCAAGGTATTTTTTCATATGATAGAAACAAAGTCAAATCAAAGAGGCCCGATTATATGTCACCGTTATGATCACAAAGATACTGCAAGAACTTGCGATGACATCCCTCGAGCTTCCTCAACTATGACCATGCAAGAGTTGGGGATGAATATTGGTGCTACCAACAATATACTCATCAATGATGATTAGTTTGACAACAAAAGAGCTTATCCTGGATCGGATGCTGTTGTGATGGGAAACAGAAAAGTTTCTTCCAATTGCTCATATTGAATATATGTTAGTTAGCGTTCAAAGGAATTCTTTTTTTCTAAAGGACAACCTCAACGTTCCAAAAATAGCTTGTCATCTCATATCTGTGGGGTGATTTACTTTTGCAGGAAATTATCGCATTTGTTAATTTTCTCCTTAATTTGTGGTTAAGGTTCGGTAGACAGGAAAGGTGCTTCTACAGGGGCCGAAAACTAGGGATGGGATTTATCATATTCCACTTCCGTGAAACAAAAGCTTTAATTGCCCAAGAATCTAACGCACTTAAAGGCACGTTTGAAGAGTGGCATCAGCGCCTAGGTCATGCGAGTAAGAAGATTATTTCTCTTTTGAATTCCCTTAATTACATTTCAATAACTTAGACACACGTGTGAACATTGTTTAACTCGAAAAGCTCATAATTGTCATTTTTTGAATTTCATTATCGTGCCTCCAAAGTTATTGGATTACTTGGATGTTAATATATCTGATTTGGATTGGATATTTGATCGAACCAATCTGAAAAAAATTTAACATCCGATTAAGAAATCAGATCAATTCAGATTTGAGAAACAAAATCCGATCAGATTCAAATTTAGATTCAGATATACATCAATATTCGTTCGGATTTGGTATACATAAATATCCAATCGCATTCAGATAAAGATTTGGATTGAATTTATTTTTAGATAAATATTCTATATCTACTACTTTTACGTTTTAAAATTAGCAAAATTTGGTTCAAAATTCAGTCGAATTTGGTTATGAATATAAAAATCCGATTCAAATTAGATTTGGATTGTAAAACAGATTTCAGATTTTGGATTCGGATATTACTTTTATTCAGTTTTATTTGAATCTGAATGCAAATCCAATATGAGAATATTTGCAAAAAAGACATGATTAAGGGTATTTCCGATTTGAATATGATCCATTGGCATCCTGATAAGATCTGATTTGAATCTGATTTGTTGACATCCACATTCATATCAATGTATGGGGTCCAGCACCGTTTCCTCTTGAGAAGGGTTTATATATTTTTTGTTAATTTTTTATAATTTCTCTTGGTTTTCATTGATATTCCTATTGAAGAACAAATCTGATGCCCAAACACTGTTATGCTAATTTTAAATCCCTTGTTGAGAGAGCCAATTCAAATGATACAATCAAACAATTAAAACCCTAGAGGGGAATTTTACAATCATGATTTCGAAAAAGAACTGCAATCTCAAGGTCTTCTTCGTCATCTATCTTGTAACACGCTTCGAAGCAAAACTGAATAGTAGAACGTAAAAACCAGCATGTTGTCGAGACTAGATTAAGTATGCTAGATGATGCCAAAATTCATCATTAGTTTTGGGTTGAAGCATTTAAAGCAGTTGTTTATATCATTAATCGCCTTCCCACACTGAAACTTAATAGAAAATCGCCTTATGAAGTATTGTTCGGGAAGAGACTATACTATACTCAGCCTCAGGTTTTCGGATGCAAATGTGTTATCACCCCAAATTTTTCAAAAATGGGGCTATTAAAATTTTCGGTTTATTATTTTTAAAATGAATTTTAAATCCAAGTTTAGATCCAAATCTAGCATTTCAAACTCAAAATCCAATTATCAAATTCAAATTAGATCCAAAATCCAACTTTCAAATCCAAATTAGAACAAGACCCATTTGCCCATCCTTTTGACAANNNGTTGTTCTTTTGTTTCCTTCTATTTTCCTCTCTTCTTCATCTTCCCATGGCCAAAAGAGATAGCTCTCAACTCTATTTTAGAGCCAAGAGGCTATGCTCAAGTGCACCGGGAGCATGAGAAGATGAGACGATATTTCATTTTCATGCTTGAGTCATGTTATCTCATTTATTAAATATGTTCTTGTTGTTCTTTTGTTTCTTTTTATTTTCCTCTCTTCTTCATCTTCCCATGGCCAAAAGAGATAGCTCTCAACTCTATTTTAGAGCCAAGAGGCTATGCTCAAGTGCACCGGGAGCATGAGAAGATAAGACGATATTTCATTTCCATGTTTGAGTCATGTTATCTCATTTCTTGAATACATTCTTGTTGTTTTTTTGTTTCCTTTTATTTTCCTCTCTTTTTCATTTCCCCATGGCCAAAAGAGATAGCTCTCAACTCTATTTTAGAGCCAAGAGGCTATGCTCAAGTGCACCGGAAACATGAAAAGATGAGATTTCATTTCATAGTTGAATCATGCTCTCTTTCTTTTCTTAAACATTACTTTTTGATACTATCCATGCATAGTTATTTGATTTTCCATTTACATGTGAATGCACGGAGAGAATGAGAGTATGGTTTGAGATTCTTTGGTTTTATTCATGTAATTTTGAGGTTAGGGCTTGTCCAACCCGAGGAAACCCTTACGAATATGTACATGTTAATATGCATTTGCATGTCATTTTGCGTTAGTTTCTTTCCTAATCACCCCATTAGGAACCCTAATGAGTGTCTCGTTATATTGCTTGATTTTCTTCCATACCCAATGGTGGAAGAAATATATCCTTTGTTGCAAACCAAATCATGACATTTTATGTTTTTATGTAAATCATATTTTCCAAAACATTTTCAAAAGAAACTTTCTAAGATGGCCTTGGAGACTTAACTTAGGTTCTTGCATGAGCCCAAGTTCCCCTCCGGCCTACATAAAAAATGAAGTCGGCTATTTCAATTCACTTCTTGATTT
>JAANDH010000180.1:67038-290030 GCA_011799765.1 Nymphaea thermarum | reverse complement strand
AAATGACTTTTCAAGCTTTCCAATGATATTCACAAGGATTTCCTTCTAGTTTTCCTCAAAATATTTCACATTCTCAAACAATTCTTCAAGAATCTTTTCAAAAGTTTGAAACATCAAACTTTCAATATTTTTCTACACCGCATATAGAATAAAAAAGATGTTTAAGTTAAAACGAAATGCATCAATGATAAACATAGCCATTGGGTTGATTACCCCCGGTAAAGGCGCCGGGAACGGTCGATCCTCGTACCGACGGACGAGTCCCTTTCTTTCCTATTTTAAAACAAAACTTTATTTTTTTGGAGCACTCCAAAACAAATGAAAATTTTGGGATGCAAACAAAATGTTTACCCTAATGCAAAATTTGAGTTCTATGGCCAACTCTGTCAAACCAAAGGCCTTCTATGCTACCTAGAACTCGAATTTTGAACCTCAAACCTATTCTCAGTCAATAACCTCATTGGCGGCAAGCAATGCAACAAGATGTAGACTAATGCACTCGAATGGCACATGACGTTTAGTTCCCAATCGATCGGAAATTCATCTTTTAGTATCAAACGAGATATTGATAAAAGTTCACTTTTACTGACGTTCAGAGCAAAATGTTGGTAAATATGAATTTTCATCGATTGTAAATATGAATTCTGATCGACATCTATCGAAAGATGTCAATTAAAAGCAGCCTTCACCAACACACATAGAGCTATTGTGTCATTGAAGTTGAACCGTTCAGCACCGGTTGTCGTAGTAGATGTTCACATATCTGATGCCAAGCCCATGAGTTCATCTCGGACTTCTACTTCCGATGCTCCGCTCTTGGATCCATTCTTCCATGAGAGCGTGTTGGGAGCTTTGCATTACAAAACCTTGACTCGACCAGATGTTGCGTTTGCTGTCAATCGTGCATGTCAACACATGCATCAGCCTTTAGAGGGACACATTGGATATGATAGTAAAACACATTTAGATATTTAAAGGGCACAATTCACAAACGATTACAACCTACATATTCAACGGTAATCTATGTTAAATCTTACTACGTACGTTGATGCCGATTGGGCTGAAAATGTAGAAGATAGAAAGTCGACAAGAGGTTTTGTCAATTTCCGAAAGAGAAAATAGTATCTTGAGACCCGCATAAGCAGAGTAGTGAGGCAGAATATAAGGTCATAGCAACTGAATGACTTTGGTTACGTTCCTTGATCAAAGAAATGGGGTTTGAGTGTGATGGAACGCCAGAATTATCGGCAAACCCTGTCTTATATGTTTGGACCAAGCATGCCGAGGAGGACTTTCATTTTGTGCAAGATCAAGTGGCAAAGAAAAATACTGAAATCAGATTCATTCGGTTACTGAACAATTGGCACACGGTGTGAATTTGAATCTCAAAGTTAATATATGAATCTTCATCCGCTGGCTTGAACAGCCTCCTTCAACTTCTCTTACGACCTCTGCTCTAACTTTTCCAACCTCACCATGCTAGATTAAAGCCTTGTTATGACCGTCTTGAAACCTAGAGCACGCAACACATATACGCCAAAAACAAAACAGGGTAGGGGTTGAGATATTTTGAAAATTGTTTAAAAAAAAATCTCTTTTTTAATCTTTTTTTAACTCTCTGTTTTTCTTTTTGATCCTACAAAGAGTTTTCCTTTTCTATTAATGAGGATCATTTTCGTCATTACTTATATTAGCAATTTTGGTGTGGTACATAACCCGCCGCGTCGCACATGGATCCACCTTTGAGAAGATGAATACAATCAGCCAATGGGGGCAGCAGATATGCCTTCGATTTAAGACGTCATAATGTTTGACTGAGAGGAACATGGACTTACTTTTCTTGAATTTTAAGCATGCATATGTTTCCAGCAGTTGACCAAAGAAGAAAGTGTGATCTTCTAGATGAGGTAATAGTTGAATTGTTGTCTTACTAAACACTATTCCAACATTTGCAAAGAGAAGAGTTTCAATACTAGGAAGAGCGACTGATGCCAACATGGTAGTAATATAGAATGAGTCCTTAAATACATTGAATATGGCTTTGGATGAACACGACGTGCACCCAGTACTATTTGTACATGTAAATTAAGAATACCATTTTTCTTAAGTATATAAGTGACATGCATCAAATTTTAACATATATCAATAATGTCTTTAAAGGGGCGAAGAGGTCGCTATATATTCTCAAGCAACGTAAATACTACATCTTAATCTTGTTAAGTGCAAAACTATGGTAAGCTATCAACAATGCAGGATTGGTTGGGGAGACCCGTAACTAAGTGAGTCTAGTCCGCGTCTGATAGGGAAAGACATTAATGGCGCGCTTGCAACCGTGAAGGAAGGGAGAGGAACAAAGAATAAGAGCGGAAAATAAATGGCTGCCCTTTGTGATTTGGTGGTACCTTGTTTCTGCATCTTGGTATCCTTTGTCACATTCTACTCTCTTATTTCCCGGAAAACCAGCAATCTCCCTCCAGGCCCGGTGGGTTTGCCGGTGGTTGGCTCTCTATTCCAACTCGGCGCCAAGCCCTATGAGTCCCTGGCGAGACTCTCCAAGCAGTATGGACCACTCATGACCCTCCGTCTCGGGCAGAAGACCACGGTGGTGGTGTCCTCTGCGGGGATGGCGGAGGAGGTGCTGCTGAAGCACGACCGTGACCTCGCCGGCCGGACTGGCCTGGACGCAACCAAGGTATTCAACTACGCCGAGTCGAGCATCACGTTGAACCAAAACTGCCCGAGATGGCGGGAGCTGAGACGCCTCTTCAACAACGAGATGTTCTTGCCTAAGAGGCTGGACGCCATGAGGGGACTCCGAGAGGAGAAGGTGCAGGCACTCCTCAAGCACATCCAAACGGCATCAGCGGCCGGGCGTCCGGTGAACATCAGCAAGTGCACTTTCGCCACTGCTCTGAATTTGGTGTCGCGTACGGTGTTTTCGGAGGACGTGGTGGACGTGGAGTCGGATTCGGCAGGCGAGTTCAAGAGCCTGGTGTGGGGATTGACACAGGTTGTCCTGAAAGCAAACATAGCCGACTACTTTCCAATGCAGAGCTTGGTCGATCCTCAGGGGATCAGGCGTAGGAACAAGGCTCTTTTGAACCAAATGTTTGCTTTCCTTGACGAATTAATCGATAAACGATTGCAATTGTATGGCGCGGGAGAAGAGTGGAAGAAGGAGAAAGAGGATTTCTTGGACGTGCTTCTCCGGCTTGTGGCGACCCCAAGCTCGGGGTTCACTAGACAGAACATCCGGCCCTTACTCTCGGTACTGGCACTCTCACTCACCGTTCCCACACATCATTTATGCCTTTTTTTCATTTTTTTAATTTTTTTAATAAAGATTACGATTTTTTTAACGGAATTACTTCAAAAAATTAGATTTTAAAAAAATTAACATTAAGAAAGAAATTAGGCCGTGCTTAGATCTTAAAGATGATATCCCTTTGGATTCAGATTCAGATTTAAAGTAAATTTTTTTCAAGTTTGAATCAGATTTGGTGTTAAATAAACATATAACATCTAGTCGGTTTTCAATATATCGTAATATGATTTGGATTGGGTTTGGAAGTCAGTCGGAATTCGGGTTTGAATTTAAAATTGGGATTGAGGAATTTGGATTCAAGTATTTATGGTCTAAGTTTTTTTTTTCATTCGTATTGGAATCCTAGCTTGAATTCAAGATCATATGGTTAAGAGTGTGTCTGATTTAAATCTAATCCCTTCAACTATACTCCTACCAAAGAGAATAAAACGGCAAATTTGTCTGAGATTTCCTTTTTATTCTCTAAAAGAGGAAAGAGTAAACAGTGAACACATAAAACAATGAATCTCAAGAGGTTTTGTGCAATGGTTAAGATGGGGCTAATAAGCGACCCATCTTCACATTTGAATATTTGGGGTATTAACTCTATGTGCTTGTAAAAGCACAAGCTAAAGCATGATAGAGGTAGCATCTTTAAGGCATCAAAAACAAATTCTTTACCCTAAAAGTACTTAATATTAGGTTAATATTAGGTGGAGGCTTTGGCCTTCTCCCAAACAGTAGAAAACTCCACTCGCCCAAAACAAACACTCATAATGATTCTAAGTGACCAATCTAATATGTCGTCACATCGGGGTCTCACTTGTCCTACAAAACAGATCCACCACATGACATCGAAGCTGAGATGGAATGTCCCAATTGGCTTGTCAAATTGTTAATGATTTTCAATGACCCGACGTTTTCAGACATTCAAAATCACCAATTTTTCATCATATTGAGTGAAAGGTCCAATAAAATAAATAAATTATTAAGTGATTTCATTCTCAAAGCCTTTTTTCTTTGTCAGCTCTTTGTTTGCTATACATAGACTTTAACACCCATAGGAATTGGAAGGGATTTTCACCCTTCTAACAAGCCGATCAGCTACGGTAAATCCTTTGAGCCCACAATACCCATTAATTGTTTGAACTTCTTAACAATTTGGTGAAATTTTGCTACTTGATTTTGTGTTTCGTAAACAGCCTTCGATGATGAGAGGACGAAGCATGCAAGTAACAATCATTTCGTGGGATTAATTTGCTGATGAGCCTGCTATACTGACTTCGTTTAGTTAACAGGATATCTTCCTTGCTGGCGCGGAGACAAGCGGCATCACAGTGGAATGGGCCATGGCAGAACTACTTCGCCACCCGGACAAGATGGCTGCAGCTCGGTCTGAACTAAAGCAGGCCATCGGCAACGGCCGCACCCTCCAAGAGTCGGACATCCCACGGCTGCTTTACTTGCATGCGGTCGTGAAAGAGACCCTAAGGCTGCACCCACCTGGTCCCATGCTATTACCACGCAGGGCAGATGTTACTGTATAGGTTGCTGGGTTCACCATCCCCAAGCACACCCAAGTTCTCGTCAATGCATGGGCCATAAACCGCGATGAAGCATATTGGGAAAACCCAACATCCTTCTTGCCGGAGAGATTCATTGGTTCTGACGTAGATTTTAAAGGGAAGCACTACCAATTCATCCCGTTTGGAGCAGGAAGGAGGATGTGCATCGGCATAGCTTTAGGTGAAAGGATGGTGCACTTGATGTTGGCTTCTCTGCTCCATGCCTTTACATGGGAGCTTCCCCAAGGGATGGAACCAGGGCAACTTGATATGGAGGCCAAGGATGGGATAACACTGTCGAAAGCCGTGCCTCTTACTATATTTCCTTCTCCCTTAATGGAGATGTGAATGGTTCCTATATTGTATTAGATCATCCCCGATGTCCGCCAACTTCTATACTAGAGTTCGTAAGGTATATCACATGGTTTATTGGATTCCCCTACTTTCGTATTTGACTTGTACTGGCAATTCTCTCGAACTATTATATTAGACTTGTATTTCATATCACATTGTTTAAAATAGTCTCCAACTTTTATGTTAGACTTGTGTTTGAATAAGATTCTGATACTCGTGATGTACAAGAAAAGTCCAATTGTATGCCATGCACCCTACAACCGAAAAGCAAATTCTTCAACTAATGTTTGGATATTGACAAGATGGACTTGTCCACTTGATCAAAGAAAGAGCAGAATTTCTAAAGGAGGTAATAGTGGTTTTCCCAAAAATTATCAAATCGTTCGCAAATTAAAAGAAGAATGCTAATACAAGGAAGGGATTAGGTCGTTTAGAACATGGTTGATGATCTGCAAGTAGACCTCAACCAGCATGTCTGCATGAATCATGGTTTTGTGAATCATCCAAATGTTGATTGGCTTAAATTTGTACTATAAAGAATACATTACAGTTTTTTTTCTTTTTAAAAGCTACACGTTTCAAGTAATTTTGAGTACCACCTTACTTTTGTATCACTGAACATTCATGAGAAAATGGATGAAAAGGGCTATCCCAATTATTAAAATCTTATCATATAAAGTTACGTTTGCCGGACCAAATCATTAATTGTGTACTAATTATCATTCATATGTTTTTGAATAAACAAACTTTACATGAAGCAACTAGTCACATGCATAATTTTTTAGGTTATATTAGAGAAACTAATTGTATCTATGTGATCTTCATATTTATGAACATTGAAAACGACAGAATGTAATATTTTTTACACTTATAAGATGGATGGGTTAGGAGCAAAGAAAGAATATATACGAACTTATAAGCTTCTATTCACGAATACACATTCTTCTGATGGTCTATGTTTGTTGATGTATACAGATCAAAATTATGAAAGAAAACAATGTAAAAGCAGAAAAAAGAAAATTGGCAGTCGTCATTTATTATCTGGTTTTCCTGGCCTTGTAGCTCATTTCAGCATAATGTTTTTGGACCACTTTAAGTCCATCCTCATTTTTTGACTAATCATGAATCTCAACTTTTTGGTTTCCCCAATTCTGGGGAAATGTCGTCTGCCATGAAATCTCTTCCACTCGATTTTCTCAGGCGGATTCCCTTTTCCTTTTCCGGGGCCTACATGACCAAAGCAACAATTTCCAACATACGAGTGGACGTGATTGGAAGGTAAGGTGAGGAAGGAAGGCTATTTGCTGCCAACCTCAGCCCTTATTTTGTGTTAAAAGCTTTTTTTTCCCACGGAACATTTTGTTTTGTTTAAATACCGTCGTCAGTTTGATTCCCGTATGAACTACTCTTATATAAATTGTGAACGATGAATATGCTATACTTTAAATGATGAGTGTCTCTTTTCTCACCTAAGTCCCAAAACAGCGTTGAAACCTGAAAGAAAGAGTCTTCTACCATTTGAACCAATGTTGTAAACATCCGTTTAAAAGGCTGAATTGATTGGTTCCAACTTATAAGCGACTGAATTGGTTGGTACGGACTGGGATCCGCATTCACCTTGACTAGTCATTTTTTACATCTTTTCATGTTCGTACTCTGGCATGACGAACAGAGGACTAGGCTATGACGGGGCCTATTTAAATAAATAACATTCTATTTGGACCGGACCTTACTGAAGAGAGAAGAAGACCAGCGGCAGGTAGCTGTAGAACCCACTTAGGATCTGGATCTAATCGAACTCGGAACTCAGACTTGAAATAAAAGTTCAAAACCCATAATTTTGTCTCAAATCTCAATTGAAGATCCAGATGCGGCTACTGAAGTGCTTGTATACCCTATACGCATTTGGAGATGTAGACGGTCGGATATTGCCTGGAATTCTACTGCGGACGGAGGTCCAGTTGAAGGTGTTGGATTTTCTTAATAATGTTGTCAGATGTCCAAACTTTACCACGACCAAGCTCATAATCAACCTTGACATGACTCTCTTGCCGGTCTTTAACTTGTGCATTTGTGATCCCACTTTTATAATACAATACAAATAAATCAAAGTTTCAAAAATTGGAAAGAAAATTGAATATTATCAGGAGATAAAGTTTTAAAAGTGGACATTATCCCGCTGAATCTGGTGGTGTGATTTCAATCCAACCCGTTTATATCTGTAGATCCATTTTCTTACCCAAGTGGCTGAGTCGCTGACCCGTGACTGGATACCAAATCTCCCGGAACCTCCTGACTGAACGATTCGTTTCCCTCACATGGCAGCCGTTATTTCTCTTCTTTTCTCGTATATACTTCTCTTGTTACTTTCTGGATTTCTCTCTCTCTCTCTCCCCCTCTCGACTGTGTCTTGAATGAGGTTTCCACTTGATTCCAAGCAAGGAAAATAGTAGAAGCAACGTCTCTGACCCAATGGCCGCCGCCGTATAAAAAGAAAGCTTGTGGGGGTAACGGTCGCCTGTGAATCTTTTCGACAGGTGTTCTTGGCGCCTCCTTTGACTTCAACTACGAGGGCCATCCAGCGAAGCGGCAGCTGAGGAGGACCAACTTCCAAGTCCCCTCTCCCTCTCTCTGTCAATTCCAAAGGCCCCACCACCTTCTTCTTGCCTTCTTTGACATTAGACGTATGATTATATCAGACGGCGAACGAAGGGAAGGCAGGAACTAGGAAGGAAGGAGATGACTGTCCTTTGTCGTTTGGCATTCTTTTCCGTCTCGTTTTTAGGAAAATCAGCAAATTCCACCATGTCAAGTGGGTTTGCCGGTGGTCGAGTCGGTGGTGGTCCTCGGCAGAGATGGTGGAGGAGGTGCTGCAGATGCACGCCCAAGACTTCGCCGGCCAGACCGTGATGGATGCAGCCAACGTATTCGGCCACCCTGAGGCGACCATCATACTGAACCAGACTGCTCGAGATGGCGGCAGCTAAGACGCGTCTGCAATAACGAACTGTTCACCCCCAAGAAGGTGGAAGCCGTGAGGGGAAATGTCACGTCGTCTCGTCCCCGCTGCATAGAAGAGTACCTATGCACTATGCTCCGGTTCACTGATAAGGAAGATAGAGTTGGTTGGGGTGGGGGTCCACGATGTGAGTGAGACTCCAGACCCGGGGAGATAATGTGGGTAGAAAGCAGGTAGGTCAAAAATGTGGGTTTTCTCTCTTCCATCGATCCGAAGGAGCGGAACGACCAGAAAAAGAAGTGGAGTTTGAAAGCCGTATGATAGGTGGTAACTATCTTGTACGGTTCGGGGGGTAATCGGCGTACTCCGTTGGGGGGGGGAGGGAGCTTCGCTGGGCTTGACCCGTCCCCGGCGTGGAAGCGGGCTTCTATAAATGAATTCCAGGCGGTGGAATTCTGAGTCCAGATTTGAGCTCAAGTGGTGGAATTTACCAACTCTCCATTTAACGTCATCTTTTTACTTTTAGGTTTGGAAATTATTAAAAAAAAGATAAACCTATATTCAACGAACTTACTTGAGCTTAATCAAATCAAGTACCGATTTTCTTTTGTAAATTTTGTAAATTTTCATTTTTTTCAGCAGTACCGATTTTCTTCACATTTTATCCTTGACGTGTTTAGATTATTGAGATCGGAGTTGAAACTCTCCCTCTTGTATACATGACAAGCCACAAATAAATATTGGATTATGTCTTGACAGGTTTTCTAAAATTTTATATTTAATACTTTAAAATTGCCTTTGGTAGTTTGAAGGTGTGTTTCACTATTTTGGGAGATTCTCATCTTAAACAAACTAAGGATCTCAATAGCATCAATTTAAAATTCATACTACATGCAAAAAGCCATGGATCTCATGTCAAATAAGAGAGTGGTTTGATATTAAATCCATGGATATGAGATCAGATCACTGCAGATCAGTGAAACAAACACAACCTAACCTAAAAGTTTTCCTTCTCTAATTTTGTTACACGTCCCTTTTTCGCTTTCTTTTTCTTTTTTTTTTTTGGTTACTCTCCGCTAGCAGCTATCCGGGCCTACACTTTTTCTCCTTTCTTAACAACCCAAAAATTTTCAAAATATGTGAATATCTCGTATGTAGGATACGGTGAATCTTAAAAATCTTTGGTTTCACCTGCGCCCAAAATATTTTCAAAAGCCTTCTTCCTCCCTTTCACTGCCCTGCCCACGCCAGCCCAAAATATCCTGCCCCCGCCAGCCAATTTTTCTGGCTCCGCCACTGCCTAAGGACCTCACTACTCGTCTTATTTGGTTTGGTATTGCTATCGCACATGACTTCTAGGGTCATGATGATATCAACGTCTTTATCAGAATATGTTTCTGATTGTCTTTTTCCCTGAATCGGTTCAAAGACGAAAAATGGGAGGAGAAGGCTGTATTGATTGGTTCTCTCAATATATATATAATATTCCTTTATGATAGAGGCTGGTGAGCCATTTGTTGGGAGGTTTTTCTTTTTTGGCAACCCGAAGTTCAAAACTCCAAACCTGCCTCATCGTTGATCTCTCTCTCTCTGATATGCCCGAAGGTTGTCGGTCGGCTCATCAGTGATTTCCTAACACTGAGAGAACATATTTTTTTTGCATTTTAATGATTTCACTACGTCTTTAAGGATTGAGTAGTTAATTAGATCATTTGGAAAAAAAAAATAGAAAGAAAGAGAAAGCTAGAGTATAAGTATGGTAGCTCAGTTGCATGTCGATAGCCCAATTCTTAGTACTTGTCCCAGCCGTGTCATTGAGTCAACCCATTGACCCGGTTGGCTGGCGAACGGAGTCTGATTCCCAAGTTTGCCAACTATGCTTTGATTAATTTACATATCGTCTTCCATGAGATCAAATGAAATCGCTTCTTCTAATCAGCATCTTCAACCCATAGGAACCTCGCCATATGAGATTCATCCATTGTTAAGATCGTCTTTAGGACTTTTCAAAATGTACATCCAATGGATAGGAATGGAAGCTAAGTCGTGTTCAATGAGAAAACCTGAGGCAATGAGCAGGCAGAAATCCAATCAGCCAATCAGGGTGGAGGCGGCAAGATAAGCCTTAATGGCCTTGATGTTGATTGGGAGGAACATGGACTTGCTTTTATTGACTTTTAGTTCTCCATATGACTCCAATGATCAAAGAAAAACGAGTATATAATTCTAGCCGAGGTATTAGTTGTCTTACTAAAATCTATCCCGACATGACATGCATCCAAAACCATTTGCACATGTAAAAAATTTCATTTTCTTAAGTATATAATTGACATGTATCACCGTTTGAGCGCGACTTGGCTATGTATATAATTATTGATTTGCGCTTGGAACCTTGCGTGCATAAACACGAGAGATAGTAAGAGAGAGAGAGAGAGAGAGAGAGGTATCTCAATCTCAATATTTACAGTCAATTCATAGTCAACTTTGTGTTTTTCTCTAGTTCCATTTTAAGACTAATTTTACTTTATGTTCCTCTACTTAAAATCGTGCGCCACGAGCGGACAATCTTGAAATGTTTCAACTTAAAAACACGACGGCCGCTGCCTGTGCCTAGGAATTTCGTTTTCATTTGAAAAAGAAAAGAGTGAAAAAGTGCTGCGCTTGTGCCTGTGCGAGTAGAGCCACCGCCCCCGTCGCCGCACCTGCCTCACCGCCACCGCCATCTCTGCGTTTTGATGGCTTCTCTCCTCCTGCCGTGACCCGCCATCCTGCATACCAAACATTGACAGAGAACAAGTCAAATCAGAAACAAGGGAAAGTGATCTCCTCTATGTCAAAAGAAAGAAAGGAGATGGAAAGGAAAAATTAACTCCACGGAAAGAGGCAAACACGACCTGAAGCCCGAGACGCACAGAAGATGGGAAGGGAAACGGGGCAGGAGACGCCGAGAAGATGCAGAAAGGGAGGAACTGCTGGACGATGAGGAATCAAGCCGACCGAGGCCCGACCCGGCTCGGCCGTGGTTGGCTACGCCCGTTACCCAGCCCGGCCCATTAATAGTCGAGCCGGGTAGTGAGCCGGCCCGATCCAAACAGTTTCTAAGTCAGTCTAGTCTTCTCACGGCCGTCTGGAATGGCGTGACATTAAATGACGTGCTTCCGTGCCTCCGTAGCCTTTTATAAAGCGATCGAGGCAGTCGAGACTGAAGGGAGAGTTGCAAAGAATAGGAGCTAGCAGAAAAAATGGCTGCCCTTTGTGATTTGGTACTTTATGTCTGCATCTTGCTATCCTTTCTCATCTTCTACAATCTCGTTTCCTGGAAAACCAGCAAGCTACCACCAGGCCCGTTGGGTTGGCCGGTGGTCGGTTCTCTCTTCCAGCTTGGCGATATGCCCAATGAATCCTTGGCTAAGCTCTCCAAGCGATATGGACCCCTCATGAGCCTTCGCCTTGGGTTGACGACCACTGTGGTGGTGTCCTCGGCAGAGATGGCGGAAGAGGTGCTGCAGAAGCACGACCAAGACTTTGCCGGCCGAACCACCCTGGATGCACTCAACGAGTGCGACTACCCTGAGTCGTCCATCATAATGAACCAGAATTGCCCGAGATGGCGGGAAATAAGACGTGTCTGCAATAACGAGTTGTTCGCGCCTAAGAAGCTGGAGGCCATGAGGGGACTCCGGGAGGAGAAGGTGCGAGTGCTCCTCAAACACATCCACACGGCATCAGTGGCCGGACGTCCGGTCAACATCGGTCAGTGCGTTTTCAAAATGGCTCTCAACTTGATGTCCAGTACAGTGTTCTCAGAGGACGTGGTGGATTTGGAATCGGAGTCGACGGGAGAGTTCCAGGGCGTGGTGAGGGGGCTGACAGAGGTAGCCACGAAGCCGAACGTTGTTGACTACTTTCCGATTCTACGATTGGTGGATCCTCAGGGGCTCAGGCGAAGGTTTGGGACTCTGATGAAACAATTTCATGTTGTGTTTGATGAATTGATAGAGAAACGATCACAGTCGCATGGCTTTGAAGCAGAAGGGTGGAAGAAGGAGAGGGAGGATTTCTTGGACGTGCTGCTTCGACTTGTGGAGACCCCAAACTCGGGCTTCACTAGACAGAACATTAAGCCCATACTAGCGGTACCCACTCCACCTACCCTTATCCCATCCTTTTTATCCTCTATTTTTTTCTTTTCTTTTTTTTTTTTGGAAAACTTTGGATTCTTTTTTCTTTTTCTCTAAATATAGGTTCAAGTTACTTTCTATATAAATGTAGTGGAATTTCTTTGCTTTTTTCCACCTTCTATTTACTTCATCGCTGATTTCATGAGACTTTTTTTTAAGTATTAATAATTTAATAAGCAAAACAATTCTTTTGACATTCAAGTTTCACTTGTTTAGGTACTAAAGCTCCATAATAGATTCAAAACTCTCGGTATTAAAACTGTGTGTGTGTGTTTGTTTCACGGGAAAACCATGTGTTTGTCTACAACTGAAACTTTTGATCGAAATTGAACTAGAGTTTCAGCTCTATAGTAAAGAATTTCATGTATTCAAAACAGATCCTCAGCCAACATTTACTTCGATATATGTGAAATCATGGATAAATGTGCTTTAAGGTGATCCTAAAGCAAAAGAAAATTTTTCCATCACAAGATTGGTGAAGGACTCTACTTTTTAAATGTCGCTACTTTGCTTTATTTTATTGTTTCGCTTTATTCATTTCTTCTTCATCATTGTCCTTTTTTTTCATCATTGTCTTTGTTTATGCTGTGCTTTCTAACATCAAGATAAAGACAGTTTTGTCCAGATTAGATGAATAAGTTTCACCTTGATCTTGAAGTCACATAAGAAAAAATCTGTTTACACAATAAAAAATATTTCAACAAGGATGTTTTTGAGGATTTCAGTACGAGTCTTTTTAGGTCAAAGCTACTTTTATATTATTGAGCATTTTTGAAAACAAAATTTTCTTAGTACACCCAAAAGCTATGTCACCTGAGTGCGGGGTGCGGGTGCTGGTGCGGGTGCCGGCGCGGCACATCTCCAAAAATTTAGGTGCGGCGGTGCGGTGAGAGTATTTTATTATTTTTAAAATATATTAATATAAACCATAAAATTATTAAATAACAAATTAAAATTGCAATTTGCTAATTCAACAACAAATATATATGTAAACCTTAGTTGCAATTTGCAATTATTAGTTGATAAAAGCAGAAGCTTCCACTTTACAGCATAGTTGGGTTCATTAGTTTGATAAGTCCTAATTCTTCTCTCTATGTCATAACATGATCACATGAAAGAAGAAAAGGAAAAAGGTGTTGCTTGCCACATTAAGACGAACTGCAGATCTCATTGTAAACCTGTCACAAAACTGCCATTGATACTGTGGAGATGAAAATTGAAAAGGTAAAAAGGAAGACTAATGAACGGTCGGAGGAAAGCTACTCCCATGAACAAGAAACATCGTAAGCATGTTTCTCTCAAGTGTCTTTTTTATTGTTTCACCAAATGGTAAGCATGCTTTTCAACACTTGCGATGGAGCAGCTTGATACTAGTAATTGTTACACTTGCTTTTCAAGTTTCAAAGCAGAAGCTTCAGTAATAAAAGAAAGGACTAACTAAAATCCAACACTTGAGAATTGACAAGGAAATCTATACTAAATTTACAGAGATAAAAATTATTTCTGTCTACTTATTTAAAGAACTAAGCAAAACTCATCCAATGCTTACTCATCCACGCACAAGGTGGAATGCACTTTCTGCTTCACTATCAATAGACAGGCAATTTCGAAAAGCAAAACCATTTAGCAGCAAATGTAATCTGTTAGAACTTAGAACTTAGAAGCATTACTGAAGCATTACCGAACGCAACTCAGAGAGAGGGACTGATGCGGTGATGCCTGAGGGAGCAATGCAGAGAGAAGGAGTGGCGTTGCAGAGAAATGGAGCAGCGCACAGAGAGGGAGCACCGGAGCAAGCACCGGAGCAGCGAGTTCTGACTTCTGAACTTCTGGAGTGGGTGAGGGAGCGATGGAGCAGCGCTGCAGCACATAGACAAGGAGCAGAGAGAGGGCGAGAGGGAGAGCCGAGAGGGAGAGAAGCCGAGCGACTTCGAGAAGGAGCACCGGAGGCAAGCACAGCAGAGGCAGGGAGCACCGCTGCACCGGAGCAAACAGAGGGCGAGAGAGAGAGGGAGAGGAGAAGCCGAGCGACTTCGAGTTCGTGAGAGGGAGAGGACAGTGGAGAAGCCGAGCGACTTCGAGTTCGTGAGAGGGAGAGGACAGAGGAGAAGAAGAGAATGAGAGTCGAGTGTCGAGAGAAGCCCTAAAAAAATTTTTGAAACGCCCAAATTTTGGACGGAAAAAACCATATGAGGTTTGACCGCATCCGACTCGTGTCAAACACGAGTCGGATGCGCGTCCAAAAACGGACGAAATCAGTCAGGTGCGGCTGACCGCACCTGACTTTCATTGACCGTTTTGGGTGCGCACCTGAGGCGAATCCGCACCCGAACCCGCACCCGCATCGCGTCGACACGGGTGCGGGTCCTAAATAGGCGCACCCAGGTGACGTTGCCCAAAAGCGCCTCCTCGCGAGTATTTGAAAGTAGTCACTTTTTAGTTTTTTACTTGAGCGGAAAATATGTTTCTGCAATTTGTTATAGAAATCAATATCACAAACAAAATCAATAAGGGTTGTTTTAATTAAACATGTTCTTGTTAACAGTTATATACAATTAGGTATTGAACGTATTTTTGTAATTTTCAACAGCAGTACTCTATTTTATCTCATTTTAACCTTGACGCTTTCAGATTATTGGGATCGAATTAAAACTCTCTTTTTTATATATATTTCAAACCATTAATAACTCTAGAAAAGCATGATAGATAAAATAAAATATTTTTCTTGAATCTACTCCCCCAACAAATAGACAGAGGGTTCTGGATATTGTCTTCTCCAATCTTTTTTTTTTTTAAAAAAAAATTATTTGCAGTACTCTTTAACTTTTTCCTTTTTTGATAATCACATGGATTTCCACGTCTCCCTTTTTATGCTACTGTCCCTACTCTATGAGTAGGGTGGAAAGAGGGTGCCAGTAGAGGCCATGGTCTTCCTTCAAATTTTTTTAAAAATAAAAATTATGTATAAAATTTAAAAATTTTATTTTAACATATATAAAAAAATTTTAAAATTATATTTTCGCTATTAAAATTTTGAAATTTTAGTTCTGCTCGGCATAGAAAAATTACTTAACTTATACTTTATCCCTTTTTTGATCCGTCATAGTCATCTTATTAAAAGGCCTTGTCATCTTGATGCATTTAACAGGACCTCTTTGTCGCTGGAACCGATACAAGCAACATCATAGTGGAATGGGCCATGACAGAACTGCTTCGCCACCCGAACAAGATGGCTGCAGCTCAGTCCGAGCTAAAACGGACCGTCGGCATGGATTGTCTCGTCCAAGAGTCAGACATCCCACGGCTCCCTTACTTGCAGGCTGTCGTGAAAGAGACCCTAAGGCTACACCCATCTGCTCCCTTGCTCATGCCACACCGAGCAGATGTCACTAAACGACTTGGTGGGTTCACCATCCCCAAACACACCCAGGTGGTTGTCAATGCTTGGGCTATCGCCCGCGATGCTTCATACTGGGAAAACCCGACGTCCTTTTTGCCGGAGAGATTTATCAGTTCGAACATTGATTTTAAAGGAAAGAACTTCCAATTCATCCCCTTCGGCGCAGGAAGGAGAATGTGCGTCGGCATGTCTTTGGGGCACCGGATGGTTCTCTTGATACTCGCTTCTTTGCTGCAGGCCTTTACATGGGAGCTTCCCCATGGGATCCAACCAGAACAAGTTAACATGGAGGCCAAGTTTGCGATAGCACTACGTAAAGCTGTACCTCTTACAGTGTTCCCATCTCCTTTAATGGATATGTAGATGGTTCAGATATCCTATGAGATGATTTTCTATCTGGATATGACATAGTTTGTATTACACATCTCAACTTTATTATTAGAGGACTTGCCTTGGGATAAGATTCTGATAATTTTGATACACATGGAGAATTCTTATTAACACATGTAAATAGTTAAATGCTACAATTATTTTCTTGAAATATCGGCAAGTACGATGCTGGGCTATGTCTATCTATATCCCTTTACTATATCAAAAATATTCAAAGCGCGTTGCACACAAGACTGTAGAGACGATCAAACATGAGGGTAGAAGTTCAGGTCCAGACATCACAAACACTCCAAAATGTGTTCCTTTTCACTTCTTTGAAGGGAAGGTTTCGCCAGAAATTTTCTTTCCCTTAATAGGAAATTTGAAACAATATTCAACTTTGACAAATTCCTTCCTCTTTTCTCTTCTCTTTTCCTTTCCCTTCTCGATGCCTTGTACCTGTTCATGACATGATAGTAGCTTCTCATGTGATAAAAGCTAGCTGTTTGAAGCTCAAAATCTACTCACTGAATGTTAGGTTTTTCTTGAATAGCTTATATCTGTCAGCATGTTACAAGTTCTCTTTTTCCTTTAAATACGGAATCACATCAGAAATGTCAAGCAAAGATCTTTGAGTCATCAACCCATGATAATGCTACCAAAGCATCAGTGATCTCATACATTCTTTCTCACGTTGATCATGTGAACATTCTCAGAAATCAGCAGTTAATTAGAGGTTAACTAATGTTTTCTATATGTATATATAGTGAAATTGCATACATTTCTTAACTTACGTTTCATATCCATGATATTTGCCTCTAACTTAGTAGCTATTAGTTTAATTTTGGCATTATGTTTTCTTTTGTCTTAGTCAACCTCTTATATTGATCACAAAAATAGCTGACCTTACTCACAAATTCTTTGGTGAACTAGACTTTGTATTAGACTTTGAAAGGAAAAAAGGGCTTAATAGGTTTTTAGCAGGTTTCGTAAGAGAGTTGAAACTCTGGATGTATTAAAGCTGATTTCTTCAAAATTAGTGAAATTCCGTATTATTAGCCACTAAGTATTGTAAGTTACGGAATTATCCCTATTCAATTGTAAGAAGTTGTATAAGTAGCCGCTGAAAGATAGTTTGCTGCCGTAAGTCAATTTAGAGCAGATCATCCTTTGACCTTGGGCTACTTTTTTGAAGTAAACTTTATATTGTATGATCTGAATTAAAGGAGCAAAACCTCCAACTCTAGTAACACATGGCTGTCCAAAGGGATCCAAAAGCTCATCACCAGTTTGCGCCATTGATCTGCTGAATCATCCACCACTATGAGATCTACTACCAAGCAAAAGCAAATACAATAAAAGAGGACGTTCGGAGGATGTATTCATCATCCTAACCAGTACCCTAGAAAATTTTCTCATGTGCATAGCCGAATGGAGGCCCTCCATGGCCTTCCATTTGGTCTACACTAAGGTCGCAGGGATTCAGCCTAAGCAATAGCTGGATGGCTTATTGGATCAAGTCAGCAACGAGGGCAGCCTAACCTCCTTGTCGCCTATGCACTGTGAACTTGGCTGAGATAGAGACTAGAATTAACAGTCTCAGGTAAAGTACTTGAATGTAAGGCAAGCAGTTGGTCACACACACACATTTAGGTAGCAATCTATCTTTCAAGTTGTTCTCTATATGATTATCCTACTATAGTAAAAACAAAGTTAATGGTTTTTCCTCTTTTTTTTTTTTTTTTGCTCATCATATGTTTTGGTTCACCAGATTTTTGCTTGGTGTAGGACCTAAACGACGTGTTCCTTCTGCTCGACTTCACGGAGATGATAATGCCGATCAGATGCATGTTGACATCATGATAATTTAAGTTGGTGGTTTATTTATTGAACACTATACTATATAAGCCTTATGCTTCTTGACTCAGTCAAATTCCTTCCATTTGTCGGCACTTCTAAAATTTTTAAATGTCTATACTTGTATTGTTTTATGTTTTTTATTTGTTTTATTTGTATAGGATGATGAGATTGTGAATTTTTGGAACATGCTGACAAGCAGTAAGCTGCACTCCATGATTTGTCAAATGCTTCTTGTAATGAAACTCTTCCAACTATAAAAGAAATGGTTGGATAAAACTAATTCCTAGCATGTGTGTTGTCTATTTTCTTAAGAAGCAAAAAGATAGTTGTAATTAGGGGCGGAGCCAGGATTTTTTTCAGGGACGGGTCAAAGGGTCCAATGAACTATAATATATTATAATATTATATTATATTATATTATATTATATATATATATATATATATATATATATATATATATATATTCACACACTTTAGATAATATTTGCAAACCGTATAGTAGAAGTGAACATATGTCATATATAATTGCTCATGTCATGAACGTGAAGTACAATCTGTCTTGTGACACATTTAATAATTTCTTGTGTCATTTGCACAAAACAAGATTTGTCTTCAGCAAATAAGGTGCTCTATTTCTATTACAGTGACGTAAGTGTGGGCAGTGAACATAAAGTGGACATACAAATATCACAATCAAAATATAACAAACATAAAGTGGACATACAAATATCACAATCAAAATATAGCAAACAAATACATCTATAAACTCCCAAACCAAAATATGTTACTTACCTAAAACAAGCAGTTGTATATTTTTTCTACACAATCTGTTTTTGCCTCTGTTTTTTATTGAAAATAGTTACACATCATCATTCATTCACATACACAATAAAATATAAACAAAAACTATATCATTTATTATTGAAAACAAATAATGACACAAATAAACATTAACATGCAATTGTTTTCTACAACTTTTCACTTGTAAAAGGCATCAATAATATCATTGGAATCAAACATTTGAGCAAGTTATTTTTCAATATATAAAAGTAAACAATCTGCAAAGAATTCATCCTCCATTTTGTTACACAACCTTGTTTTAATAAGCTTCATAGCAGAGAATGTCCTTTTTATGGTTGTAGTAGAGGCAGGAAGCGTCAGAATGAGACTAAGCAACCTGTATACATAAGGATATCCTTCACTTTTTCTACTATGTATCATTGCTTGACATACATCTGATAGTGTACTCAAATTTTGAAAACTTGGATGATGACAAATATCATTCTTATAATGTCTCAACTGATAATTTAAACTCATAAGATCTGATTCTAGAAAATCTTCAAGATAAAACTTCTCTTCAAGAGTGTATGCTTCTTGTGCATTAAACGACTCATATTGATCTCTAGGGTCGAATGTCGACGTCAAAAGTATTATTTTCATTGAATTTTCATTAAATATACTATTCAACTCTACCAACTGACAATCAATGGCAGCAATAAAAATATCGACATGATAATTATGTCTCACTGTAATAAAATTACATTCACGATGAGAACGTGATCCTCTAACAAAATATTGAGCATCCATATCTGGAATAAAGATATCATGTGTCATACAAAATGCTCCTACAATATCTATAAATGAATATCAACAATTCTTTCTAAGTTCTTATAGGAATTTTTTTAAATTATAAATCATAGTCATTGCATTTAAAACGTCTTGTCTTTACCTTTGCAATGACTGACAAAGAGTATCACTTTGTCTCAAACTTTGTTGTACCAAATGCAAAATAAATACAAAGTCAAATGATGTGATCATGTTGTAAGCTGAAAGACCTTCACCCCGCATTTGATATGTTGATTCATTGTCTCTTAAATTTACCAATACTACACTTGTTACATTGAACATTTTTATTAAACTGCACATAGATAAAAAATGAGATCCCCATCTAGTATCACCAGGCCGCTGTAGTGATCCAATTTGATTAAGTCTTCTTCTTGTTTAAAGTTCATCTAGAGATATTCTAAATGCAAATTCATTTGTTTGAGGTTCATGCAATTCATCATTACGTTTACTGCTTGCACTAACGACATTAATTTTTATGAGCAAAACAATGAACATAATATGCATAAGGACATTCATTTAAAATCAATGCTTGCAATCCATTCTATTCATCTCACATATTACTAGCACCATCATATCCTTCACCTCGTATATCTTGAATGCTAAGATTATGTTGAGACAACAAAGTAAAAATTGCATTCTTCAAAGTAATTGTTGTAGTATCTCTTACATGCACATCTAAAAATCGCTCTTGAATTTGACCTTGCTTATTAACAAATCTAACAATAGTCATTTGCTCTATCTTGGACTCATCTCGAGCTTCATCAATAATAATGCAATATTTAGCATCACCAATTTCTTATATAATTTTAGCTCTCAATTTACTTTCAAAAACATGTAAAATTTCTTTTTGAACTGTTAGTGATGTATACTTAACATTCTTTGGAGCATTATCTAAAACAACTTGTGCAACTCTGTCATTATAACTAGCTAAAGTTTTAATGAACTCAATAAAGTTACCTTGATTCATTGAACTTAAACTTTCATCATGGCCTCTAAAAGCACAAGCTTGAAATGCTAACCAATGAACTGTTTCTAGAGATGCCTTCATTCTCAAGCGGTTGTTGTGAACAAGCTCTGAACTTTGCTTTTCAATCATTTTATCTATGTGTTTGCTTTGACGACTTAAATCATTAAATGCTCGCACATTCATATTATGGGGTGAATTTTGACTTTTCCGTTCATGAATATGAAATGCACATTCTTTATCACTACTACCCACCCTTTTTCAAACTATAAATCCTTCAGTAATAAATGGACTGTCATTTGAATATGGAGTACTGAAAAGATAACATGGCAAACAGTATACACTATCTGTCTTGGGAGAATATTCTAACCATGAAAATTTTGGAAACCATGAAGCTTGAAATTTACAAAGATGATTTGAAGGACCTGACACTGGACATCTATGTAGCTTGTGCTGATATGACCCATAATTAATATATGCTCGCCTAACTTCATCTCTCTTATTTACTCATATCTCTCATATAGGACGTTACAACCCTGGATCACGCATGATGCTTTCTGCAATATCAATTTTGAATACTTGGAAGGTGGAGAATTTGAGTCAAAAAGAACAAGATCAAGAGCTTTTGGACTAGAACAACCAACATTTTGGTTTTTTTCCTTTTGGTTTTCTCTCCACTGGTTTTCTCCCCCTTGGTTTTTTCTTCCCTCTTGATCAATAAATTTGTTTTTTTTTTAAATAATCTTGAATATTTTTCATCATCTTCTCAATAAACTAACATAAAAACCGACAATAAGATTTAAACATTTTATATATATATACAAACCCAATAAACATAGCACAATGCAAGCAACATATGTTGGCAGGAAATTGTTAAGGTACATGTTCAGTTTGTACATCATAATCTTTTCGATATAAGCCTCTTGGCTCTTTTCAAAAGCTCTCTTAATGTTTCTTTCTACCATTTCCTTAGGGACATCAAGCTCTCTAGCTTTTTCCAAGACAACAACAAGAACTGAATTTGAAACTGGATTGGGCCCACCTTTGCTCACTCTGAATTTATGCATTAAGAAATTTATCCCTATTAGAGGTGTTTCAATCATCTTAATAACAATGTGACAAGTAAGACAACAAAGGCCTTGGAAAAGGAGACCATATGACTGGAGAAATAAAAGTACTCCCTAATACATCCAACAATGCTTCTGCAACATCATCAACAAGATAAATAATGTAAGTAGGAATCACATAGAAAGAAAAAGGAAATATGAAAGGTTCCATTGATAGGAAAGAATATGAAATAAGGCAAGCACAATTTTTTAAATAGATCTATGGATACAGTATATAATAGGAATGGAAATTTTTGCCCTTGATTGATAAAACAAAACTAAAATTTCACCATTTTCAATAACACTCTAAGAGATGTATTTCAGAAACATATTGCCTAAAGGTCATGTTACGAAGAAGGTTGGCTAGTGAAGTATATCTAGGAAAACAGTCAACTACAGAAAAGCTCATTCAAAAAATACAATTTACTAAAACACGTAACATTGCAACAATTCCCTTAGAACATCTAATGAAATTCAACAGTCTAATACAAAGACAAGAAAAATCATCAAAGAAACAATCAAAATAAGATCCAGTTAATTCATGGATCAAGACTCAAAAGATTAACTCAGTGAACAAGGCATGACACACAATCAACTTCCAGGCAACAGTCCAAGTCAAGAAAATTTTGAATAATTTCCCTTGCTAGAGACATGTAATATTTGACCAAAAGAAATATGACGAGCTTGTAACTTGAAAAGCTTCTTACAATAGGAAGCTGAGATAGTGAGAACTATAGAAAAGGCAATTTGTTACATGTTGAGAGATAGAAATGACAGAAATCAACAATACATTTATTTTGTCACCACTAGGAAAAAAGGTTAAACATGTGACTTTCCTATGAAAATTGATCAACGGTCAAGTAAGCAAGTACGCTCTAGAATTAGATTATAACCTCAATGCCAACACAAAAAGGCAATTCTGCTTGGTCTCCTTGCTGTCCAGCCGGAGTGTCCTTCTTATCTAAGTAAACAGAATAGCTAATGCACACATACTTAAAATCTGCCAAGCAGCGACCTTCTTTAGAAGCTTCCAACTCGGATTCCCCAATAACATAATTAGGCACTGGTGAAAAAAGTTAAAGATTACATTAGCAACAGAATCATGATAACAGGAGTTGCCTTCTTTAACTTACTAGATAAAACAACAAAGCACGTGAATGGGTGCACTTGCAGAACCATTCTGGAAGTTGACAAAGCAAATAACTCAACAAATGCCTAATGAAAACACTGTTGCAAAGGCATGGAGGAAGTGAGAGCTTACAACGAAGAGCAAGGGAGTTGGGATTCGTAATGCAAATCCTCAAACCGATCAAGAATGTTATGTGTGAGTAAAATCAGACTATATAAATTTCTACAATTTATAAGACTATAAATTAACAAAAGAAGTTGGGGGAAAATGAATTCCTTGAAGTGCTAGTAAAGGGGCAGAATTTGTGAGAGAGAACCAACATGTCAGCGAGAGAGAGGGCCACTGTGTTGTGGTTGTGGGCCAGGGCAGGGAGGGAGGGTGCCAGCAAGAGAGAGGGCGTGAGAGAGAGGACCGTGCGTTGTGATTGCGGGCCAGGGCAGGGAAGGAGGGATCCAGCGAGAGAGAGGGTATGATGTGAGAGAGAGGGTCGTGCTATCAATGGTTGTGGGCCAGAGAGGAGGGGAGCAAGCGATAGAGAGAGGCGAAATAGGGTAGCAAAAAGAGGGAGTGAGCGAGAGATAAAGGGGTGAAAGATGGAAAGAGGGTTGGGCGTGCCAGAGAAGGAGGGAGCGAGCGAGAGACAGTGTTATGTGTGAAAGTGGGTCGGGCCAAACTAAAAAAAATTGATTTTTCAATATAATTTTTTTTTTCTGCACTCACTCGGGCCATGGTCCAGGCGGGCCCCTCCCTCCCTCTGCCCCTGGTTGTAACTCTATTGCTATTGTATTGGAAATTTACTGGACAATGCAGTAACGGGTCAATTGAAAGAGCTTCCCTTCATTTTGATGAATGAAAGCATTCTCCTCATGAAGGATGCCTTTATATAATCATTAGTTGTCACATGATGCCTACACAAATGTTTTAAACGTTTCATATTTCTTCAAAAACTACATTAGCTGTTACATGTTTAGTGATTGAGAAGACACTTGTTGCATTGTATAATAACTTCAAAAGTTAGCACAAAGAGATACATTGGACCACTCATCATCAAAAGACAAATTTACATAATTAGGATCAACATAAGCCAAATATTGAAAAACATCTTTGTAAAACAATGTGTCTCTCAACATAACATATAAAGTTCCATCAAGTAGAAATATCATAGGTTAATTCTTTTTGTACCATTCAATCCAACTATTTTTGTACAATCCTTAAAAGCATATAGTCATTTTAATGATCTCTCTGTATGTTTAATACTTTCACAAATCTTTAAAATTGCATAAGGCATATCTTGTATACCATTTTGAACTATGAAATTTAGAATATGTTGAAAATGTAAGTGTTTTCCTCTCAATAGGAAAAGGTTTCTTCTTCCTAAGTTATTTTGTAGTGCAGTTATTGCACTATCATTTATCGAATAATTATTAGCGGTAATATAAATTAACATTGACTGAATGTTTCATTTAGAGTTGTATTCTAATAAAACCTTACACAAACTGTTTGCATCATGTGGTGAATGTTTCATTTAGCAGTCATTATTCAAATTGTGAGGATCATGCGTTTGCCTCCTTCCAATGTCTATCTGCCACATGAAGGTTTGTCAAACTGTAACTTAACATCTAATAAACCTAAGACCTATGCCTTCGACTCCAAATATTGCCACTCATGACACTGTTTCTCATCAACACCACATGTCCATGATGAGCATCCCCTCCCACCACTTGTCACTTTGCATGATCATACCCATAATGACCATGCGTTCTCATGAGCATAATTCAAACTCTCCATGTATACTCCATGGTAACTCGTTCTATGGCCAATTATATAAAACCAAAGGCCTTCTATGCTACCTAGAACTCGAATTTTGAACCTCAAAGCTATTTTCAGACAGCTCAATTTCCTCATTGTCAGCAAGCAATGCAACAAAATATAGACTCATTGCACAAGAATGGCACATGACATTTAGGTCCCAATTGACCGAAAATTGATCTTTTGGTGTCAGACGAAATGTCGATGGGATTATTGTAAGCTCATCTTGTCGGATAGAGTTTTCTTCAAGAACTTGATCTTGATTTCACTGAGACTTTAAGTTCGACTACCAAACCTACAACCATACTAGTTCTTCTTACTCCAGCTGTTCAATCTCAATAGGAACTTCAGCAATTAGATTTTGTTAATGTCTTTTTTAATGAGGTCATGGAAAAAAAAGATAGTTTCACGGGCACATGAAAAATATAATATTGGTAAAAGTTGACTTTTACTAACGTTCAGAGCGTCTTTTATTAATGCATGGAGCTATTGTGTCATTGAAGTTGAATCTTTGCCGACGTCTGACACCGGGCATCGGTAAAAGTAAAAAAACCATCCCAAACAAGCCCCCGGGCATGATACCACCAACTGAGTTGTTTTCGTTTATCTCATGGCTTTTGAGTTTTCCAATTTGGTGCATCTTTATTTATTTTTACTCAAGTGAGAGTGACCACGAATGTGCTGATGACGTCATTGTCACAAGTGCATCGCCAACTCTTCTTCAGCGCATAATGATTGGCTAAAGTTCGGGTCAATAGGTCTTAGGCAAAGGTGCTATTTCCAAACTGTTTTTGCCAAGTTCAAAATGTCCGATGCCAAGCCCATGAGTTCACCCCCGACTTCTACTTCCGATGCTCCGCCCTTGGATCCATTCTTCCATGGGAGCATGTTGGGAGCATTACATGACATAACCTTCGTGCAGTAACACATGCATCAGCCTTTAGAGGGACACATTGGATATGCTAGTAAAACACATTCTTAGTTAGATATTTAAAAGGCACAAACGATTATGACCCACATATTCAACGCTCATCTATGTTAAATCTTACTACGTAAGCGCTGATGCCGATCGTGCTGAAAATGTAAAAGATAGAAAGTCCACAAGAGGTTTTGTCAATTTGCGGAAGAGAAAATAGCATCTTGAGTTGCGCATAAGCAGAGTACTGAGGCAGAATATAAGATCTTGGCATGTACAGCAACTGAATGACTTGTGCTTACGTCCCTTGCACAAAAAAATGGGGTTTGAGTGTGATGGAACGCCAGAATTGGCGGCAAACCCTATCTTATATGTTTGGACCAAGCATGCCGAGTAAGACTTTCATTTTGTTCAAGATCACATGGTAAAGGAAAATACTGAAATCAGATTCATTCGGTTACTGAACAACTGGCACATGGTTGTGAATTTCAATCTCAAAGTTAATCTATGAATCTGCATCGGCTGGCTTGAACAGCCTCTGCTCTAACTTTTCCAACCTCACCATGCTAGAAACAAACCTTGTTATTACCGTCTTGAAAACATACATCCAATAGATAGAGATGGAAGCTCAGTCAAATTTAATGTGATACAGACTCGGTTTAAACCATTACTTCATGCTTGCCTTGCCTTCCACGTAGTTGGCTAGCGTTCTTTTCAAACTTCACAACCACCAACCACCAAGGAGAGGTGATTGCAATGCAATGCACCGGTTCCCACACGCAAAACATATACGCCAAAAAGAAAACAGGGTAGGGTTGAGATATTTTGAAAATTATTTTAAACATAGTTATAAATAGTGTCTTGGAGTTTTAATTGACGAGGTTTTTCTCAAATATAATATGGTGAGGTTCAAAAAATAGAAAAAAATGAAAAAAATATGGTAAATTTTTAAAAACTAAAAATGAAGAGAAAATATACTGAGAAACTAATAGCACAAACATCAGAAAATAAGTAGATTTACAATAAATAAAAAATGAAAAGAAACTGTTTGGCATTAAAAAACTGAAAAAAAATAAAAAAGTGAAAAAAAAACATGAAAAAACACGTTAAAAATGTGTTTTTTTGTTTTTTAACGCTTTTGTAAAAAAAACACACTTTTTTAAGTTTTAAACGGTAATTTAACTTATCACATTTTTTGTGTTTTTTTTTTTAACGCGTTTTCTGTCCTATGATTTAAGAAAATCTCTTTTTTAATCTTTCTTTTTTAACTCTCTTTGGTTTTTAGTTTTCTTCTTTGTTCCTACAAAGAGTTTTCCTTTTCTATTAATGAGGAGCATTTTCGTCATTACTTATATTAGCAATTTTGGTGTGGTACATAACCCGCCGCGTCGCACATGGATATCCACCTTTGAGAATATGAATACAATCAGCCAATGGGGGCAGCAGATATGCCTTAGATTTAAGACGTCATAATGTTTGACTGAGAGGAACATGGACTTACTTTTGTTGAATTTTAAGCATGCATATGTTTCCAGCAGTTGACCAAAGAAAAAAGTGTTCTTCTAGATGAGGTAATAGTTGAATTGTTGTCTTACTAAAAACTATCCCAACATTTGCAAAGAGAAGAGTTTCAATACTAGGAAGAAGTCCATGTTAGTAATATAGAATGAGTCCTTAAATACATTGAATATGGCTTTGAATGAACAAGACCCAGTACTATTTGTACATGTAAATTAAGAATCCCATTTTTCTTAAGTATATAAGTGACATGCATCAAATTTTAACATATATCAATAATGTCTTCAAGGGGGCGAGGAGGTAACTATATATTCTCAAGCAACGTAAATACTACATCTTAATCTTGTTAAGTGCAAAACTATGGTGAGCTATCAACAATGCAGGATTGGTTGGGGAGACCCGTAACTAAGTGAGTCTAGTCCGCGTCTGAAAGGGAAAGACATTAATGGCGCGCTTGCATGTCTCGGGAGTCTCTTATAAAGCGATCGAGGCAACCGGAAAGGAAGGGAGAGGAACAAAAAATAAGAGCGGAAAATAAATGGCTGCCCTTTGTGATTTGGTGGTACCTTGTTTCTGCATCTTGCTATCCTTTGTTACCTTCTACACTCTTATTTCTCGGAAAACCAGCAATCTCCCTTCAGGCCCGGTGGGTTTGCCGGTGGTTGGCACTCTATTACAACTCGGCGCCAAGCCCTATGAGTCGCTGGCGAGACTCTCCATGCAGTATGGACCACTCATGACCCTCCGTCTAGGGCAGAAGACCACGGTGGTGGTGTCCTCTGCGGGGATGGCGGAGGAGGTGCTGCTCAAGCACGACCGTGACCTCGCCGGCCGGACTGGCCTGGACGCGACCAAGGTATTCAACTACGCCGAGTCGAGCATCACGATGAACCAAAACTGCCCGAGATGGCGGGAGCTGAGACGCCTCTGCAACAACGAGATGTTCTTGCCTAAGAGGCTGGACGCCGTGAGGGGACTCCGGGAGGAGAAAGTGCAGGCACTCCTCAAGCACATCCAAACGGCATCAGCGGTCGGGCGTCCGGTGGACATCGGGAAGTGCACTTTCTCTACTGCTCTGAATTTGGTGTCGCGGACGGTGTTTTCGGAGGACGTGGTGGATGTGGAGTCGGAGTCGGCAGGCGAGTTCAAGAGCCTGGTGTGGGGGCTGACACAGATTGTCCTGAAAGCAAACATAGCCGACTACTTTCCGATGCTGAGCTTGGTGGATCCTCAGGGAATCAGGCGAAAGAATAAGGCTCTTTTGAAGCAAATGTTTGCCTTCCTTGACCAATTGATCGATAAACGATTGCAATCGTATGGCGTTGGAGAAGGGTGGAAGAAGGAGAGCGAGGATTTCTTGGACGTGCTTCTTCGGCTTGTGGCGACCCCAACCTCGGGATTCACTAGACAGAACATCAGGCCCTTACTCTCGGTAGCCAGCGCTCACTCACCATTCCCACACATCCTTCACGCCTTTTTTTTCACTTTTAGTTTTTCATTTTATGATTACGACCTTTTTAACGGGATTGCTTCAAAAAATTAGACTCTTTTAAAAAAATAACATTCAACAAGAAATAAAACCGGGTTAGATTTAAATCCATTTGGATTCGGATTCAGATTTAAATAAATATTAAATTTGTTTCAAATTTGGTGTTAAATAAACATATAACATCAAGTCACACATTTTGAAAATCGCTTTTCAATATATCTTAATATAATAAGATATAAAATATTGGGTGGAAACTTCGGCCTCCTGCCAAATTTTAAAAAACTCCGCTCTCCCAAAACAAACACTGATATTGGCTATCAATCTTCAGCAATCTAATATGCCGATGTCAGATCCGGTCCTACTTGTCCAACAAAACATATCCTAGCGCAGATGGAATGTCCTCCATTGACTTGTCAAATAGTTAATGATTTTCAACGACCCGACGTCTTCAGCCATTCAATATCACCAATTTTCCATCATACTGAGTAAAAGGTCCAATAAAATAAATAAATTATTAAGTGATTTGGTACTCACAGCCTTTTCTTTTCTTTATCAGCTCTTTGTCTGCTATGCATAGACTTTAACACCCAAAGGGATTTTTCACCCTTTTGACAAGCCAATCAGCTACGGTAAATCCTTTTGACCTCCTTAACAATTTGGTAAATTTTTGCTACTTGATTTTGTGTTTCCTAAACAGCTTTTTAGTAATTTCCTTGAAAGAATAATGAACGGACGAAGCATGCAAGTAACGATCATTTGATGGGATTAATTTGCTGATGAGCCTGCTATACTGACTTTGTTTAATTAACAGGACATCTTCATTGCTGGCGCGGAGACAAGCAGCACCACAGTGGAATGGGCCATGGCGGAACTACTTCGCCACCCGGACAAGATGGCTGCAGCTCGGTCTGAGCTAAAGCAGGCCATCGGCATCGGCCGCGCCGTCCAAGAGTCGGACATCCCACGGCTGCCTTACTTGAATGCTGTGGTGAAAGAGACCTTAAGGCTGCACCCACCTGGCCCTATTCTCTTACCACGCAGAGCAGATGTTACTGTACAGGTTGCTGGGTTCACCATCCCCAAGCACACTGAGGTTCTCATCAATGCATGGGCCATAAGCCACGATGATGCATACTGGGAAAACCCAACGTCCTTCTTGCCGGAGAGATTTGTTGGTTCCGACGTAGATTTTAAAGGGAAGCACTACCAATTCATCCCTTTTGGAGCAGGAAGGAGGATGTGCGTCGGCATAGCTCTGGGGGAAAGGATGGTTCACTTGATGCTGGCTTCTCTGCTCCATGCCTTTACATGGGAGCTTCCCCAAGGTATGGAACCAGAGCAACTTGATATGGAGGCCAAGGATGGGGTGACACTGCCGAAAGCCGTGCCTCTTATTGTATTCCCTTCTCCCTTAATGGAGATGTGAAAGGTTCCTACATTGTCTTAGATCATCCCCGATGTCCGCCAACTTCTCTACTAGACTAGACTTCGTATGGTTTATTGTATTCCCCTACTTTCATATTTGACTTGTACTGGCCTTACACTCGAACTATTATATTGGACTTGCATTTGATATCACATATTTGAAGTGTAGAAGAACATGAATGTAAAGCTACCATGGGTAGGTATAATAATAAAGCGCATGCATAGGGCCCGCAACCAATGTAGAGGGTCGTTGGAGACCACCAAAGCAGGCTTGGTAAGTCAAGGTCATGTGTCGCATAGCAGCCCGGCGGTGGCCTCTCTAATTTTTAGCATGATTTAGTTATTCCAGTGGACACGTTATAGACAAACTTGGGAAAGACCAACCTTAGAATATAGTTTTGATGCTTCTTCAGGACACAAGAAAACGGTATCTTCTGGCGCCTGTTAGGGTTTAGGGTTTAGCGTCATTCTTGTATATGTGACTGTGAGTGGCAGCCGGTTTCCGGCCATCACTAGCCAGAAAACATGCTGGTTGAGGTCGTCTGTCCATGTCAGCGTGACCTATCTAGCAATTATGTCACGGTGATACACCACTTTTGGTGGCGTACCAGTATCGGTACGGCCTGGTACGTTTGAAACTGGTTTTAGATCGAAACCAGATCCAAACTATATTATAACTAAAATAAAGCTTTTTTTTGTTTTTTTGACTTGCAGCCTCTTTTTGTTGGCATTTTCATGATCCGAAACCAGATCTAAACTGTATTATAACTAAAATAAAGCTTTTTTTTTTTTTTACTTGCAGCCTCTTTTTGTTGGCATTTTCATTGTTTGAAGCTTTTTATCAAAATGAAAATGAACATTTTCGTCACCGTACCCATACCAAAATTTAAGAAAACACCATACCAGTAGCCGTACCCCCGTAGTACCAGTACCCGTACTCGTACCGATACCATTGTGCCATAGACTAGCAACACCAGTTTCTTTCTTGGCCCACTACCAAATAATGCCACCATCAAAAGAAATACACATTTTTTTTTCAGCTAAACAGTATCCAGTAAAAAATAAACGGCTGGTTATAGGGGCTGGGCATTGGTTGGCCGGAGCCAGGTCGACAACTTATTAGACCTCGAGCTAGGGGTAGAGCCAAAAATCTTTCATAAGGGGGTCAAATTAAAGTTTCAAAATTTTGATTAAGGCGAAAATATCATTTTTCAAAATTTTTATATAAAACAAGTAAATTTTTTTCAAATTTACATATAATTTTTTTTTTGAGATGGGATCACGACCCAAGCAAGCCCTACCTTGACTCGGTCCTATCTCCCATTAGATCATTTGAGCCCAACCTGACCACACCCGATTATTGACGGGACGGGTGGTCCTTTCTATACATATACAGAAGCATCAAAAAGTTGAAAACTTTTACAGTGTACTGTTTTAATTGTATTTAATTTTGTTTTATGTAAAAAAATTGTTGGGCCCATGGGTCTGGCAATGGGCTGACTAACTATAGTGCATGGGCCCCCAAACTATTAAACTATCAGGTCAGGTCCAATAATTCTGGGCCTGTTTGGCGGCTAGAGCGGGCTAGGCACGGGGCACCTATCGGGCAGCCCAGTTCAATGCCCAGCCTTGTATCTGACAATTTTGGACGGGCACTGAGCTATTAATGAGATACCACTCTTCAAAATTTTAACATGGTTGGGTATTCTTCAAAATTCAATATCTTCAAAATATCTGGTTTTTTTAGTCCCGTTTTTTGTTGCCAAAATATTTCAAACTGAGTCCGGTCCCAAAAACTGGGTTTGAATCATGGTTTTGTGAATCATCTTGAATTTGTACTAAAAGGATACTTTACAGTTAAAAAGCCAAAAAATAAATAAGAAAGTTACACGTTGCAGCTAATTTTGACTACCACCTTACTTTTGTATCACTGAACATTCATGAGAAACTGGATGAAAAGGGCTGTCCTTATTATTAAAATCTTATCATATAAAGTCATGTTTGCAGGACCAAAACATTAATTCTGTACTAATTAGCATTCATATGGTTTTGAAGAAACAAACTTTACATGAAGCAACCAGTCACATACATAATTTGTAAGTAAACTAATTGTATTTATGTGATCTTCAAATTTATGAACATGGAAAACGACAGAATGTATAATTTTTGACGCATATAAGATGGATGTTATAAGCATAGAAAGAATATATTAGGACTTTTAAGCTTCTATTTTATGTCTGGCATAAAATATATATACACACACGAACACATTCTTCTGATGGTATGTGTGTATTGATGTATATAGTTCAAAGTTATGAAAGAAAAGGATGTAAATGCAGAAAAGAAAATTTGCAGTCGTCATTTATTATCTGCTTTTCCTGGCCTTGTAGCTCCTTTCAGCATAATGTTTTTGGTCCACTTTAAGTCCATCCTCATTTTTTGACTACTTATGAACCTCAACTTTTTTGTTTCCCCAATTCTGGGGAAATGTCGTCTGCCATGAAATCTCTTCCACTCGATTTTCTCAGGCGGATTCCCTTTTCCTTTTCAGGGGCCTACATGACCAAAGCAACAATTTCCAACATACGAGTGGATGTGATTGGAAAGTGTGAACAAGTTGAAGAAGCTTAGAAAAGCTTGGTCCTGTGTTTGCTGCCCGCCTCAGTCTTTTCTGGCCTCATATTTTGTGCTAAAGATTTTTTTTTTCCACAAAAATGGGTGAGAACATTTGTATGAGCTGGTGAATACCTATATGATGAGTATCTTGTTTCTCACCTAAAAACAGCGTTGGAACCTGAAAATAAGGGGAAGTTTTCAACCTCCTCAAAGTACTTCTACCTTTCGAACCAATGTTGTTTAAAAGGCTGAATTGGTTGGTTCCGACTCATAAGCGTGGACTGGGAGGCGAGAGAGTCAACTAGTTACCAATAAGCTTGGGCATCGGGCTAGCCGGCCTGATAACAAGTCCTTACCCGGCAGCGGCCCCACCGTATGCACAACCTTAGTAACCAATGGTTTTTTTTTTTTTAATCCACCAACTTCTTTTTCCTCGGGCCCCACCTGAAATGCCTTTTCGTTTTTTGGTATGTGCTCACATGCACTATGTCCGCTTGATATTTTTTTTAATCAGTTTTTTACATTTTTCATGTTTTTAGTGTTCATACGCTGGCATGAGCACGACGAACAGCGGACCGGCTATGACCGGGCCTATTTAAATAAATAACAGTCTATTTGGACCGGACCTTACTGAAGAACTGCGGCAGTGGGACTTGGGAGGTGGCTGGAGAATCCATTTTGGATCTGGATCTAATCGATCTCGGAACTCAGACTTGAAATAAAAGTTCAAATCAATGAAATTGAAGATCCAGATACGACTCCTTTGCTTACGGACAAACCCATAATTTGTGTCTCAAATCAGCTCAAGTCAAATCTCAACCCCAGGCACACGCGCAGTCACAATCAAACCCTACTTCGGCTACTGAAATGCTTGCATACCCGATCCGCATTTGGAGATGTAGACGGTCGGTTATTGCCTGGAATTCCAAAGCGGACGGAGGTCCAATTGAAGGTTTTGGATTTTCTTAATAATGTTGACAGATGTACAAACTTTAGTATTAGTAGGTGTAGAAGAATATTTTAGTATTAGAAGCTCAGGCTCAATCCTTTTTGGGACTTAACTATTGCTGGCTTTAACTTTGATGTGACTCTTGCCGGGCTTTAATTTGTGCATTTGTGATCCTCTTTTACAACACAAATGAGTTAAAGTTTCAAAAATTGGATATTATCCGGTTAGCTGAATCTGGTGGCGTGATTTCAATCCGACCCGTTTACATCTGTAGATCCATTTTCTCACCCAAGTGGCTGAGTCACTGACCCGTGACTGGATACCAAATCTCCCGGAACCTCCTGAACGATTCGTTTCCCTCACATGGCAGCCGTTATTTCTCTTCTTCTCTCGTATATACCTTCTCTTGTTACTTTCTGGATTGTGCTCTCTCTCTCTCTCTCTCTCCCTCTCGACTGTGTCTTGAATGGGGTTCCCACTTGATTCCAAGCAAGGAAAATAGTAGAAGCAACGTCTCTGACCCAATGGCCGCCGCCGTATAGGAAGAAAGCTTGTTGGGTAACGGTCGCCTGTGAATCGTTTCGACAGGTGTTCTTGGCGCCTCCTTTGACTTCAACTACGAGGGCCATCCCGCGAAGCGGCAGCTGAGGAGGACCAACTTCCAAGTCCCCTCTCCCTCTCTCTGTCAATTCCAAAGGCCCCACCACCTTCTTCTTGCCTTCTTTGCCTTTAGACATATGATTATATGAGACGGCGTACTTCTATAAGCTTTAACCGTACGTGGTGGTTTTGGATTACCATTGAACTATCTTTCTCCCTCTGTCTCTCTCGTTCTCTCTCTCTGTCGTTGCGTACGAGGCGATTGGACCTCCTGCAAGATTGCCAGGAAGAATTGGTTCGTACTTCGTACCAGTTGACGGTCCTCATCTCCGTAATTTTGAATCTTCATTAGTTGGTTGTTGGAGTTCTTTTATTCTATTTTCTAGATTTGGAGTGGTGGAGTTTATGGTTTGTCTTGCAGGTGTAGTGCGGTTCTTGGGTGTTTTTTTTCATGTGTATATGTTTTTGATTTGTGATAATTTTTTGGGTCTATGATCTTGATTTTCATGTGTGGAAGGTGAAAAATGGTGACCAAAGTTAACAGAAAGATCGGTAACTTCGGTTCCTGGAAATCGTTTGTTTATGAAAAGGATGTTCACCATGATTCTGAAACAGAATTCTATTTATAGATCTCATAGAGCAATTCTTGGTATATGCTTGCTAATGAAAGTGAAATAAGATTGTTAACCGTTTCCCTACCGCGCGTTAATACACAACATATTGATATGTATATATTGCAGATAGAAGCAGTTTATCTGGTTGAAGGTATAATCCATGTCGAACTGAACTTTCCCTTTTCCCAAGCACTGCATCCAGTAGAAGAGACTGATTCTTTTTGTAGGCAGCCAGTTTGTAGCTTAAAAAGTTAAAAGCAATGCCCTCTCTTTCCCTGCTGCTAATTCCCAGATGGAACTGAATCGAGCTCTACTTTGTTTTGGTGCTTTTTTTGTTGAAGTTGTGTTTGCATGCACTCTTAGATCCACTGAGAACTGGGTTCAGGGAATTTGATGTTTAGGCATTGGTATTTGATCGCAGCTGTTGGAAGATCTCAGCGAGGAGTTATATGAGTTTGAAGACAACCAAATTATGCGCCTTTGAAATAAGAACTCCAGAGGCATGAAGTCTTGGGTAGCCTGTACACATAACCTGGGGTCGGAACTGCTCTATGAGCGTGCAACTGAAAATTATATGAGATAGGAAAAATTTTATTGTGCTTTTTAGTTTATAACTTCTTCCTTAATAAATATTGCGATTAGAGTAGTACTTTTATGAGCTTCTGGTTTCTTTGTTCTCAAGGGATGGAATGCACGGAGAGTGGAATCTGGGTTATAATAATGTGAAGGTAGGTAATATTCTGGTGCAAGCATATTAATAGTAGCACACATAATTCTTCTATTTCCTTCTTAAAGCTGCATTGTGGTATGAATTTTGTTACAGATTAGCAAAAGACTCTCTCTCTCTCTCTCTCTCTCTCTCTAAACATAAGAACACATGCACCATGCCTGTGGATGCTTGTTACATTATTTTGATAGCATATTAGTATTGTGAATTCAGGAGTGCGATGGCTAAAAATGTGCATTTGTTAGCACAACAATTTCACATTTACCAAGCACCATTCTAAATTTGATAGGATTGAGAGAGAGCAACAACATGGATGTTAACAGAGTGATGGCAAAGAAGATGGAGAAGCTTGATGGTCCAACCAATCCGATAGTTTCCCCACTTCTTACAGATCTCTACCAATTTACAATGGCTTATGCTTACTGGAAGGCTGGCAAGCATCTTGAACGGGCTGTGTAAGTAGCTCGCATATTTATCTTCACCATTAGCATTTACAAGTTCTCAGTTGTGAGTTAGGTCCTTTTTTTTCCGTTTAATTAAGCCTTCTGAATAGGCATGTACCCCTTATGTATGTATTGCAAGTATATGTCTCTATTGTATGTTACATTATGGGAGAACATGCTATGACCATTTTTAAGGATGCTTAATTCTCAAGATGTCAAACACTTTCACTAATAAAGTTCTCTTCTTTCCTTTTCATTCATTTTTTCTTTGTTCTATTCTATGAACAGCTGTTGTTTCTTGATCTGATTTATTGCAGGTTCGATCTATTCTTTCGGAAGAATCCTTTCGGTGGTGAATATACTATCTTTGCTGGATTAGAAGAGTGCATCCGATTTATTGCTAATTTTAGATTGGAGGAGGAGGAGATTGCATTCCTACGGTCTGTCTTGCCTTCCACATGTGATGTGAGTTTTAGAGTGTGCATTATTTGCTCCTTTTACTTAGTCTTATATTGTTTGTTGTGTGCGTTTCCTTTTTTCTTTGGTTGCATTGCTCTCTCTCTTTCGTTCTCTTTGTCTGTCTCTCTCTCTCTCTTGCTCTCTCTCGCTCTTGCCCCTACCCCCACCCCTTTGTGTGAGTGGATATGCACAGATCATGGTGTTGTTAGATGTTGATGACCATGGTCATTTACGATGCCGAGATGTTCATCATCTTTTTTCTTATAGCAAATTTACCATTGCCATGACTTTTTCATGCATCAATGATCAAAGGATGGTTTACTTTACAAACTGACCAAATTAGGTGCTCTTCTAGTAAATGCAGCTTCTGTACGTCAAAAGAAAGCTTCTATGTATAGGAACTACTTTTGGCTGTAACCTCAAACACGCTTATGATCAATGTTATAAAAGGCGTAGCGTATCGCGTATCGGTCGGGCCGACCTATACGCTGTATCGTAACATATCGCAAACGTAGCGTAGCGTATTGTAAAATTAATTTTTTAATTTTAAAAAATATTTTAAAATCAGAAAAAATAGAGAAAAATCATTAAAAATCTGAAAAAATGAAAAAAAAATCAGAAATCAAGAAAAATGTATTCAAATATAAAAAAGATCATCATACATAAGGAACATTCATGTGTATCAATGACATATTCAAAAATAAGAAATCAAATCTTCAAGAATAACATATAAGCATCCATCACAATTTTAAACTTGAAAATTTTATAGAATCTTAGGACTTAGAGTCTTAGGACTTGGAGTTTTAGGACTTAGATTACATCACAATTTTATAAGTTCAAAACATGTAGTTATCATCTTTCATGATTCAATGATAATATCTCTCAAATTGATGAATCCTTGGTTATTTTTTATGAAAATGGGCAAAATCTCTACCTCCTACGTCTATTGGAGTCTTTAAATACAAGAAGAGAGAGAGGGATGAGTGTTTAAAACTTTAAACTTTAAAAAAACATAGAATAATGTGTTTTCTCCCGTATCGTGCGATACGGGGGCCGTGCCCCCGTATCGTGCGATACGCACGCGTATCGCAAATTTATAGTGTACCGTATCGTTTGTCTTGATACAGACGATACGTATCGTACGATACACGTCCGTATCGTACGATACGGATATCACTGCTTATGATATTAAATTTTCTGATAAAACTCTTACTGCTGACGGCCAAATGGAGGTGCAAGGTTCGTGTCTATTTAATTGAAAGTTTGAAACATATTACATTACGTATCATATATGGTCTTTTCAATTTAAACAAGTGCTAAGGAGGCTATTAGTATCATGTCATTTAACTTGACTGAGCTTTTAACCTGGCATAAAGGGCAATGATGAAGGTCACCATGTTTGACATTTACTTATCTGCTGTCACAAATATGAGGCCTTTAAAATTACAGCCAAAAGGTAGGCACCTAAATACAAATTTCAGGAAAAGGTAAAGGAGAAGCAGTGATATGAAGATGCCTGCAGTTAAGGCACCAGAAATGGAAATCTATGTGAGATGCAGAAAATTGAGATTTAGCATCTGGATATGGTGTTACGAGATTGACTGCAACACTTAAGGCAAACAAGTTTGATGTTGTCAAGCTGGTACAAAGCGAATTGGAGATTCATGAAATTTCTGGTTTTTAAATTGCATGTAATGTGGGCACTCACCATGCTGTCAAGCCAGTTGCAGTTCAACTGGAAGTGTGAATGGGAAAAGAACATGAGAATGTGTTGCTCTCCTTTGAGGAGAATATGCTGGATCAATTGCTTTCTGAGAAGGCTTGGAGATAGACATGTGGTCTTAAGTTTGAAGAATCCTTATCAGAAAATAGTCAAAGCACAGAGGAATTTATGTTGGTTGAAATTACACCAGGTTAGAGTCCATCATTTCCCCACTTGAGCTTTTAGGGTTTAAGTCTTGAGTCGGGCCACCTCTCCAACCCTTTCAACAGTAGTATAAATAAATCAATAGACACATGCACACACATATATTGTGCCTCCCATGTGTACTTTTTTGGTGTCAAAAGCTTTTTCTGATAAGTCTAACTGCATAGGTGGATCCATAATGCTTAAAAATGTACAAAAAAGTTCATGATGCCTGGATTAGATTTGTTAGCTGAGTAAGTTATGGTTATCAATTCTAAAACCCTTATAACATCCAGTTTGCACTTTTACTTTTTATAGATTTTATTATTCTACAAAGTTGGGCATTCTTTATCCATCTTATACAGTTGGGATTTCTGAAAGACATCACATCCAATTCTGGAGAGCTAGAAAACAACTACAAAAAGTGAAAGAGGGAGGGAGGGGCAGGATATATCTATGTATATATAGTTCATGCAATAAAGAGGCTAGAAAAGTAGGCAGCTGGTAGTGGGGAGCGAACACTTATAAGCCCCTCAAGGTTAAGGATTCTCAATTTCATCAATGTAAGAACTATTCTTGGTCACTTTACATACGGTGATATGAATTAGAGAGAGAGAGAGAGAGAGATTGCGTTTTTGGAAATGTTCTTTATACAATTCTTAATATGGATATTGATCTTTATGACTGACGGCATAGGTGAGCAAAAAACAAAAGATGAGTCTTATAGGCCAAAAGAGAAAATAAGACTTTGAACTTTTATGGAGTTTCATATACTTATTAAAACCCGTGATTGAAGATAAATTCTTATTTTTTATGTGAAGATCACATCAATGTCATTGATTTTATAAAAAAGAAGCAAATAGATGTAACTATTGGCAATGAATGGTTGGACCAGCATGAAATATATATTGATCCTATGCATTCATCATGTGTGGTTGTGTGTGCATGTGTCATATTTGTATCAATCTTTCTTGTTTCTTTCATAACAAATCTCTTAGATTTTCTTCTGGTTCATGTAAATTTATATCACAGTGAAAGCTTTGTTCAATTCTTGTATGCTTTGGTTTCTGTATATTGAAGAAATTAATTTACCCATTCCTAAGAGAGGATGTTCATCTTAGTCGCAGCTTCAAAAGCCAAACAAAGTTTTATGTTCCTTCTATTTTTTTTCTGTTTTATGAGTGTCACTTTCCTGATGCTCTAAATGGCTGGAAGAAAGTTCTACTTCTGGGAAATAATCTTGGTCTGGACTCTGGAGTCTGAACAATTAGAATGTTGCTTTTGTTGGGATGAGAATTTTGATGTATTCATAAACTTTATATTCATTGAAAATGCAAGCATCTCATATGAAGCCTTTTGTTCTAACTGGCTAGGTCAACTGTTAAGCTTATCTTTGTGGAATTTGGCAGGCTGGCTTCTTTGATTACCTTGAAGGAGTAGACTGCTCAGATGTGGAAGTGTATGCAATTCCTGAGGGCTCTGCTGTTTTCCCAAAAATACCTTTGTTGAGAGTTGAAGGACCTGTTGCTGTGAGTAACTATTAACAATCATAATGTTTGTTGACTATAAAGATAAAAGGCAGTTTGCTTTAACATTCTAAATATTGATCGATATGTTCCATTTTAATACACATGATGTTAAAATATGTATCATTCCTTTTCCCAGGTTGTGCAAATCTTAGAAACACCTTTTCTGAACTTAATAAACTATGGATCACTAGTTGCCACAAATGCTGCCAGACATCGCATGGTTGCAGGAAAATCAAAAGGTTTGCTTGAATTTGGACTCCGACGAGCACAGGTGTGCATTTGAAGCTATTTGCAGCTCGGTCACTTTAGTTGCTTTCTTAACATTGCCAGTGCTTGGTTGTGTAGGGGCCTGATGGTGGAATAAGTGCATCAAAATACTGCTATATTGGTGGATTTGATGCCACAAGGTTGTTCAATTCATTTTTTATAATTGCAGATAATGCTTATTGAATTTGCTCGTATATTTATATTTGTTTTGATAAGATAGTGGATAACCGTTGAAGCATATATTTGTATTTGCTTTGTCTTGATAAGATTGGCTACTCATTGAAGCCATAGCCTCTTTGTGGCAACTATTCTGATAAATAGCTAGCTATCATCATTGAGAAAATTTTGCACTCTTATTCCTGCATGCCTGACATATCATATTATATTTCAACTTTTCAAGCACTTCACGTGTGCCTTAAAGTTCTATTTTGGCTACTCATTGAAGCAATAGCCTCTTTGTGGAAACTATTCTGATAAATATCTAGCTATTATCATTGAGAAATTTTTTTGCACAATCTTATTCCTGCATGCCTGACATTTCTTATTATAGTTCAACTTTTCAAGCACTCACGTGTGCCTTAAAGTTCTATCTTCTGAGGGACATGGCATTTCAAGGATTCTGTACAACTAGAAAGCTAGGAAAAAAGAAAACATGTTCGACTATGACCATGTGGGCATGCCTTTATGACTGGAAAATGCCAAACCTAAGGCCTCAGTGTCAAAGTAACACTAACCAACAATCTGATGAGGTAGAAGAATGAAAAACTACTTACCTTTATTTATTTTTTCAACTGAAACATGTCCCATATACATTTAGTTCAAGGTGGGTAGTTCTCAGAATCAGGGTTATGGTCAACAAGGTCTATGATATTTTGAAAATATTTCAACTTTATTACCAAAACTAGACCCCAAAAGTAATATCTGGAAAATCACAACTTCATGATGCAGCAGAAAAAGGAAAATGTTAATGATGTCCTGTTAATAAAATAATGTCATGATATTTCCCTTTTTTATTATAGTTTGTGTGTGTATTTTAATTACATACCTTCCATCGTCATTTCTTTTAAGATTTTTAAAAAAATTTATTGTTGTGGATGTTCTTATAAAGTATCGGTGCAAAATTCATATTCTCATAATTTTCTATCATGCTTTATGTTTTTTTATTTTCTGAATTTTCCAGATTTCCCAAGCTTTTTAACAAAAAGAAAAAACTTCCAATGGAAAACTTGCCATGAAATTACCAAAAACAATACTGATAATTGATCAGGACCAAGGGATGTTTTCCATACAACAGGTGCTTATATGCATGCAATACATGATGTGAGAGGTGCAAGCCTTGACTGTGGACCCTTCTTTATGCAATGCATGAGGTTGGGGCTACTACAGTCAAAATATCCTCAGTTCATGGATGTATGTTGAGCAGATATCTTTCTTTCCTCACATGTTTCCTCAAATATCCTCAAAATTTTTTTCTTTCATGAAGCAGCACATTCTATTTTCAGGGAGGTCTTTTGAGGTTAGCTTATAGACTGTGCAGTTCATTTACTTTCTTTCCCATATATTTTCAGTAATATTGCTGCTGGAAAGAAGTTTGGGATACCACTTCGAGGAACACATTCTCATGCATTTGTTAGTTCATTTACGGTAGGCACCTGTACTTGTTTTCTGCAGATTATCAGGTGTGAATGTTGTTATATGCAGTGCTCTCTGGATAAACTGTTTATGTTATTACTTGATATCAAGAAATGGCATGTTGCTTCCTAGGACTAATATGATACATTAGTAATTTATTATGTTGATATTATCTGTTGTTTCCTTTGTTGTCAACCTAGCTACTAGTTGGCCAGCTAGTTGACCTAGTTGATGACTAATCAAGGAGTCCCGGATCGTCTAAGTCTTATGAGGCACAGTTCATGACCTGTTGACTGATAGGTAGTTTTTGTGTCTTATGTGCATTTGTTAGTCCCTCTCATTCTCTCTCTCATATGCATGTATGTGCATGTGTATGTCTATATATCTATATCTATACATGTATCTGTGTGTGTGTGACTATGTGTATTTGCACAGGCATATCTCACTGAGTGTACTACACTAACTAGCTAAATTGGTTACATTGGGTATTACCAACTGGCTAGTTCCTTTAGCCACCTTTATTAGCTAACTCTCTATATACACTCTGAAAAATATGCTGTACTTGGGCTGCTAGTCCTGTCTTGACTAGTCATTTTAAGACATTGACTGGCATGTGTTCATTCAATTTTGACAACTTAGGTTACCATCATTGGTGTCATTATTGTTGATGCCACCTTTATTTATGTACATCATTTGTATCTCCTATAAATTCCAGTTATCACATTAATTTGTCTTTCTGTTTTCAGAGCCCAGATGAGATTATAGATAAAGTACTTCCTAGATGTGACAACCCTGATTCCTCTGAGGACTTTGTCAGTTTGGTGCAGTCTTGGCTAAGTAAACTGCAGGTTCTTATTGATAGCATGTATTTTCATTCTCTTCTATGTTCCCTTTGATAATGTGCCATGGGTGATTATTCTGTTCATACTGCTGTTCTTTGTTCATGGCATCTTTGATATGTTATTCCTGTCTCTGTGCAAATATATGATCTTTTTAGTCTGTTGTTACTATTGCATCATTGGTTAAATGCTAATTGATTTGTTCTAAGTAAATTTTGTGAAAATTTATAAATTATCTGATGGAAATATTGAGTATATTCCCACATTCACTTTTGCTACCAAATCTGATTTTCACTTTCGTTAGTAAATGAGTCGGTATTCATTTTTCTTGTTATTTGTCCTTTTATTTCATTTGAGCTTAGTGCGAAAGTTGCATGTGATTTGATAAAACAATTCCATTTTATGTCACTCTTAATTATTGGAAGGCTTTATTTTCAACCCACAAAAAGTATTATTGTAATTTCTGTTGATGTTCTTATTGCTGACCTTCCCATTGTAAATTTGATGTTTTAGTTTGTGTACGTATATATGCCATGTTCTGCATCCAACATTTTTGAATTGCTCTGCACCTGCATCCACGTAACATGAGATTTAAATTACTCAAGAATATAGTAATTTTGTGAAGATTAAGCCATATTCATGTGCTGCCAGGGAAACTTGATGCATCAATAATAGCAGGATAAGTTAGTGAAGTGTTTTTTTATGCATGTAGGAAGCAAGAATTATGGCACAGTAACTTTTTCATGACAAATTGGTGCTTACAGCAATAATCTAGCTTGATACATCATGTAATATTTGATGAATCTTTCCCTATATGTGACTCGGAAAAGCATGACATCAAGTTTGTATAACAGCTGTTTGTGAATTGATTGACTTCTGAACTTGATGGTTTGTCTTGTTTGTTACCAGGCAGCTGATTCATTACGTGGTACTTTTAGTGAAACCAATTTGAGTGAGTTAGCAGCTTTTACATCATATGCGCTGGCACTTCCAAGTAGTTTTCTGGCTCTTGTAGACACATATGATGTAAGCTACTTGTTTGGTGGTTGCTCCATTTGTTTACTTCTTTTGTTTGGCTTACTTACTTGACTGGGTTAAACCTTGTGATTAAATTTGTGTTGTTTCAATGTGAACGAAATTCCTGTGAAATTTGTGAAAATAGGAAGCCTATTCCTTAACCAACCATCATATAGATACAACTAGGACCTATCATACCGGTCTTGAGTTGTTCCCTCATTGATGCAACCAGGACAACCTCCCCTTCTCTCTCACTCTGCATGCGTGTGTGTGTGTGTGTGTGTGTGTGTGTGTGACGGGATATCATAAACTGTTAACCGCTGCTCTTTATCCTTCTATTTGTCAGAGAAAAAAAAGAAAAAGAAAAGGGGCTGACATGTTTCTCTTCTCCCTTGAAATGTAAAGTGAATAGAACCGAAAAGTATAAATGTGTATAGAAATGTCTCCCTGTATGTGAACTTCTTGAATTTGCTTCAAACAATGTCTGCACTCACTCCAACACAAACACAACGTAGTGGGGAGTTAGTAACTGCGTAGTGGGGAGTTAGTAACTGCTTTATTACAACTTTAAACTAGTAAGCAATAGCTTTTCACTCGTATAGATATCCAGGAATTTATGTTTTGCTTTGCAGGTCCCTTAAGGTTGTCTCTTCTGATCCCTAACATAGAGGTTCAAATTTAGGTTGGATCGTTGTCTTTACACAATTTTGTTTTCTTCAAACATATGAACTAATGAAGCGGGAGCAAGGAACAGCACAAGAAGAGAGGTGTCAGTAAACTGGGAGCAAAGTATAAGCAAACTAGTAATCGAACTGGAAGCGGATTATGAAGCGAGCTGGAAATAAATCATGAAGCAAACTGGGAATCAAATTAGAATTGGAAATGGAATAGAAAGGGAAAAGTAATGAATAGCAAACTTTCTTATTGGCTAAAATTTTGAATAAATAGAACATTATAAGAAAATTTGTGAAGTACCAACATTCCCAACTTAGGAATCTTGATTGCCATTAAATATTAAAGCCCAAATCGGGGTAAGATAGGAGGCATGCTTCCTCAATGGGAAGTTTTCTTCTTATTTCATGAGAAGCGAGCTTCCCTTTTTTGAAGTGGCACTTATTTAGGTGCTACAGAAGCATCATGCTTCTCACTCCCAAAGCTGGCTTCTTGGAAGCATGTTCTGGTAACACTAGTTTAGATAGTTAGGATTTATCCATTTTGGTTGTTTAGGTAGAGTGCACACATTTATAACCTGAAAGGTGCCTTACGCTTACATTTTCTGCAGTCTGGTTCAAGGAAGAGGAACCAGTATGAGGAAAAGGAGGATTTGCTGAAGTCTAAATTGCCATACAGCGCACACGTTTATTATTATGGTGTTTGCTAGATCCTTTGTTCTCCCTGATCTGGTGAACCATAAACTATGTCTCAATGTCAACTGCACATAAACTATCACTGACATGACATCAAATAAACAACTGAACATCCTTGAAATGGCAAGGACTTCTTTTTCTTTGTTTGAAATTCTGAACATCAAATAATGCAATTAAGAGATGATAGAGATTAAATTTCAATAAACCTGTTCACCTGGTTTGCTGTGTTCTAACCTAAGTAACATGGGTACGGCTAGGAGGGCCCCGTACCCATATGGTACTGGTATGGTACCGGTACGGGTACGGGTACTTGGTTGGGTACGGCGGAAAATTATAAAAAATCAGAAAAATTCAGAAAAAAACTAAAAAAAATCCGAAAAAACTAGTGAAAATCAGAAAAATTTAAGAAAAATGTATTTAAAGGAACACCCTTAGCATTTTGTTATTGTTTAAAATTTTTTGATATATATATATATATATATATATATATATATATATATATATATATGTCCGTGTGTACGGCCGTACCCCCGTACCCACGTTTTTTGAAAATGGTCCTACCAATACCGGTACCTGTACCCGTACCTATGTGACATTGGTTCTAACTAGATCAAGAGCACATGCAAACCACTTGAGCCTTCTTATCAAAGGCACAAAGTGTTACAAACATGCACTTGATTATACAATCTTATATCACTGAATATGCTAAACTATTCCATAGACTTCGTGAAGCAATGAACGGTAGGAATGCCCTGTATGATCCAAATCTGAGCTGCTGTTCCCCCAAAAATTCAATATATATTAAGAACTTAGCTTTATATCTGGATTAAACTTATGCAAATAAAAGTTTTGTTGACTGCTTCCCATTTCTTATATTTGTGCACCAAAAGTCTGAGAATAATGGCATCGGAACTATCCATGGAAACTACCACTACAGTCTGCAGCGTGGTTATGTTCAGTTGTTCACCGCCTTGTATCCGAAGTATGTGGTTTGAATGACATTTCTCTTTCAATCCTTTCTTTCTAGTCTCCTTTTTATGTAACGATTTGTGGTTGTTTTTCCTGGAGAATCTTGAGTTTTGCTATCTTAGTTCCTATTGGCTGTCATGCCTAGTCACTCTTTTGGCAGCCATATCTCTTTATTTTTCCATTTAGGTGTTGCATTTGCTCTTCTTTTTCATCTTATTTTTTTCAAACTATAACAGGTGGTGAGGAGTGGGGTGCCAAATTTTTGTGCAGTTGCCTTAGCCCTGAATGATTTGGGGTATGCTACAGTAATTCCTTTTTACTAAGAAACTCATATGATGTCAACATTAATTGTCTATTTCATTATTTTTTGGATTCTGTATCACTATGGAAGTCCAAAAATGATAGTATATATTGTTGTGTAGAATTAATTTCATTCGGCCGGGAAAGAATGTAAATCCTCCTTCCTATGAGTTGCCTTTTAACGATGCATGCTGTGGTTGATACTGATTATAGCTTCCATTTGAGCTGCAATCACATTCATTTGCTGTATATTCCATCCATAACTTTAGCTTCAAAGGCTGTCCTTGGATGTCTTTTCCAAAATGTATTTCTTCTCAGAATGTTTGGTGAAGATCTTGAAAGGATCTAACTTGATAACAAGCAAAGTAAAAGATAGACCTCTGAAAACTTTTCTTGCAAAAATATAATGGTCAATCACAAAAGCTTTTAAAGGAAAATATACTTATGTAAAAACTAGCCCTTTTTTTCAAGAATCTTTCAATAACATAAGATGATATTATTGGGTATATATTTTTTGGTTATGTTCTGAAAATGTTGCAATATTTGCTATAATTATTTTTGTCTTAGAATGCCTAAAGTAACAGGATAGTTTCAACATTTGGAGATATTAGACTATGTCAACAATTGAACACTCAGGGTTTGTCTCGTGGCAGAAGCTGGTAGATCTGCCTATCCCAGATTTTCATTCAAAACAAAAAGTTGGTTTTCTATCAAGGAAAGGCTTTATCATTTCCTTGTGACAATTCTGCCTTCTCAACTACATGTACTTCAGCTCATCTACTTTTTTCTTATTTTAGCCACAGAAAGGATTTCCTTAGATACCTAATGTAGAATGTTATAGAAGACTCAAAATATGTTCTCTGAGACACTGTAGCATCTGATTAATTTGTTCAGTCTCTGACTTTGAACTGTAGTTGATAAAAAATAGGATCAATTGGGTAAACTGATATTTTAGTTCATAAATTCATTGTCACAGAAGGTGGAGAGAACACAGTTTTATGCTGTAACCATGTTGTAGGGACAAACCTGGACATCTGATTAATTTGTTCAGTCTCTGACTTTGAACTGTAGTTGATAAAAAATAGGATCAATTGGGTAAACTGATATTTTAGTTCATAAATTCATTGTCACAGAAGGTGGAGAGAACACAGTTTTATGCTGTAACCATGTTGTAGGGACAAACCTGGAATAACTTAGTACAACCTTAAGGTGAAATTGAAATTTTAGGCATAATGGGTTATCTTTACTTAAGTTGTCACTGGACTTCGTTTGTTTGACTTATTTACACAAAGTCAGTTCACAATCATGGTCCAGTCTCCTGTAAATTTTCCATTCCATTGTGGTTTAATGAGTATGAAATCTCAAACATCCTGTTTACAATTTTAGAGGCAATCCACTTTACATTTTTTTTGTCTTCAGAAAAGAAATCGTTTAAATAAAAATGAAATTAATGTTTCTGGTTTGAACTTACCTTAACCTGTTAAAGTAATTTAGATCTTGCCCTAAGCAGCCTCTTTCTATATGTATCTTAGTAAATATGTACATTTACTCTCTGAAAAGATAAAGAAAATCCTTGGGGTCTTCTCCTTCCTGAGGTATACTAAACGTTTACAACTTTATAGGAATGTAAATGCTTCAGACTTGGATAATTTAAGTGCATGAAAAGTTAAAAAGATAAAAACCCGAATCTTATATTATATTCTACTCGTTTATATCCCTGAAACCTATTTACTATTTAGTCAGCTATATATATATATATATATATATATATATATATATATATATATATATATATATATATATATATATATATATATATATAGCTATCCGAAGTCACTCGGCCATCTAATCAGAGCCGTCCATCTAAGGCTGATGGATGATTGTGAGAAATGCAGAGAGGAAAAGGTGTAAACTAATTCTAGATGACAAAAATGTCCATCACATTTTTCGCCTTGTTTTTATCTTAACCGCCTATCATGTTAGATCAGACGGCCTTGATTAGATGGGTGGGTGACTCTAAAAAACCAGTGTCACTAGGGAAGAGGTCCAAGTAGGTGTTGGGATACTTTTCTCCGTGCATATGTATTGTGTGTGGCTTGGTGTATGGGGAGAGCTTGTGTATGGGGTTGGTTATATATATATATATATAATAACTTAATTATTTTCAAATACCCTTATTGGGAAGAGGTCCAAGTAGGTGTTGGGATACTTTTCTTCTGTACATATGTATTGTGTGTGGCTTGGTGTATGGGAGAGCTTTATATAATATATCTATATATATATATATATATCTTTATTATTTCCAAATACCCTTATTGGGAAGAGGTCCAAGTAGGTGTTGGGATACTTTCTCCCGTACATATGTATTGTGTGTGGCTTGGTGTATGGGAGAGCTTGCTTATGGAGTTGTTTCTTGTATTCTGATCTGTGAGTATTTATAGAAAGTTTTTTTCTTATAATCTTGTTTTTTTGCCTTATTAAGTCTATTTATTTCACTCTTATGATGTGCTGATTTTCTTTTGGTATGATGATTTAGGTCAAGTTTTGCTTCATGACATTATTGTGAAACAATTTTACGGTTCTTTTTTTGTGAGGCATAGTGCATACATAATGTTGTTTTTGCCTCTTCAAATTTCAGAATATTCTTCAGTTTTGGTGGGTGAAAAGCTATGTCACACAGACTCGCCTAAAGAGGCCGCGCACCCGTGTCGACTCGCCGACACGGCGACTCGGCTAGACACGGCAAACATTAAAAATTAAAAATTTAATGTTTTTTTTTTCATTTTTTTTCATTTTATCAAACTTTTATGATGCATCCAGTTATTTCCATGAACAATCCTTTCAAATATTCAGTATTTTTGTGATAAAACACATTTTCTCACAAGATTGTAAGAGTGAACTATTAATTTAATGTATAATGTAGCCGTGTCCGCGTGTCTGAAAATTTTGAAAATTGCCGTATCCGCACCCGTATCGCATCCGCACCCGTGTGACATAGGTGAAAAGTCTTGTCATCTTCCTGCTGCTAACCAATTCCACATTTGTAAAGAGTTTTACTTCACATAGTGAACGACCATAATCCCAATATCATGAAACCATTGTTGTTCTTTAGTTTTGTTTTTATTTTCCCAAATCCTACTTTCATTCTAACAAAATTTTACCAATCATCTCATAGCTCAGGATCTTTATTGCCACAGGTATAAAGCAAATGGTATTAGGTTAGATTCTGGTGATCTAGCCTATCTTTCTATTCAGGCACGTAAGTTCTTTTGTTCTGTCGAAACGGAGTTTGGAGTCTCTGGTTTTGGGGACATGAAAATTACTGCAAGCAATGACATCAATGAAGAAACATTGGATGCATTGAATAAACAGGTCACATTTCACCATGATGTTTGCTTTGCAATATTGCAAAAATTATGTAACATGCTCTTAAGGCTACCATGTATCTTTTCCCTTTTAGGCTCATGAGGTGGATGCATTTGGCATTGGCACGCATCTTGTCACATGCTATGCTCAGCCTGCTCTTGGTTGTGTTTTCAAGTTGGTTGAGATAAATAACCAGCCCCGTATCAAACTTTCTGAAGATATCTCCAAGGTCAGTTTATGTTAATCAATGTGATCCTCTTTCTATTTACTGACAAGAGTCTAACCTAGTTTCTTTCTTCCTTTAGGTTTCAATACCATGTAAAAAGCAGTGCTATAGATTGTATGGGAGGGAGGGTTATCCTTTGGTAGACATTATGACTGCAGAAAAGGAAGCACCTCCAAAAGTAAGTTACCGTTTCTACTTGTGATACTTATAGCTTATTCCATTGTTTTAATCATATTAAACTTCACTGTTTATCTTGAGAAGCTTGTATGCCATCCAGCCAATCTTGAGCGGTTGTTCTCTTTTTCTGTCATTTTATGTGTGTTTTACATTAGATTTGTTGTTCTGTTAGGGTATGTTTGAGCACCTGATATAAGTTGTAATGAGACACCCCATCCTGAGACAATGTGCCACATCGCACCTGTTTGTTGTTGGAGCAAGAGGGTTGCAATGAAAATTGAGAGTGTGATGGAAAGCAGGATGGATAAGCATAGCACTCGCTCATGTGTTTGTTTCAAGACTTCAACCCTATACTACCGGCAGTGTCTAAAAAGCACTGTGATGAGACTCCTGTCCACTAATTCAAGAACACCCTTATAATGATATCAATACCATGCACGTTCCTGCATAAATTTGAATTCCACCAGATAGCAGGGCATGTTTATTCATTGCTTACACTATATTCGATTTCTGCTGCTCTCATGTTTTGTTTCATTGATTATATGATTCTACTTAAGTTATAGTTATACTTTACTTTCTCATCTTAAGAATGGAGTCAAAATATAAACATCCAAACTTAGAAAACACCCAGTCCAGCCTTTTTTATGGAATAATTTTATTTGAATCTGGATTATGGTTTATTTCCAGGCAAAAAAAGTCTGTTCATATTCTCTCAACGAGAAGTGTGTTCACTATGTAGGTAGGTGAACGTATTTTGTGCCGTCATCCATTCAACGAGTCTAAGAGGGCATATGTGGTACCACAACGAGTTGAGGAACTCCTGAAGTGCTATTGGCCTGGTAAATCAGGTGCGGACCTTAACAAATTTAGCCATGTCATTCCTGTTTGAAATTACTCTTTGCCTGGCTGCATCATCACAATATCTGTCACTGGAACTGTTAGATACTGCTGTCCATTTTTTTTTTTAGTGTATAACTAAAACATGCATTGGTTAAATTTTTGCTGGAATAATAGGATTTCTTTCCTTTAGAGAAAAGTGGAAAATTGATGCTTCAGAACTACTAGTTCATCCATTTCTAGTCTCAAACTTAGATTGAACAATCCAGGATGTCGTCATCATTCAAGGTTCATCTTCTAGATATAAGATTCATAAGAATTTTGAGGAATTGATTCTCGTTGATCCATTTCATTGTTCACACTCAAATGCATTCCATTGTGATTGCTGTTTTTCTGGGTCATACCCAATGTACTTGTGGTTTTTACTTATTGAGTCAAGTCGGCTTCCCCTTGCTTTCCATTTTACTTAAAAAAACATATGCCTCTTTTAGCTGTCACCTGATACTCTGTAGAACCTGTCTGCTGCTCTTAAAGTGTGACTGAGATAAATCAAGTAGTTGCTGCTTGAGCATGGATCAAACTTAAACCTCCAAAGGCTTAATGTTGATCCATGTGCAGGTTTTGGTTACAAAAGCATGATGACCATTAACTTGTTTACTGGATTAGTGAGAAAAGAATTTTAAACTTTTCTGTTTGTTGAAACTTGAAAGACAGGTATATAGCAAAAGCTGTGACGTATGATGTTTTCATATGCACGGACACATACAGTTGCATGTGAACGCTAGTGTGGATACATATATGCATGCACACTATCTGCAGAGCCAAGATTGGCTTGCATGAGCTTAGTTTGTTTACATGTCCATATTGACAATCTAGCCCAACCTTTATTGGAAAATTTTCATGCTCAAGTTTTCTCCAACTGGTTTCATGGTTAACAAAAGATAGTGATTTTGCAATCTGATCAGAAAAAGCAACATAACTGAGTAACATAAATAACCGACTGATTTGTTTTCACCATCTATTTCATTTTCTCAGCATTTGTCGATTGTGTCAGAACATCCACATTTGGACAGTTCTGCCATCTTTGAAATTTCTGTGGGCTGTGCCTTTAGTATCTCTTTCAGCATGCACGAGCGATGATATTTTGGAGAGATTGAGGCTCAAACTTCACGCCAAACTGAAGTTCTTTTTATGATTAAGGAAACATAAGCGCATTTTGCATCACTATGTTTTCTCGTTTCCGAACAAACAATCACACTTTACGTGCATTATTATATCATGGACACTATTACTCATTATAATATTGATGTCCTCTATCTACTAATCCTATAAGAAGGTCCAAATCAAAGCCATGCCTGTATCTACCAATCAGAAAAAACAATTTAAAGCCAACCACTGCCTTTGTATACCAATCAGAAACAGAATATCTTCCAAGTGAAATATCTACTTTTACATATGGTTTACATTATTTCCGTGTTTCCTGTTACATCACTTGTGTACGTGTTCTAAAGCTCTGCAAGTTCTCTTTGCTTTGAAGGCAAGCAAAGAGAAGAATTACCTACACTTTCAGAAAGCCGTAAACGATGTATGGAGCAGTTAGATCAAATGCGTCCAGATCATTTGCGGAGGCTGAACCCCACGCCTTACAAGGTCAGACGTCCTCTAATTTATTGAATAATCTCTGTGACATGCTTTGAGGCTTTAGTCAGTAAACTATAGATGCTCTAAACAGGTAAGCGTAAGTGCAGAGCTGTATGACTTCATTCATTCCTTGTGGCTTAACGAGGCCCCCGTTGGTGAGCTGCAATAAGGATCTAGACAGCAGTAGTAAGGCTTAATCAATCATGAAGAACAGGATGAGCAGTTCCATTTAAAAAGACTGAAGGATTTGCTGCTTGTTTATCTATTCGATTTTGAGACCCATTGTTCTCTAGCTGTCGAGTTGCCAGCTGAAACTTAACAAGTAGTTCCAATTCAAGCTTTTAATATTTTCTTGATTATTTTCAGACCTCTGGGTCATGATGCATATTTGTCATTGTTTATAGCCTTTGAAGATCTTAATTTCCTCAGGATGGACGTGTGTACATATAAATTCTCGTTCATGTCTACTACACAGAAAAAGGCACAAAAACGCTACCCTTTGGAACCGATGAGGAATGGACGACTACCGAAGCATCCAATGGTTGAAGGCTGTCTCCTATTATTTCACCTACTGTTTTTCACTGCCCTTCTCTCCCTCCCTCTCTCTCTCTCTCTCTCTCACAGATCCACAATAGGACCATGTTTCATCAAACGAAATATCTTAGTGCAGTCTTGAGATTCACGCTTGAAATTTTATTTTTCTCTTTAACACTAAATGGATCAAAGGAAAATGGACGGTTTACTCTCGAATTCATTAATGTTAGTTCTTGAAGACCGAATCAGACTAGTGTTAATCAAACGCCTCATTGCGGATTCTCAGAATCGAGGGCGGATCTAGCGTGAGACCCACTGCTGATACCTGACCCCTCAAGCAAATGTCGGGTAGCAAATTCCAAGTGAACCATTGTTCTAAGATAAGTTTATCCTCGTACAAATTTTCCATGGAAACCTCTATGGCCTACACCAAGATGATGATAAAATAAAAATGTTCCCCACGAACCTTTTCTTCTTCTTTTTTATTTTTCTCTGGGTTCTACTTTGTACTGCAGGATCAGTCGTCCGTCCATGTTTAACCATGGAGCTTAAGGCCAGGACATTTTCCCGTTTCTTCAATTTGGAAACAACTCTGCCTCGGAAACTTTGATCTCGATTCTGCTACCAAACACCGTCTTCAGTGCTGCTGAATTGTGAAAGAGTTTCTGAATTTTCTTACTTTTACTCTGACCAACGGCTTGTCCTAAATAAGAAAGCTATTTACAGATCCATATCAAACATTAAAAGGCACGCGTGGGCCTGTTTGGAGAGTAAGGAAGTCATTTATTTTCACATGATGTATCCACATCAAACATTAGACCATATGAATGGGCCAGCATGGAGCGTAAGTGGGTCATTCATTTTCATCTGATAAAAAGGAAAAAAGACACATATCTACCGCAAATGGAAAAATGTGGGAGATCTAAACCTGTACATCAAAAAACTAGTTTTAGGAAAGCATGTTCAGATGAGGAAATGGATGAATTACATTCACAGAAGCTATTTCATATTGTTTACACATTAATGCTGTTCTCTCTCTCTCTCTCTGCATAATAATAAATAGATTGCATAATTAACCTAGAACAGACCTTGGAATTGATACTACAATTTCAAGTGTAAGGTCGAGATGTTTATGGAATGAAAAGAGCATTATTTTGAAGATTTGTACACAATAATTTACTTGCAACTAATTCCAGCTTTTGACATTGTGTTTTAAAAAGTTCTGCATAAAAAATTTTATGAGACCAACACGCAAGTTGATGTTCCATGGGTATCGCTTTAAAAAGTCACTGATCGTAGAGCTAAGTCGGCAACGTTTTAGATTGCTTGGAAAGTTTACTTGGAACGGCAAAGGGTGAAAAAGCAGGAACACAAATTGCCAACACTCAAATCTCACAGGATGCCTTCGCTCACACTTTTCATCCGACCCGTTTTAAATAAAACAAAGAACCAAATAGAGGCTAGAAACAATTATCAACAAAGCCCATATCTATATGTGTGTGTCTGTGTCTGTGTCTGTGTGGAGAGAGAGAGAGAGAGAGAAGGAAGAAAGATTACCTCCCAATCTTTAATAACTGCTATGGTTTTATTCATTTATTTTCCAACATATAGACAAAGAACTTCCAAACTTGAGAAAAAGGAAAAACAGTACACGTTTATCTCATCCACAGGGTGACAAAGCACAAAGAAATCTCTACCTCTGAGCTTGTATACGTTTATCTGCAATTCCGCATCTTGGGAGGGGACCAAGAGGGTAGGATCAAAAATAATAAAATAAGAACGAAATAATTTCCCGTCGCCTGAAGCGGCCCCTTCCGGCCTCCCCTGCTCCCAAGGCCCTCACTCTACTATGTATACCATGTATATGCAAATATGTGGAAAAAGCAGATTTGGGTAGAGAGGGAGGGAGTTGAAGTGGAACAGTCTTTTTTTATCTCTTTCTTTTTTTAATTACCGGTTGATGTTGGCCGTTTTCCGTTGGTGAAACCGCCTGAGCACACCGTCGAGAGCGACGTCGAAAGCGTCCATCGACCGGTTGAGCCCCTCGCCGGAAGCGGCGTAGATGAGCCGAGGGAGGGTTCCCAGGATCGTCTCCCTCATAGCCCGGACCTTCTCCTGGGACAAACTGTTCAGAACACGTTCGATGGACGTGCCGTTTTTGACGTCGCGCCGGTCGATGAAGACCGAGTAAGACTCCGGGTCCCGCGGGAGATGCCATGCGTACTGGAAGTAGGCGGTCCTCCGCCAGAAGAAAACCGGAATCGCTCCCGCCACCATACAGTCGAATATGGACCGCCGGGTGAAGCTGTCGCCTCGGGGCTGCAGGCAGAATTGGGACGCCATGAAGACGCCCAGCGTCGCCGACGTATCGTTTGCACAGTGCGCGATGCGGCAGTCGACAGAACGGCATTTGTTGCCGGCCTCCTGGCATTGCCGGAGAAGCACCGCCCGAAAATCGTCCCGGAATGCCGACCGCGTCGCTCCGGCGAAGGAGAATAGCGTCGGGCGGGCGATGGTCCGAACGTGGGAGCGCCACTGCTCGACGTCGGCGTCCTGCCGCGGGTGGAAGGACGTCGGGTAAGGCACGGCGACGTCCATTTCATCCCAAGGATTTCTCTCGATAAGAAGCCGGGTGACGTTCTCCATCCCGGGCATGTAAAGGAAGCTCCCTCCCCAATCCTCGTCCTTCGATCGCCGGAAATCCCACGTTATCCGGCCCAGCATCAAAAAATGATCCAGTCCGGCGCTCCTCCGCCACCACTCCTGCTGACGGAGCCACTCCAGCAGCATCTGGCAGTGCCGGTCACGTTCCCCTGAGCCCGCCTTCCACAGGTACTTGCCGACAGCCAACCCTCCATAAAACGGAACAAAGAACGCCGTGGCCGTGGCAGGATCCATAGTCCGGCAGGGGTGCTGGAGCATCCGGTTGTGGTATATGAGCTCCGCGGCGAACTGGTCGGTGGCGAACCAGGCTCCGAAAAGATCCTCGGGCACGGTCCTGCCGGAGAGGTTCGCTTTCCGCCCGAATCCACCGTTCTCGAGCATCGTGCAGCGGGAACCCCAGGGGCTCAGATCGTCACAATTCTCAACCAACTCCTTGTTGAAAACCGGCGGCAAGTCGTACACGTAAACCCTACCTGCAGAAAGGCACAATTTAGGAGAAGGCGCAGAAGAAACCTCCGCCAACTCCGTCGCTGTCGTCGTCAACGAAGAAGAGGTAGAACTCGTGGCAGGCGTCTCCACGCGCACCGGAATTCCACCTGGAGTCAAGGGCGACGCATCGAGAATCGCCGGCACGGGAGAGGAGAAGCAGCCGAAGAGTGTTAGGAGCGCGAATTGGAGAACTAATAGCCCCGCAACGATGAACCATCTGCGAAGAAGGCAAGCCTGAACGGCGGCAACGGGGCTGCCGTCGGAGGCCTCGGAAGAAGAGAGCTTATGGTAGCGTTTGAAGGGGTGGAGCTCCCCGTCCATGACCAGGGGCGGTTCTCCGGCGAAGAATCTAGGCGGAAGCCAGAATTCCGGCCGGCCGAGTAGGAAGGGCTCCGTCTGTCAGCCGAAGGAGGAGAGTGAAGCAGAAAGCAGCACGCTGCTGCAGCAGTGAGGTCCACGTAGCGGACTCCACGCTTATAATTCCAATCCGGTTTGGAGAACACGTCGCGTCCGGCTGCTTTACCAACGCAGGTCCCTCCCTTGCCCCTCACGCTCGCGCTGGCCGACACTTTGTGACGTCACGCCCCCTCCCTTTCCACCGAAATTTCGAGTCTGTCCAAGCTTCGGGAAGGTGAAAGGTCCGCCGCTAAGAAATTTCCTCGCCACCCCCCGGCTCTCGGGCATATTATAAATGAGGACTCACTCATTCTTTTCATCAAAGAAGGATCAATCCGGATCAATAATCTCATAGTCTTGGGGATCATGCATCTCAAGTTTGTTTATGAAAGATGATCCAATTTTATTTGGATATAGAGTTCAATTGTTTTAATATAATACTTGTAACAATCCGGCACTTTAGTTTGGTAGATCTCAACCCATCAGTAGTAATAATTTCATTCTCTGCTCAAAGAAGTAGGAACTAAGATTTAATCATTTAGCTAACTTCAACAATTTTAATACGAGACTAAACTTGTTCATAATAATAAAGTATAACTTGATTAGTAAATTGATCTCTCCTTCCTTTTCTTCCTAATGCATCACATCCTTTGTCTCAATCAGCCCCAAATCGAGAAGACCCACTTCTCAAAATCACATGGCTGTGTTCTTGAAAAGGAGAGTGGATTCATGTGCTCGACTTGATTAGCGGGTTCACCTGTCTTCTTAAGTCTATTGTCGGCGCCATGATGAATGAATGACACGGCAATCAGAGAAGTGCATTACATGATAATGACAATAATGCAAGCATTCTCCAATAAATTCTTGTAATTAATGAATAAATCAATGCGGAATGAATTTGCATTTGAGATGAAGAAGGTGGCAGCTTGTCCGTATTTGTGGACTGGATCCAGCCAGGGGACAGGTCCACAAAACGCATGGGTCTAGTTGTATGGAAAGCGACCCATTTGATCAAAGGTTCTTCATGATTTGAATTTGAAAGCGAAGTAAGGTTGAGATTTGGAAAGGGTTTTGGTGCCACCACACACATCTCGTGGTTGAGGGATGACCTAAGCTCTGCGCATATTGATACTTTTTTGTCGTGTCAAACCAGAAAATGTCATTCCAATTTCCAACCAACCAGCGGCACAGAACCAGAATTTTTTTTTCATGGGGATATATATATATATATATATATATATATATATATATATATATATATATATATATATATATATATATATATATATATATATATATATATATAGTTAAAAAACTTCCATTTGGTCTTTGAAGAGTGACTTGGATCTTGTAGGACTAACCCATGTAACTGGATCAAATCTCAACTTGTCAGCCATTAGATCATCTTCTAAAATGAATTCGACATACCTCATTGCTGGTTCCTTCTGTTCAGCCTTTTTCAACGCAAACAGTAAAAATCAGCCAACGGAGACGAGGAGGAAAGAAGTGGGTCCATCGTTAATGCTTACAATGGTTACGAATTGTAAGGTCTGCAGATAACAAGTTTTATTTACTGTTTGCTCGTTGAGGGACGTGATGAATAAGTCTTGCCAAAGAATTTTACCTTTTAAGATGAAAATGATTTCGAATTCTACGCTACTTAATGTTTATGTAAACAGTTTGAATTCGGATTTTTTTTTCTAAATTCGACCTAGTAATCGGACTCGAATTCTGAATCATATTTTTTGAAAGCCGGTTAGCATGGGAAATAGATATTAATATATGTGGATTCTTGGTTGGTAGGGATGTCAATTGATTGGATTTAAATCAGTTATACTTTTAATTATGTCTGCTTTTTCGGATGTTCACTTCTTTGGACTCGAATAAGGATGAAGAAAAGCCAAGTGAGAATCCAAATCTGAAATCTAATTTCACAATTCTAATCTGACTTTGAACTGAATTTGGCCGATTTTCAACACGTAAGGTCGTTCGATGTAGGATATTTGCTTAAAACTAAAATTGATCTGAATCTAAATCTAATAATATCTTTATGTATATCTGAATCTGATTGGATGTCATTTGTTCAATCTGAATCCAATTCGAATTTTTAGTCGGATATTAAATAATTTTTCATGTCCAGAATGGTTCAGTCAGATATCCTATCCAAATCAAATATATTCACATCCCTATTAGCTGGGTATCGGATCTAAAATTGAATTTACTTACCAACTTGCTTCACAATCAATTCTGAACTTGAATTCGATTAGTAATTGAATGTTTCAAAATCAGTGATCAGATCTACCTCATTCATTTTCCCATCCTGCTAAAGCGGTACGGTTGCAAACGGATGAGATCCAAGAGGGTGAAATGCATTCAATGTTAGGTTGCGATCGGATACCATACATTAAAAATTGACAAAATCTTCAAATCAGATCCCCAGATGACAAGGCTGTCGTTCTAAGAACACCTTTTTACAACCTTGTTCGTATCGTACTGTTTCTTGAACACAAAACGACTAACTTGAATCTTTTCTTGAACAAAACCAAGTGGTGTTAGACATTCTCAAGGTGAGATTCGGTAGTCTTTTTGAGAAAAGCGTTGAGCAGAGTCACTATTAAGAGCACCTTTTTTATGGTAAGCGTGCTTGTAACTTTGCAATTGGCAATGATTTGTGAAGCAGCTTTTTGCCTCAATAAGGACAAGTCCCAAAACAATAGTTTTAGTAAAGCGCACTTCCCCGAATCGAGCGTGCTTACAATCTGCAATTATGTATCAGCTTTCTCCCATAATCCACTTACTGAGAATCACTTTCTACAATGGTTGGTAGCTGAAGGGAATTCAAAAGACCCTGTCTCTTTTTTTTGGGTCTAAAATAGAGAGTGTATGGAATCTTGTCTTGTACGGGCCTGGAAGGATTTGCTGTGGTCGAAGTAAAGTATGTATGGCAAATGGATATTGGGCAATTGACATGTCAAGTTTTTAATTGATCTTTAAGAAAGAGAGAGAGAGAGTGTGTGGCCATTAATAAAAGCAAGAAGAGAGAGAAACATCACTGAATACATATAGCAAGGTTGGTAGGTAGGTCTCCATTTGTTGCCCCACTTTGATCGACCGACAAACCTTCAGCCAATCGATTTTGAGGGACTTGGCGTATAAGACCAAGTGGGGTGATAGAGGTTAGTCTTGGTTTCGAATTCTTGAGGTTTCAACTCTCCGTGCTATAAACAGGAATCACCAACACTTAAGTTGCGCACCTAAAGGCTCCACAAGCAGCCAATGTACTTTAGGAAGATGAGGGATTGGGTGGAAGTTTCGACTCTCTAAAATAAAATGAAATACTCCACGTTCAAGCAAAGAACTTATTTTTACAATGGCGGAATTTCCATGGAGACAAGTGTTGTTTTGGAGTACAAAGAAATATGCAGTTGAATGAAAACTTTCAAAACTTGAGTGCGTTTTTAGATTTCTTATCAAAAACTAGGCGTTCTTCTTTCTGTAGACTTTTCTTTTGTCCAATGTATGCGTTGCCCAGAAGCTGGCAAGCACTATCTCATTGGGTCAGCACGAACACGAGTGGTTTTTTGCTTTAAATCCAGATGTAAATCAACAGCTGATTTTAATTGATAGATGCCGACACTATCAAGTGACCTTCTCATCCATTCATTTCTTCTAGGTAGATGGTTAGGAAAAAAAATTGTTTTTTCTTCTTCGTTTTCTTTCGACTACTAATATGAAAAAAGTAGATGTTGAAAATGATTCCTTACCAGTTTAGCACCTAAGGATCGGCCTGAACCCAAATCCATCAAAGCAGAAATATCAATTTTATATAGAAAGCGCACCAAACAAAAGTATATTTTTTTCAGTAGAAAATTCCATAGACTACCGTTTCCATTCCAATGGGACCTGAAAATTCCGAATTCTGATTCAGATAGCAGATTAGGATTGAATAAACTTTGTCATGTTTGGTAGCCTTTGTTTGTTTCAATTAACAATTGGAACAAAACTTGGCTTTCATCACTGTATCCCAAGGGGTCTAGCAAATCAGCCATCAGTAGGTTTTGGGTCACATCAAGTTTCGAGTTTGAGAATATTGTCGCAGCCGAAGGACGCGGTGACTACTGCGATGACTGCTTTGGCATTTTGGCAGACCTTTTTTCTGTGGTTTTCTGTCGAGATACAGCTCTGATTCCACGACATGATGGCGGCTGGCTGCTCACTGGAAGTCGGGAAGGACAGCAAAGCTTAGAAGGCACCGCTTGTCATGCCGTTGTGTTTTCTGTTATTATTTGATTTTTATTTCCTCGTTGTCTACATTTATTTTGCCTTTATTCTCTGAATATTTCAAATAGCGAACCCACTCAGAAACTGTTCCTATCAAAATTGGTCTTCTCAGAAACTGCTCACAGAAATTGCAATGATGGGTCAGATTAAAAGTATCAGGGGATGAAAAGGCCTTCATTCAGAGGTTAAAGACGCAAGTATTGTAAGTTAACCACAGCAATTCGCCCACCCAAGACTGATTCTTCCGCAGTAGACGAAAAACCACAGATAGCTTAAAAAAACTGGATAATCGCTAGTTTCATCAGATAATATTTGACTTAAATTGATAAATAAAGGAAACTTTCGGAAAATACTTGCCCATTGGCATTGTTAGAGCCAGGACCGAAGTTTTGTTGTCCTTGGTTACATTAACAGCAAGGCGGCTGGGCGAGTAAAGGTCCCAAACATGGATACCCTAAACTAGTTTTCTTTCTTTGATTGACTATAAAAGTTCCCGGCTCGTTATTTCCAACATTATTCAACCTTACTGGATCTCCTTGGGCCCATTTCTATGTTAGTTTGTACATGCAGAATGAAAATTATCACCCACTCAACGAACTTGGTGCAAGATTGCTCTTTGACGTGCTTTTAAAACTTTAGATGCATATTTAAAAAAGAATTCCCCAAACGAAAACCTCAGAATTTTATTCCTTGCGACTGCACAAGCCAATCGTTCATAAAAAACGGTACACATAAAACAAACAGTATACTGCTCATTTTTTCTTGCAAGTGAAAACTATCTTTCTACCCTTAAAAACGAGAGGCTGCATCTCGGCAAAACTTCAGCATTCCACTATTATACCAGAAGAGAAGATAACATGTACAAAGCTGCATTTTCAATAAGATATTGTACAGCAATTGCTACACAGGAAAAACTATCGCAACCAGCCTTGCGGAAAGAAAGAAGCATAATGAATTGAAGAGAAAATATATGAACACCGCAAATTTCAAGGTTTACAAGAATGACACTGTGAGACCATAACACTGACGCTGGGAAGGGAAACAGAAGCATTTTCTGCCTTTGGACACATCATAGGAACAGCAAATAACTCGAGAATTCCTCACATTCTTTGTTCCGACAGCTCCCCAGCCTCCTTGGTGTCTACCTCGTGCTCCAGTTTGAATAATGAGGTCGAACTCAAATGGACTAAAAGCTTACTGAGCTACCATGGCAATGCCCCAAAGGAGATCACCTTTTCTCTGTACAGGTTGCAGGTATGCAGTGCAGGTTGGCTTTTACAGATACAATACCAACTCCTCACTCCAAACCAGCAAATAGAGCCACTTGAACCAAAAAAGAAGTCAAAGGTACTTGTACCACAAACCATCAAAACTATATTGCTTATGGTTTTTCAACCCTGTATTCTCTCCCCTATATGCAGACCATGAAGTCGTTTACTCCAAAAATATAGCTGGAACCAGCCTAAACAATGTTGTGCGGCCATCGCATATCTACAAGATGAGCTTCACAATAACCAAGATTAATAAGGCCAAGCTTCACCTCAGAACCTGACAGTGAAAAGCATGTGCTGAATCGCCCCATAAAACACCCTTGGGGAATCACAAAATGCCATTCAGAACACGCTGGTAATAATCATATTGCCTTGTCCTCCAGGCATCTAAACTGCTGCTGATCAAAGAAAGGACCAGTGACACACATTGCTGCTCCAAAAACATATACTGTTGTAAGAATCTGATTGAAAGTAACAAAAACAAATAATGCACAGGAAAAGGAAAAACCTCCTCTGTTAAGCTCAGATGGAATCGTTTCCTCAAATTCTGAATCGTCCGAGGGCCACCTTTAAAACAGGGGAAGCCTGAATCCTGGCAATACAATGGAAGATATATGTCAGCTAAGAAAATGCCATTGGTTGGGTGCGAAGACAAAATTAACCTCTCTGAATCAGAGTCTTAGAGAAAGAGTGTGAGTTGTGCCATTTAGCTATGGTAACTCAAATTTGTGGATTTTCTGAACATTTTATCCAATTCGACACTGTAAATGCATTCATCATAATTCTCATTTGCTAAGAATAGAGCCACATACCATGCCTTCTTTATTAAAAATAATTTGCTGTGTGTGGTATTATGGAGATTCTAGGCCATTAATTTTCAAATATGGTATTTATGAAGTTTATAGGCCATCTATTTTCAAATCTTTGCAGAAATCTACATCCTGATTGTAAATGAGCAAATTGATGTTCTCTCACCAAACAAACTGCCTACATACACTTACACAGTGTCTTATGCATCTACTTACCATACCAATCCATCTGGGAAGGAGCATTTAATAGCAGTCACCACCTAAGTCACACGGATGTTGGTGAAACACCTGAGACGACTCAAATGCGGGTGCAGGTGTGGCCCGACATGGCACCTGACTCGGCTTGACTGACTCGGGCGCTGGTGATCGTACTTACTCTTGTTTTTTCTTGTTTTTTTTTTCATTTTTTTCTTCTTTTATCTTTCCCCTCATCTTGTTTGCCCTCCTTTCTCTTTCCTCCCTCATTTTATTAAATAAAACTTTGAATAATGTATGAGATAAAGGTAATCTTGATAAAAGAACTAACAATACACACAAATCAAATTACTTAAATACGAGATTTTATATATATATATATACACACACACACACATATGCCCTCGCCGCACCCGCACCCATGTGACATTGGTCACCACCTGAAATTATTATCTACTACAAGAAAATGCTATTTTTTCATACCCAAACACATGATATATTGATATGTGATCACCAATTCATTGCCAGAATGCTGCCAGTGAATTCAATAGGTATGAATGCCAAAAGAGTCATTTAATAATTTTACCTATTTGCTGCTACAAGTCTAAAAGGCTAAAATATTCAGCCATGGATAGAGCACCTCATTGTGCAGGTAAAAAACACAACCAAGCATAGTAGTTGCAGTCATTAAGGATGAGAATTTTTGTTTAAAAAGGAAGCATATGCACGATGTTTGCAGATCTAGAAAGAAAAAAATATACACCTGCAGCATTTCAACAAGCAGTATGATGCGCTCTGCATGTTTTCGACATGTCAAAAAGCCTTGAATACATAAAACCTGGAAAGCAACAAACGGAACAAGGTTCACCAGTGTAAAAGTTAGCATAGCTAAATGGCTATCAAAATTGAGAAGAGCAGTTTATAAGACAAAAATATCACCTTGAAATAGTCGAAGAACTCACTAGGGGTTCCCTCTGCATCAGAGTCCATTACCTAGAAGAAGTGCTTCGAGGTTCAACCTTTAATCTATTCAGAGCACCTAGAGAGCATTTGGACAAAGGAACACTTTGTAAGTGTCCAACGAATCTACCCCCAAAAACTGGGGCAAATTCATAGAGCACTAGAACCCAGCATTCCATGAATCTGCCCCAATATTTGGGCCAGATGCATCGGACACTTGCAAACTGTTCCTTTATCCAAACTGCCCCTTAAGGTACAAAATTCAAGCATGACAATTTCAGAGTGAAGAATTTCACCTCAAGTAACTCACGAGTCAACTTGAATGGGGCGCTTTCAAAGTTGACACCACCAGGAGAATTTGACAACATAAAGCCAAAATCAATATGGATGACATGACCTTCCTCATCCAGCAAGAGGTTTCCATTGTGACGATCTTTCACCTGAAAATAAACTACCAATATTATGGGTAGCCAACAAAAATGCAAATTGCTTGTAAGACATGCATTTCAATTTTCAACATCTAATGAGAAGTCTGGAAAGCAGGGCCATGAGAAGATAATAAATTGATAATGCATCAAAACTGACAAGCCAATCGGTTGATAAATTAGCTTTGATTAAATGCACTCAAAGATGAAGAACATAATGCACAATGAGAGTGGAAAATAAACATAATGCACAATGAGAGTGGAAAATAAACATTGTAAATTGACAATATTTTGAAAATCGTGATATCGCCAAAACAGACTGACATGATTTAATCAGAAAATATCGGCCATGTTCAAAATATTATCAAAAAGTATAGCAATAATATTGCTAATTTTTCCTCAAAAAACTCTTGTATATGTGTTTTAAGTGTATGTTGTCCTTCTTTGTTCCTTTCGAACTCTACAACCCATTCCGAATGTTTCAACATTTTCGTAAGAAAATTAGTCAAGAACTCATAATTTCATAATTTTTCTGATTTCCATTGTACATTTTCCAGTTTGAACTTAAGAAAATTCCCCAAGAGAAACAACTTTGTGGATATATACATGGGAAGCCTGGCTGACAAATACCCAAGAACGATATTTGCAACAGTGAAAGCAACTAATATTATAAATAGATCATTCATGAATTCTTTATGGACAAACCCTATGAGACATTTAGCATTAAAAAAATCTCAAAGCCAGTGCTACAGAAGCAAGAAAAATGTGAACAGGAAGGATAAAGCAGGAAACTCTCCAGTCATAATTTTGCTTCAAACTCGGGCATAAATACCAAGATTTGAAATGCTAGGCTCCAAGACTTAACTAAAAAAGAATTTAGCACCTTACATGAAAAGATTAGAAAATCAAACAGGGATTAGTAAGATATAAATGAGAAAAGAAAAGGACAAATCGGTGTCCAAAATGCACCTGCAGAAGGTAGCACAATATGGAATACCCAGCCATGCTCTCAACAAAATTTCTCTGAAAAAATATCAAAGCCGTAAGAATCATAAGTGCTGAAACACATGTAGAATATGTCACAACAACAAGAATAGAGATCACTTAGACAGAAAAAATCGAAGATCACCACTAGTATATGTAAACCAACATCTCATTTCAGCACAAACACCATTTGATTTGTATCAACGGAACTTACAATGAAAAATAATTCAATGAAAGGCAAAATAAACCCACTATCTGTTCTACATCAAGTAGTATGTGACATAGGAGGCAACACAAGGAACATAATATTAGGCTCTTGACACCCAAAGAGCCATAAAAACTGAAAATAACTGATTATGGATGAAACCGCGATATTATTCACTAAAGCTCAGAATAATGGATACATCATCAGAGAGTAAAGCACATGAACTTCCATACAGATAACCTGTTTGTAGAAATTCAGCAGCACAAAGAAGATCCAACTGAAATCAAGCTCAAAAATATTGCCTAGTTATGAAACAAAGAAAGTGCAACTCAAAGAGATGTGTTCTACGTCATGTATAACACAAGAACCTAGAGAGTCCATAAAAGAAAGAAGAAATGGAAATATTGTATCACCATTTTTTGTCTGTGTCTCAACTAGGTATTTTATGAGGATATAAAGCAAATAAGACACCAACATCTTTTTCAAGTGATAAAAAAATAATTCAGCAGACCAGGTTCAAGACAATATAGCAACAGTGCAAAAACAATAAGCAACACAACAAAACAATCACCTGGGCAAGCTTAAAACCAGGAGAATTTTCTTGAAATTTTGCAGAAAAAAAATCACGCAAGCTTGTGATATTAGGGAACCGACTTTTGAGGGCATGTAGTGAAGCCTGCAAAACAGAAGTGTTAAATCTGATGACACAAGTATCATTCAAGTTCTGATTGGTAAAGGAGAAGTACCGTATCAGGAATTGTTTCAATCAGGGCTGTGTAGGATGATGTAACAAGGACTTCATATGGCCGCAACCAAAGAGGCAAACCAGCTTCCTGGTATATATCTGAAATTGCATTCAGATCATTACTATGTCTCATTAATAAGGCCATACAAACCGATACCATAAGGTAAAAATATCCACATAATTTCAGTCATTGCTGCAACCCTTGTATAAAACATCGCTAGTGACTATATTCATTAGGTAGAACCTTAGAAGGGAACATTTCACTTCAGAAGCTCTAGGTACATTAAAAATTCCAAGGAAGCTATTGTTATTAAAATAAAATCAAACATTCAGACAACAAAGAAGGAGAAAGACAAGACCAAACAACAATCATGGTCAATTGGTCATGCAAGTAGAGAAGCACGAAATAATGAACTGAACATTCCATGCAGATATGCACACTTGCAAGCATATGTTCTCATATCATAGTCACAAATAACGTTTCAGAGTTTTTAAACAGCAAGGTTTTTCTTGGGTATAATACTACGGCTAGCTTGAAAAAAGGGGAAAAGGTAAATTTATAAAAATTAAAAAAAAAAACTAAACATGATGGGAAAATAAAATAAGTGAGAAACTACTAACACAAACATCAAAAAATAAGTAGATTTGCAACAAATAAAAAATACAAAATGAAACAAAACTGTTTGGCATTAAAAAAATATGAAAAAAAAAAACAAAAAAGCAATAGCAAACGTGTTTTTTAAGTTTTAAATGGCAATTTTATTAATCGCATTTTTTTTTTCACGTTTTTCGAAAAAAAGAAACGTGATTTTTGTGACACTGCTTCATATCCTAACTACAACAAGCATTTTCCTCAGTGCTGTAAAGTCGTATTATATCTGTAAAGACCATACCGTAGAAATGAGCTATGAGTTGAGCAGCAAGGTGTTCCTGCCTGCAGTCATCACCACTTTTAACAATAACCTGTACACAAAGATCCAGAGAGGAAGAAAGAAAAGAAGTCAAGGTCATTACCATAATAAATAAAGCATGACTGCATAACATGTATAATCAATATTACCATAAATGAACCATGGAGAAAGGAAAATCAACACATGATGAAACTGCATCAGAGAATATAAAGGACCAGTATTTCTTATACATGCAACAACTCCTGATACAGAGTAAAAATGGTAAATTACAAATGTGATTCTTAGTACACAAAAGCAGGTACTCCAATGCAGAAAAACCTAGACGCTGTCATGTAGAGAATTACATGTGCAGGTCATGAATATGAGCATCAAATCAGACCAACCTCCTCGAAAAAGCCAATACAAATTTAAAGAGTTTCAAAGCCAGTCAACTTTTGAATTCTATTTCAATACCTTGCATATTTGCATACAACAATAAATGTTACAGTTACTTCATTTCTTGATGCCTTATTCCACTGTGAAATTACCATGAAATAATCAATTAAATGAACAGTTAATTGCAAACATCAAAAAACAAGGGGGTTGAGTGGGATGAACAAGAATAGGCTGCTTTTATATATGTGTGCACGTCAGGAAGAGGGAAGGATGGCAATAAGCACTGTCAAATTAACATGAAATAATCAAATGAATAATTTAACTGCAAACTCCAAAAGCTAGAGGATTGAGTGGGATGAACATGCATAGGTTGCTTTTATATATGTATCCACGTACATGAACATATGCAGCAGATGCAAAATGATGGAACAAATAAGTATATCTGATTTACCTACTCTTTCTTTCAGCCAATCTAAATGCCACTAAGAGACAATTTATATGAATGCTTCAGCTTATGAAGCAGCAAATACTGAAATGTGTGCTTCAGTTACCAATATTTTCATCTAATACCTAACAAATTTCCAAGAATTTCAACTTACAGAACGTAAATCCCAGCCAGGTGACTTCCCATGGACTGATGAATTACGTATCCTCTCTTTCTTTGCCTCCCAAAGCTCACCTGACAAGGCATCAGTAGCCTTTGGAACACCACCATTAGAAACCTGTATTACAGCGACAAGCAGCTGGTTAGATAGCAATCTCAGCAGACAATAGATAAGGAAGCATCAATTAACGGAAATCATATGTAGAATCACCTTGGGTTGTGTGTCTGTTGAACCCTGACCTGGCTTTTTTAATGGAAGTCCTAGAGGTGCCTCCCCTTTTGCTGCAGCAGCCTATTCCAAAAAACAGCATTTAATTAATACCAAATTTTCTTTGCCAACATATGTAATTTGCAAAAGGATTGTCTATTTCTTTGAAGAGTAATTACCATCAAACAGAATCTATGTGGAGGTCTGATATTTAAAAATAAGAATTGCAGGACTCAAGATTTGAACACATTAAACAGCTCTTGCTTAAAGTAAGAACGTATATAAAACTCAGAGAAAAACTTTTCGCCAGCCTGGAAAATTATAAGTAACAAGCAATATTTAATGTATGTTCTTCTAAGTACTAAATATTCATTCAAAATGATGCAAGCCTATCTGCATTTTGGAATGTAACTAGCTAGCTACTGAATGTCGTGGAAATGTGTCGGAGCCCTTCGCCAAATGTTCGCTAGACAGGTAGAGTCGTAGATGATTCTCAAGTTTCAACAATGTTTGCCAAGACTCTTTCGAAACATGTCACTTGTTGACAGACAAAAATTTCTCACCCAATCACCATAACACAGGAAGATGATATGTAACCCATGATGATGGAATCATTTTTGTGCAATGCTTGAAAGGGATAAAATTAATGCTTATTTCATAAAATGTATTTGAGTCTCAACCATTGATTTTCTCTTCTTTGTTGATTAACAAACTACAATCTCCATTAGTTCTACAATCAGCAGATGTGAGAATACTTTTGCGCTATAAAGATTCAAATAGTGCCAGCCACAGCACTAGTTTCATGAAGTTACTACAATCCTACTCTTTCAATTTTATCTGTTTTTGTGTCAAGAACATTTCTTCATATAGACAAGTCCACATAAATTCCAGCCTAACTAAAAAGGAATACGAGAATATCCATTTTCTATTCATAAGAAGAACTTAGCATTTTAGAAAAGACTTTATTATTAAAATTTCAAGTATATAAAAATGAAGCATGGGGATTGTTGTCCATGTCTACAGATACAGGCTATCAATGAAGCCAGCTGCCATCAGGAAGGGGTAACATTGTCTAGTGTTATAATTGGTGTCAGAATAGATGAAAATGGAGAAAAACAGGTCACTGAGACCAACTTCGAGTAACCCTATATGGCATGCTTTAGAGAAAATACAAACTAATAAAATTGATAGCAAGTAAACATTAAGATAAATGATTCAATGTACAAACCAAGAGGATAGAGTGTAGACTACAAAGAAGTAGGACTGTTACAAAACATTGTATCCAAAAGAAGTTGTAGAAAAAAAAAACCCTACAATCAAATCACACTTACAGGCGCACCTTTACTTCTTCTATGGCAATTGTGCTTGGAACACGTCGGTGTTCCTTCTTCCGTGGTTGGTCTTCATCCACAACATCTTCCATGTTAACACCAGGAACTGCTGTAAGTGTGACATGTACCCAATCTGACTCATCATTTGTGTCTCTCCAGTCTGATTGTTGGGCTGGGATAACATTCCCAATGGTCTGGCATCCACTGATTACAGGAGCATCTGTGGAGGAAGGTGATGAACTATGATTGTTCCCATCACCACCTAAGCTCACTGATTTATTGTCACTCGAATATTCAGAAGTCTGCTTCCCAACAGAAAGGCTAACATGAACAAATTTCACTTTGGCCTCCCATAAATGTGTCATTGCTTGGTCAATAGCAAGCGAAGCAGATCTTAACATCTGATCAGTACTAGTGTGATGAACATCTTGAGAGTTCCAAAGTGGATATGCCCATGGAGGAGGCTTCTGCAGTTGTACATCGCCATTTGCTAGGGGTATTCCTCCACGTGAAAGTTTTTGAGCATCAGTCTGCCCTTTGTTATGACTGGAAGGTACATATTTACTATTCAAATTAGATGAATCACCAAGTGAAGCTTTTTGCATGTGAAAGAAAGCATTTCAAGGACATGTAGTAAATGGCCCACTTGAACTCCCAGAAATAGCATAACAAGATAAGAAAAATCAAAAAATACCTTGTGGGTTCACCTTTCAGAACCTCCACACATATCAGGTAGGGTGCTTTTTCCCTTGAGTTCAAGAGGACTGCTTCATCTTCAGGAATGTTAACAACACGAAACATGTCCTTTCCCATAGGAAAGCAAACTCCTAAAACAGGAAAGCAAAGACAATAAGCAGATAAATTATATTTTACATAAGCGAAAGAGAGGGAGAAAGAGAGAAATTCCTAAATGAGAAAGCTTCGTCGATAACATAGCCATACAATATTGTTCTTAACAATGTACAGAACGTTTTTCCGGAATACTTCTAATTCTTTTTTTCAGCAGAAGATCTCAAAAATCTCGGGGAGAGAGAGAGAGGATAATGAAAAATAATAAAGAAGAATAAAAAGTAACAAAACTATGGATTCTCTAATATTTTCTTACATATAATTCACAAAAAATTTACCAAAGTTAATTAAAAAATAAAATAAACACAAGGTATCATGGTACTATAGTGATATATACTTTCTAGTGATATATTATTAAAATTTCAAATAACCATACAAAAAGGGAGAAAAAGGGAAATTAATGCATTAAGGAACTAAGTTAACAAGAAGTCATAGAGCTAAACATACTGACAAGAAGATATATTGAAGATGCACTTCATGTATGGAACAAAAAGCTGCAATGTATTTATTCAGCACCAAGTATGTTGCCAATTTATGAAATGTCCAGATAAGCACTAAAAGAGTATAATTCAGACTGAAACATGACTCATATGAATTAAGCATAAAAACAAACAGAAGCAGATGTAGAAAAGTCTCAATCATCCAGAAACATCCAGGAATTAAAGTGCAAACACATTTTTGCAGTATGAAGAAATGCAAAGGTCTTATAATGAGAACAGATCTTGCCATTCCAACAAACAGATATGTACAAATCATGTCAGCAGATGATAGCCCCATGTAGGTCACTTACAGCAAGAAAACAAATAATTCCAAGGAACAGCTCAAATTTTCGTGCCACATTTGCCTGTGGTTTGTGCAAGTACATGCAGAAATGAGTGAAACAAAATAGTAAAACCTCATGCAAATATATGTGCAGTGTATCAATTATGAAAATGAAGGCAGTAATTTATTAGAAAAGAAAAAAGATAGCTAGCTGGAATACCTCCACTATCTTCAGCAGCCTTAATGTGTGAATTGATCTCCCCAAGAGACTACAAACACAAATCACAACATCAAATGATCAAATAGTCCACACGTAGTTAATAACTTAATAGTGTAGGACAAAGGGCATGAGCCAGATTATGCAAGAAATAGTATACCTCACGAAGGGCACTTTTGCGTTCTTCCATGGGAAATATATCTACTAAACCAGACGATGTATCACACAAAGACTGGACAAACTCCAAAGAAACATGATATGCCCCCTTACGAATTTGGGACGTAATACTATTTGGCAATGGAGGCTTGGATGGAACTTTATCATTGCGCTGCCTCGGTGAACCAGGACGTTTCTAACATGTAAAATCAGATGAACTTTTCATTATAGACCAGTGTAGCAGGAATAAGAAAATTAACCAACTGCAAGGGAACAAATTGTGGCAGCTAAAGCAGCAAAAACTGTGTCAAATAATATCTTTTAGACATACAGTGCCTACCCGTAAAAAGTACTAAAGAATGCAGATTTCAAACTTGTGAAATATCCGTGACACAAAAGAAGAGAAGATAAGTCATGCTACGACTTGTTTATAGGTTGACAACAGAGGGCAATATAATACAATCTTTGACCTGACTTTTCCATATATCTAAAACCAATAGCATTTATTATCACTTTCCCTTTTTCTCAGTAAAAGCATGAAGCATTTTGCCTAAAACAACATACTTAACAACATAAGGCACCATTCACCTTACTCTTTTCCTAATATATAAAACCAAACAGCAATTAATGCCTTTTTCCTCCCCTTTAGTAACAGACTGAAACATTTTGCTTGAAATAAAAATTTAGCAGAACAATAAAAAAGAAGGTTGAAGTTTCATGCTTTGTTTCATGCTACCTGTAATTAGTAGCTAATAGCTATACAGCACACAGAAGAATCCACCTATCCCAAACCAGACTCCATCAATTTTATGGAACAGGAACTTGTGATGTAGCTTGTACCTGTTTGTTGTAGATCAAAATAGGAAATCCACTCGCTCTATGTAGAATAAAGCACATATAGACACTCACCTAGGCGCCTGGTGGCGAACTTCTTGACTAGGCAGAGTACCTAAGTACCCAATTTAGAAAAAGATTTAAAGAACAAATCATTTCTCTTCTCTTCTTCTTCTTCTTCTCTTCTGTTCTTCTTTTTACCATCTTTGGCCATCTAGGCACAGCCAAATCCTTTTGAAAGTGCGCTGCCTAGTGTTCTTCGCTACATAGAATTTGCTACATACCTGAATTGGTTCTCCACTAAATTTCAGCTTGACGACGACGAGTCATTCTACTCAATGCTCTAACTTCTAAGTATGGGAACATGTTGTAACTATGAGGAAACTGATAAAATACAGCTTAGAAGCTAGTTTCAAGTGTGCAACTGTAACTATATTGTATCATGTGTAACTCAGGATCCCACCCCCATATCACATGGAAGGACATGACACGAAGTACTGAAATCCAAAGAAGGTTTTAGAAAGGAGTTGTAGAATACACAATCATGACTAAAGAAATCAAAATATGGTTCAAAGATTGCCAACATATGCTTACTTCTTTCTGCATCTTGGAACCAAACAATTCTGAGTCCTCAATGGACCTATCCCGGTCACGGAACAGCCTGCGGAAAAATTTTTCTGTTCCTGGACTGCTATCAAGAGACCCTGGATGTCCATTTTCAGAAACTGGAGTAGGTTTCTCTTCCTCTGGATGCACCCGGAGCAACTTGAGGAATGACATAAAGTCTGAGGGCTCATCATCTTCACAGCCACCATCTTCATCCGCTCCATCATGTCCATCTTTCTTCTCATGGTGATCTTCATGTTTTTCCTTGAATATCCTCCGAAAAAAACCTTCCTTCTCATCTTCTTCACTTGACTTTGATGCTGATTTTTCATCAACTTCACTTCGATCACGAAACAATCTCTTGAAAAACCCATCTGAGCTTGTCGTCAACTCCGCTTTGTGAACAGGCTTAACCTCATCCTCCTTAAGTTCCCTCAGGATCCGCCGGAAGAAGCCGTCTTGGTCTGAATCTCTTGTCGAGTCTTTTGACTTATCCACTTCCTCATCTTCCTTCTCCATCGATTTCCTGAAGAACAGTGCATCCCGAACTTTGGGACCAGGCATTAACTTTTTCAGAACTTTCAGCGAGGAGTCTAACTCATCTTGACCAACTTTGTTCTCCACTTGTCCAGGTGAACTGCCTGTTCCCTGAGGCGATGGAAAAGAAGCGGACCTCTGGGTAGCTGGTGGTGAAGAAGCTAATGAAAGCAACCGCTGCTTCGAGGAGAGTATCTTGTTCAGCATCCTGTTCTTGGCATTGCCTCCGGGACTCGATGGAGGATTCTGCGGGCGGACCAGTGGTGGCCAATCCCCCATAAGGGTAGCAGCAATCTGGCACTTCTCCTGAATCCTGCTTATCCCTTCAGTATCGTCCGAATCCTCTAGTTCGGCCAGCAGAAACCAATGAACCTTAAGCGCTATCTGGAGCGACTTCGAACACATATCAATGACAAACTTATCGAGTGATGGACTGGGTTTATGTACAAGCATGTAGCAGATCTGGAACAGATAGCTCTCGATTCCAGAAAGCGGCAAAGTGTACATTCGATTACAGAGATAATCCCGAACGCCTGGATGGTCATGTTTATATAGATAACTCACTGCAATCCACTCGCAGAAGAATGCAGAATCAAAGAACCTGATAAGCCAACCGCTGTCTCCGTTCCCGGTCGGAATTCTCGTAATCTCCCTCGGAAACTCGTCTGATTCTCCCCGTGTCAACCCCAGAAGGCGCACCATGATCCAGACCAATCGCTAAAAGAGAACCCTAGTTCCTTATTCGGAAAGGGCTTCCTTCCAAAACCCTCAAAGCATCTTCCCGATCACCATTTACCCACGGCTTCGGCCCCCAAGCCTCACTGTCCCCGATTTTGATTCACCAAACCCTCCAACACCAAAATTCGAATCATCCGGAACCCTAATTCCCGAATGCTACTCACTCAAAAGCTCAATCCCTCCAGCAACATCGACGATCATCCCAAGCAAACCCTAGAAACAAAACGGATTCCTAATGCAACCAATACGGAAAGCCGAAGCACCAAAAACAGGACCTAGAAAAAATAATCTAGCACAACAAAAGCGCGAGCAATCAAGAGCCTCTTACCAGAACAGCTCCAATGAATTCAGAGACCGACCCCCACCTCCGCCGGATTTGTCGATCCCGGAGCCGGAAATGGGAACGGAGATCTCCTCTCCGGAGGCAAACCTCCCCTCCAAAAGAGCTGCCTGAACAAGAAATAGAGTCGAGGAATTCGCCGGATTGAAATTCTTTTTTTTTCCTCCTTTTTGATATTTTGTGCGGGTTACGACGGGATTCGCTCCCTCCTTCGCCTTCAGGATTAATAATATAATAAAAGGGACTCGCTGCTGTCATTTGCAGGCGAGGAAAAAAAAATTGCTGTTGAGAAACACGAACTGGAAAATGGGAATGAGTTTGGTTTGTAGAAAATTTTCAAATAAGTCCAACGCTTTGCCAATAATAACGTATTTGTGCCTAACCTTTTGACATTTCCTGATACAGAGTTCATTTTCTTGAACGCCGTAAACGGTAAAAGTCAGTCTTCCCATCTTCCATTAAATTTTCCTGCTTTTCTGTCCAATTTTTTACACTTTTTTAATAGGCTGTGTTAATTAAACTTACATATAAATAAACAATAAAAAGTTATAAAAGTACCAAGTTGGAGACTCTAAATCAAATCTGCCCTTTGCATAGCTTGGATGGTTGCAGTTATCTTTAGTTCTAATACTTGATCAGGCTTGAGCTTAGTTACTAGGATTCCTTATCTAGTTGGATTTGTGTCTCCTCTAAATATGAAAGAAGTCTTGTCTGACCAAAGCATGTTATATGTATGAGGTAAAGATGGTAAGCATCAGTACGGGCCGGGCTGGGCATAAGAAGTTGGGCTTAGGTCAAACAGCCCCTGACCTGACCGCAGCCCAGGGCTGGCCCGATTGATCGAAACTCGGGCTCGAAGCTCAGATCGGCTCAGTTTGATTAGAAAACAAAAAAAAAATTGTAATATAATGTGATACACAAATATAATTAATTATAATAAGATTACATGTACATATATATATATATATACATATTTAAATAAAAATAATGTTAAAAAATAAGTTGTCTATACACCTGCGCTCCCAAGCAGACATAAATCTGTTACTTGGCAGCTAAGCTAAGGGTAGGTTGGGTTCTATGTTAGGTGGTTAGCTAGCTTCTACGTTTTCACTACAAAAGTAATTTCATTTTCTATTTAAGGCTGTTTTGTGAATTTTATTTTTGTCTTTATAGAGGAAGGTCTTATAATTTACTATCAAATGCCTTTTTGTCGTTTTTAAAGCAGATAGAAATTTTTACAGTTTTGTATTGTCTCATTGAGAATAACGGCAAGCAATCCATGGCTGAGGACGAAATGTCCACGGTAAGGAAATGTATTATTGGCGTGTACCACCAACATTACCGTTTACATGAAAATCCAATTTCTAATACAATATTAGGAAACAGGCCTTAACTTTTCTCAGTTTGGCATACCATTTTATTTTACGATCACCCTTTTCTCGGGTAAAATTTTTTAGTGACATTGATTGCAATCACATAATAAACACTTTCGTTCGAGGGGTGGTAGTGTACTGAGCAGCAAGGTAGCTCATTTTTTTTTACGAAAACTCATGTTCAAATATTAAAGTTTGATCACTATCACGTCTCAATGTGCTTTTCTTTTAACGAAGCATGTTCTCTGGATTCAGGGAGTGGATAGGCCAGTGGCCTTTCTTAGGGGTAGTGGAATGAGCCACTCACTCTTAAAAGTATTTATTCTACCATAACATAAAAGGTGTGATTGCATCACTGGAAGTTGTATCATCCCTCATCGAAGAAGTCCGAGGGTCTTCTTTTTTTGTAATAAAAGGAAGACGGGAAACTTCTTCTTTTCTCTTGAGAAAAAAGACTTTTAAGCTGCTTATTCTTTAAAAGTTGCCAATAAATATAACAACTCATGCAAATTTGCTTTTTGGCTTTTCTAATAAGGTTAAGCTAGTATTTTATCTACTTATTGTACTAAAAGTTAAACTAGTTCATTTGATTTCGACAAACACAGCAGAGAGTAAACTGATTCTGCACAGATTTGAATGCAGCCAACTTTCTCCAGATTTTTTTTTCATTTGAGAAAACGATTTCTGTTTAATATGGAAACTAACAAAATCGAGTTCAAAACTCGTTGTTGGTCCGAAAATTCCAAGAAGCGTGAGCAATCTTTTGAAAATGATGAAAAGAAGCAAATTTTTGATGAGACATTCAATCATTCATGATGTCTCTCTTCGCAGCATGATGAAGGAGGGCCCGAGTTCCGGTACTCCTTTGTCCGTCCCCATCTGTTTTGGCCAGTGCAGCTCATAAAGCTGGAGCCATCAGAGAGCCTTTCATGGAGGAAAGGAAGGGGGAAGCCCGTTAAAAAATGATTCACCTAAGCACCATATAATTATATCTATGATGGGCGAGCCTTCCATATGTCTTTACTTGCTTTGCCAGCAATAAATAAATAAATATAAATATATATATACTGAAATTTTACGAATGGATATGCAATGCATCAGACACCATGTTGTAGAGACTGGAAAAAATCCACAAATACTATATATATATATATATATATATATATATATATATATATATATATATATATATATATATATATATATATATATATATATATATAGTCAACTAGGTCCTTTATTTTTAAAAATGTTACATAAAAAACTTGGTACCAAATATATTTTCTGTAAAAAAAAATAAAATTAATTTTTTACATGGGTACTTGAGTTGTTGCATTTGATTTTCAAATACAAACTGATGAATCGAAATGGCATTATGATACGTTAACAGCTGACATTCAAAATGCATGGAGATTAGGTATGAGATGTTCATTTAAAATTGAATTTGATTCCAGATCCAAACAAAAATTTATTTAAACCCAATCTAAACTCAAATCCAGTCAGATGTCATCTGTCATCTCTTAAATCTGACTCTAATCCTATTTCTTAATAGGATGTCAAATTTTTTTTCTCTGCCCTGAAAGAATTCAGTCAGACATCCAATCCAATTCCCATCCATCGACGTATGGTTTGGACACAACTAGCGCTATTAAATGATTTACACAATATAATCATCTTACTTATAAATCTATGAAATATATGTACCGCATACATGAGTATAAAAATTTTATTAATTAGTTATGTGCTGTTCAATGAATCGCACATATTGATTATTGACTATAAAAAAGCTGCATGCTAGGCTGCGCTCACTGTTTCAAGCAACTAGAAAAGCTGGAGATAAATCAACTAACTAAAACTATAAATATATATATATAAAATTGTGACTCTACCTATCTAAAGTTACACAACTTACTCTTGAAAGCGGCTCATCCATGGTAATGGATGGTTGAAAGAAAATCAATGAGAAAAGATCAATAGACATTTTTTGTCATCTAGTATTAACTCATAATTGTTTCTCATTATTTTTCTTTCAACAAATGGATGAAATGACCCGTACGAGTGAACTACAACTCAATAAAAGTCTCAATTCACCCACCCTCTCTCTCTCTCTCTACATGTGTGTGTGTTGGTGGAAACACAAAAAATTAATTTTTAATGTTTCAAAATATATCTTTTGCAATCTAATCTTAAGGTTTGATTTTAAGAATAGGTTGATGCAAAACATATATTAAGTTGATCAATTTTTGAGCATTGGTAGTGTTTTTATAATAAGAAAAAATAAATGGCTCCCATAACATCAACATTTTGATAGTATAAAAATCCATTGGTAGTGTTTTTATTATAAGCAAAAATAAATGGCTCCCATAACATCAACATTTTGATAGTATAAAAATCCATATTTTTCATAAAAATTACTTGATCAAAACATGTTTTACACCAAAATAATTTGTATAGATATATTAATATGTTTACATTGTATTTAAAATGACCTTTCAGCAAAAATTAAAGTATTTGATTTCTACCAATTACTCTCTCTCTCTCTCTCTCTCTCTCTATATATATATATATATATATATATATATATATATATATATATATATATATATATATATATATATATATATATATATATATATATATATATATATATAGTTGGGATGGTGGTTAGTGTTTGGTCGCTTTTGTTGGCGGTCAGGTCAGACATATTTAAATGGATGGTAAGCAAGGCCAATATAAGAAGAAAAAAAAAAAGCAAAGGAACATAGGTCATATCTAGAGTTCGGATTTATTTCATTAGTGAAACGCAGTGTATTATGGTTTGTGAAATTGATATCAGGATATATATCCGGTATAAGTTGTCAGCGTTCTGACAGCAGACTTGTGTCCGAACGACTTGGTAAGGTGAAGTAGGTTAGGACCTAATCTCTACTTGTCACACGTTTGTTCTCTGATCTTACCAACCACTTGAACTGCACACGGTCGTCGTCACAGTTAATATTTCATGAATGCATCTTACTTTATAATGGTGGGGCTCCATCTTTATAAAAGATAAGCAGTACAATGTCCAGAATGACAACTAAGGCAATCAGATAATTCAGAACATATTTTGCTTGAAAACATTCCTCAGCTAGAATTTTTTTTTTACTGAAAAGCTATAAATTTTTAAAGGAGCTTTTCAAAATTTATCAAAACGCCAAATATATTTTTCAAGTTTTTTGCAAAAGCCAACTCAAAAGAATAAAATTTTTGAAAATATTAATTAGTATTTTTTTATTTTTCAAGGTGGGTCCTACCACTCTTGAAAATCATAAAATTGTTTTATTAACTAAAAATTGCCTAATCATGTCCCGCTTTTTTTTTTGGGAAATACGAGTTGATTTTTTTTTTTTAAAACCACAGGCCGTTTCATTCACGTACCATTTTTCACTTTTCAGTAGTATTTTTTTTTCTTTTAGAAAGATAAGCGTCGGCCGTCGAGACTCGGTTATCTTAGCCAGGACAAATAAAAAAGTTGGCATTTAAAAAATAAAGTAACGGTTATTGGTCAGTGACCGTTATATTCGAAATTTCAAATAAATTCCATTGCACATGATTGTTTTTTGTCACCACATCAAAATAAAACCAGCTTTTGAAACTCCCCAACCAGTTAATGTGTGAAAGAATTAGAATGATCATGGTGAGACGCCCACAAGGATTTGGAGCATATTAATTGCCAGGGGGAAAAGCGTCTCTCCAACTGACTTTATATTTTGGAAGCCAGTCGGTCTCATCCGATCATTTCCAATGCAAGTTCTCGAGACTCCATCTTCAATCAGCGCAGCGCAGAGCAGAGCAGGTTGTTTGTTATGGTCTTTTACATGCGGTGGTGACCTATGCATAACACCCAAGTCATCTTCCTATGAATGCTCTTAGTTGTGAGCATTATCATGAAAATTAATAGACGTTTGAAGTACATTAAGAAGCACAAATCGATCAAGCATTGAAAGACAAAGAATCTGCAGATAAGTAAAATTCCATCGCCAAGCTTCGACCATGGAAAAGCAACAAGGTTCCTGTGTTCAGTTAAAAAGTTAAACTGCAAATTCGTTTCTTGTAGCCTCTTTTGGTTTTGAAAGGCTTTAACTATGTCCAGGTTCTTTTCAGCTTTAGGTTCCGCTTCATTCCATGCCAAAAGTTCTCTCTGTGGCAAGCTTTTTGTACGACAAAAAACTTTTTCTAGGTAAAACTTTCAGAGTTGGTAGCTCACTTCTAAAATAAACCTTATCATGTTTGTCATGGAGAAGGTTCTTGGGGTTTAAGGAGATTTTACCTCAAAGTTTTATGTTAACCTTCATGTTGTTGGGAGGCGACCATAAGCATGATTGGTTACAGCAACGTGGCGAGGTCTCTCACCTTAAGCTTGATTTCCCAGCCTCGAATAATAAGAGAGTTAGCTTGAATCTTACTGCATTCGATCGACCCCATTGCTATGTATTATGCAGTCATCAGTTGCAGATGCTATTAAATATAGTTAAAATTCTCGTTCAAGATATCAACCATTTTGCAACCCTGCTTGTAAAAGAAGTTAGAATTCACATTTCTGTAGTATGTGCATCAATTTAAAGAAATGATATAATTAGGTTCAACATTTGAATGTTAGATGTAAAAATAATATGAATAATTACGTCATGCATCTTGAAATAAAAGCACGTATAAAAAACACAATGTTTTCTTATCAAATGCCCTCTAGCGAGCTGGGTAAGTTCATTAACTTGCTGAACTGAGTTCAGAATCGATTCGAAGCTACCTGCTACTTGTTAGTCTGTAATGCTATATGATCATATCTCAAGAACATTAGCTTCACCATTTTAAATTAATTCAACAGAACATTTTGAATTTCTCAAATCTAAATTGGAAGAAGATGAAACATGGAAGTCCATACAGAGGGGAAGGCAGACGGAAGGAACCTGAAACCCAATTTTCTCAAAGTGGTAGCAGAAATAGACCAAGAAAAAAGAACACCATTTTTTTTTTCTTTTTTGTTTTTCTACTTCTTGAGAAGCAGAGGGCCGACGTTGTCACCGGTGGCCTTGTTGTGCTTCACGTGGGTGCCGTCGCAGAGAGGGAACGTCCCCGACCTCCAGCACCTGCAAGTTTCACCACAACGTCACGACGCGACACAAAGAAAGCTCTTCATCCGATTCTTGTCGTCGTTGTTTCAAGCAAATCACCATTATAATCTGCAGGATGCCCTAAAAATCTGAGGAAAAAGTAAGCCACAATCGCGAGAAATCGTGGAGGAGGGCCCGATCCGAGACGGACCACGATGAATTCGCCATTCAGCGAGAGTTTGGTCCCTGTTTGGTGGGGGATTGGGTTTATGTCCTCATCCCATTCGGTGGAAGGTAGAGAGATCTGGTACATGAAGAGGAAGGAAAAAAGGGAAAGCCGAATTTGATTTCGCAAAGAGGAAAGAGAGGGGAGAGATTAGGTTACCTGCAGTAGGCAGTGACGGGCTTGGACAGGTCGGAGACTTGAACGGAGTCGACGACCTTCTCCTCGTTCTTCCTGATCTCTGGGTTGATGCCCTGCGCCTCCGCCCTGACCATCACCAACCTGGAGGCGCCACGCCCTCTGCCCACGCTGGTGCTATGCGTCGCCGGCCGGCCGGAAGACGGCAGGGAGATGCCACCGCCGAGGCCCAAGGAAACCGCAGAGAAGCCCATGGCTTGCCTTTCCTAGAAGCAAGCCGGTCTGGGGAGTACGGCTGAGAGACAAGGGAGCCTGTGGGAGGCACACGCTATCACCAAACCTTCATTTCTAATGGTGGGTGGCGATCGAATGGATGATGACAAAGAGAGAGACGAAGAGTTGGTGGCGTGGCAACAAAGCGGCCACTCTCTCGCTCTCCCTTTGTCCCCGACTGAGAGAGAGGTGTTCATCTGTTAGCTAGTGTTTGCACAGAAGTTTTTTTCATGGAAAAATTTGTCAGTCAAAAGATTTCTGAAAAACTGTATAGGCAAAATTTTCGTTCGGGACTAAAAAAAGGTGCTTAATTTTTCTGCAATTTTGTGACAAACCTTCGGATCAAGAGCTAAGGACAAAAAAAAATCGATAAAAAAAAACTAATCAAGAGATGATTCATATACTTAAGAAATGAAGACTGATTCAGATTCAGTTTTAGATAAATAATCCATCTGATTTGATTTTAGTTTGAAATAAATATCTTATATCCAATATTATACATTTCGAAAGTAGGTTCTTAAGATATTATACTGTCGTTAGGATTTAGTTGCATATTTAAAAGTCGGATTTGGATTCAGATGTGAACGTAGAAGTCGAATTCAGATTAGATTGCAATTATAACTTAAAAGAATAGATCCAGGTATGGTGAAAACTTTTCTTCATTTGAATTTGAATCAAAATACGTGAACATTTGACAGATCGCATATGGTAAACAATACAACATAGTCGAATTCGGAATAACTTCCCCACAAATTAAGGACAATCTATGAAGCTAGGAACAGAGTTTTTGGGCGATTAAGATTTGAAACTGCGAATGGTTTATTTGGACTAGTTGAAGAGAATTAACAACTAAACAACTGGAATTCGAGAACTACATGTGGTTTATTTTATAGCATTTCATACCCGAAACCGATCTTAGGAAAATTTTGAACTTCAAGAAAAGAATCACAATGAACAGCTAGGTAGATCAAGCATGTTTACACGGCAAAATTTCACCGGAAAAACTTAGCAAATCTAGATGTCTTTTGAATAGTTTTGGACACAAGCTTTCACTGGGTCTCGATTGAAAGAATTGAGAACAAGCCATATCCACCATTTTGTAAAGAAGCAACTCTTCGAGATCCAACGAGTTCATAGAATGGCAATGGACCTACAAAATGATTTCTTTTAGCTTCTTGTTGCACAAGACTCATTGTCCCAAGTTTGCGTGGCAACTTGGCTCACCGCTAAATTAATATGATCGTTTGTTACAAGTCCAAAATGTCCACAACTATATGCTAAAAAAAATCATAGACAGTGTAAACTTTGGCTCAAATCTCACCCTTGACATAAACAACCCATTTTTAGGCCAGCTTCATGGTCTTTGATTTAAAATTTGGAACTTTTTTAATGTTTACTTAAGGTAAACTACTTTGACTTAAAATTCTCAAGGGCATATCCTTATGTTTCTAAAATTTTGACTTGCTTTAAGCGTTGGTGAACATCAAAATGTAATAGTGGCAATGTCAGGGCTTGATGAAGGATCCTGCAGTTTTTTTGATGCAAGGAAAGTAGGCTCTCCTACTTATTGGTTGTTGGCGTTCTTGGCACTTTCTTTAGAGAATCCATGAAGCATAAAGATGGTGGCCTCCCAGGAGAGCCCTTCCATCGCCACTGGTTTTGGTTATATTCAACCTACAAACGCTGCTCATTCAATCCGTCTCCCTTCCCTCCAGTACCTTTCTTCGCCCGACTCTCAACTTTCTCCCTCTTTGTTGTTGAGAGTCAACAAATTTGCTCTCCTCATGCTTATCATCACCTTCTTCCAAATCCCGTCACTCCCCAACTAATCCCCCTCTCTCTCTTGGAAGATTGTAGGTCGGTAGTCAGTAAGAGATTCTTACTGCCTTTTCCCCGCTTTTTCTTCCTTCAAAACCTCCTCTTTGTGACTTAGTCATGGAGGCAAATTTCCTCAAATCCACGTTCATGGTGAATGCTTCATGCAGCAAGCGAGGGAACTGCAGAAAACTGCCATGGAGGAAGGATACCAACCTTTGCAACCATACCATTACCACCTTTAGTTCTCATGGGGTACCTCGCTTGCAGTATAAGAAGTCAACTGGCGCCTTCATTTACCAGGAAGAGGCAACCAGCGAAAAGGTTAAACAAGATGATCAGCTGCTGAAGCCGAACGGGACAAAGGTGATGACTGAAGAAGGCATAGGCATTGTGAGGTTCCTCAAAGGCAAGAATTTTCTCATTACAGGAGCCACTGGTTTTGTTGCAAAAGGTGATAAGATGTTCTAGCTAAAGTTCTCATTCTTTACCTTTTTCTGTTGAACTTGAGATGCTTGAAAGTTCACCGATTATAACTTTCAAACAATTCTGTTTGTTGCAGTTTTCATTGAAAAGATTTTGAGGACGGAACCAGAAGTGGGGAATCTCTATCTTTTGATAAGGTCAAAAGGAAATGTAACTGCAGAAGATAGGCTAAAGAATGAAGTAAAATTTTCTTGCGTCGTCACTTTCAGTTCTACTATTCCTTCTTCCTCCTCTCTGAGGGGATCAATGGTTAACATTCTTTTTCCCTTTTCTGAGATGCAGATTATAAATTCAGAGTTGTTTAGGTGCGTAAGAGAAGCCCATGGAAGTAACTACGAGGATTTCATGCTGAACAAATTGGTGGTTGTTGATGGAGCTGTTACAGATGATGATCTTGGAATGGAGGAAAAGGTGGCAATGGAGCTCTCAGAAATTGTTGATGTCATTGTAAATTCTGCTGCTAATACAACATTCGATGAGAGGTTATCCTCACTCCACAGTTCCAGTCCTTTGTTTGAGACAAAGAATTCCACAATATTTACGATCAATCTATTGCATTATCAAATTGCAGATATGATGTTGCACTAGACATAAACACTGGAGGCCCATACAGGCTCATGAAATTTGCTGCAAAGTGCACGAGACTAAAGCTTTTCCTTCATGTATCAACTGGTAGTAGAATAATTAAAGTTATGCCTTATTTTCTTAAGATGCTTTAATTGCTGTCTCTCGATTAACTTCTGCTTTAAATATTTTTACAGCTTTTGTTAATGGGCAAAGGAAAGGTAGGATCACAGAGCAGTCATTCAAATTAGGAGATAGCATTGCAAGGGAGAGATTCATGTCATCATCATCTGCACCTTTGTCGACTTCTTCACCTTCACTAAGATCATCGTTACTGAAACTTGACGTTGAAGGTGAAATCGAGTCGGCGTTGAGAAATCCAGTGAATTTGCAAGATAAACATGAGACTCAAAAAATGAAAGAGTTTGGCTTAGAAATGTAAGTGAATTGATAGGCATTTTCATTAAATTTTTATAATGAAAACATTCTAAATTTTGGAACCTTTTGGAATAGGGCTAGAACTTATGGATGGCAAGACACTTATGTTTTCACAAAAGCAATGGGAGAAATGGCGATTGAAAGCATAAAAGGAGATGTGCCTGTGGTCATTGTTAGGCCTAGCGTTGTGGAGAGCACATCCAATGAGCCATTTCCAGGATGGATGGAAGGAAACAGGCAAGTATATATTACCACAATTTCGTCATTTTCACCTCCTGCTTAACTTCCTCTATTAGTTTTCCTACCACAGATATCTCATTTTCACTATTGCTATGAATTGATGATGCCTGTGATCATTGCAGAATGATGGATCCTGTCATTTTGTATTATGGAAAGGGTCAAATTTCCTGCTTCTTGGTAAATCCAAAGGGAGTTCTTGATGTGGTAACCTCTCTCTCTCTAAACTGGTCTACAAGTGTCCAACGTAGCCAAATAGCTATGATCATCCATGATAAATCGGATTTCATTTCAATTAGCCTCTTATGTTTTGATCAAAACTAAGCACCAAAGAACAAATTGTATTACCAAAACGGTAGTCTCTCACTGGTGTGGCTTTCAAACTGAGAAACCAAAACTATATCAATTCACTGGTTAAAAGGTTGCCTCCAATTTGATGCTGTCGAGGCCCTTCTGCAATTCATTGCAGGTTCCAGCAGATATGGTAGTGAATTCAATGCTTGCAGCGATGGCTAAGCATGGTGCTAAAGGCAAGCCGGGCACCCATGTCTATCACGTTGCTTCCTCAGTTACCAACCCTCTGATATTCGAAGACCTGGCGAAGATGCTGTATGACCACTTCAGCTCGTCTCCATATGTAGACTACAAAGGAAGGAAGATCGGAGTTCCAGAGATGAAGCTCTACGTTTCTTGGGATGATTTCTCAGACCATATATGGAGAGATTTCATGGAGAGGCCGGGAAATTTGGCAGCTAAATCCTCATCGAAGCTCTCTCGGAGGATCGAAAATGTGCTGCTCAAATCAGTTGAGCAAGCCAAAAACTTGGCAAAGATATATGAACCCTACACTTTTTATGGAGGAAGGTAATGCTAAGAAACTTTTCCTTGTTCCTTTTAATAATTTTAACAGTCATGATCTCGACAGTCTTTGATTTGTCTCTGCAACTTGCAGGTTTGACAACTCAAATACTCAGCAATTAATGGAAGAAATGTCGGAGGAAGAAAGGAAAGCATTTGGATTTGATGTGGTTAACATAAACTGGAAGGATTATATCATCAATGTTCATATTCCAGGTCTCAGAAGCTATGTCATGAAGGGCAGAGGAACTTCTAGACGCCCATGACTACCTAATAGCCTGTAAAAGTGGCCGTAAGGAGAAAAGAAAGGGAAAATATTGGATGTAGAAGCCTTCTTCTTTCCATTTTCAATTTTTCTCCTTTACTCTTGATTATATAATCTATTGAAGGGTTTCATTTCATGGTTTTATCTTTAGCTTCAACAATTACGTTCTTGGTAGCGATCAACATTCATCCTTCTCTCTACCAAATGAAAATTTGCCAAGGCTCAAGCACAGTGGCTCTCGTTGTCTTGTAACCTTGAATACTGTCAAGTTGAGAGATAAGGAGCTTTTGGCCGAGTCCAAGTAGCACCTCATAACGAGGGATGTCACTAATCAGATTCAGATCGGATATCCAACCGAATTGCTCAAGAAAAATTGGATATGGAAAACAAAGTTGACATCCGATTAAGAAATTAATTGGATCAAATTCAGAATTAGGAAATGATAGCCGATTAGGTGTGGATCCTGAATAAATATCTGATAAGATACTAGTAAACATATGCATGGTCAGTTACATTTTCTTAGATCCAATACTCATACATTTCTAAAGTTGGTAACATATCATAAGATTCGGTTAAAAGTCAAATTCGGATTCAATTGTGAATTTAAAAGTGAGGTTCATGTTAGGCCTCGGATTCGGATATGGTATACAATTTCTTTCATTTGCATTCAAATTCAAAATCAAATCCAAATATCTGAACATTCGATAAATAAGATGTAATAAAAGGTACATGTAATTCAAATCTGATTTATTGACATCCCTAATTGACAGCTACCCAGACAGACATGGCCAGTTGGCCACACCTAGCTTGTCCATTATTGAAAGGGTGTTTACTAACTTGGCGCAAAAAAGATTGGAGCATTTCATTTGTGCACATGGGCTCCCGGCATGGTGGTTGAACCTCATTAAAGCCTAAGAGCACAGAGGTTTACAGTTCATTACCCTGTAAGCAAAGCAAAAAAACAAATAAAACTAGCTTGAAGAACATTCTCTTTTAGGGGTTTTTTGGCGGCAAAAACACTACTACAATGTTCCATGAGTCTATTCCCAAAGAGCGAAAGTAGAATCATGAAATAATGGGACAAATTCATGGAACACCGTGTTAATGTTCGTATCCTTAACCTCCTCTTAAGGTATTGCTAGAAAAATTTGTTCACAGTGGCCTGATCTTCAAATTGGTTTATTAAGGGTTTTCAGTGTGATCCTTAGGCGTGACTGAAATCCACAGAAAATCGGTAAAACTTTACACATGAACGTGGAGAACTTGCCTAAGGTTGTTCTTTGGATGTTGGTTTGAGTGTGATGCCTGGACTTACTTGGCCTCCAAGATAGGGGTGAGCACGAGCCAAGTCGAGCCTGAGTTCAGTTAGCTCGAGCTCGATAATAGCTCGATGGAAGCAACTCGAGCTTGACTCAACAGTTACGTGTTGAGCTCGAGCTCGACTCGATTAAGGCTCGACAAACTTGTTTGAATAGAATCCATATTCATCGTTACATGTTGAGCTCGAGCTCAACTCGATTACGGCTTGACAAACTCGTTTGAATAGAATAACCATGTTAAACTCGAGCTCGACTCGATTAAGGCCCGACAAACTCGTTTGAATAGAATAACCATGTTAAACTCGAGCTCGACTCGATTAAGGCTCGACAAACTCATAAACTCTTTTCAATATATCAACTTGATTATGGCTCGACAAACTCAATTAAGGCTCGAGCTCGACTCGTTAAGCAAATGACGAGGCTCGAACTTATTCACAAGCGAAGCTTTAACGAGTGAAGCTCGAGTCGTTGTTCACCCCTACTTCAAGATAATTGATCTGATGAGCAGTCAATCCCCATCAGTTGTACCAATACGATGGATCGATCCGCTGCTATTGAAGAATTTCAAATAATCAGATGAGCTCTAACAACCATAGTCTATTGGCACGTACTAAACTGTTGGACGAGCAAGAACGAATGCAAGTGGATCGGATAGATCCAACTACAGATTCAATTTTGAATCCAATCAACAAAGCTGCCACAGAAATATGAATCTGATTACTAGTCAGATTGGGTCTGCGACTCTGCAGGTATGCAAGTTCATAAGCGAACCTGAATTTGGTACCGGTTCGATGTCCGATAAAGATCGGACCCAGTTACATACGAATGCTATATTTTTTGCTAGTTTGATTCAAATTCAGTTTAAAAAAAAAAAATTATGAATCGGTTTACATAAGACTGAGTCCAATCAAGTCGAGCTTGACTACGGTTGGAACTTGACCCATATCCAAACAATTTATATCCCCAGTTAAAGTGTTATTTTATCCCAGAGAGAGAGAGAGAGAGAGAGATCATAGTAGTGCTTCATGGATTCGTTGAGAATATGCCCTACTCCTAGTTAGTGCCAAGAATCTGGCCTGTTAGGGCTTTGTCCACCAATCTCTCAAATTTTTTCATTTTTTTCGGTTATCTGCGAAAGGATTGATCATTCCTGAATAAAGCCGACCTTGGTAGTATGAGTACACTCATCAATAAATGAAGCAGATATGAAACAAGTGCGCATATTAAAAAAAAAAAGATTAAATAATAACTAAAAATTAAAATACTTTTAAGAATATTTTAAAAATAAAACTAAAACCAAATGAAATGTGACACTTTTATACTAGGTGATGACTGATGACAGTACTTAAAGGCGAGATTTACACATGCTTTAACTTACAGGTAAGTTAGGACCTATTGGTTCATGCGAGTTCAAACTAGAGACGCGCCGCATAACACGCCCTAAATTGACAAGTTTGAGCTATGCACCCCCTAAGGGCCCATTTGTTCATTCATTAAATCTATTTTTATGACACCTCTCATGATTTCTCCCTTTAAACAATCAATGTAAAGTTGACTAAGCTTTCATGTCTAAGTTCGTTAAAAGTTAAAAACCAAAATATAGAAGTGTGGACTTTTAACAATTATTAATCATGTAGTTAATCCCTAAAATCATCCTTGAGTGCTAAGCTTTTCACTTGCCAGTTTCTTCATTTTCGACTAGAAATTTATTTGTTGGGTTGCATTGGACACCATATACATTTTACTTTATTTATGCGAATTCCATTTAAAAAACAAAGTAAAGAAGGTTTTACTTTGTCCTAAAGGTTTAAAAGAATGAAATTTGTAAAGAAAAGAAAAAGCCTTTTCTAGATACGAGTTGATATTTTATAAGTTCAGCCCCTTCCTTTAGACGGTTGGTTCCTTCTGCCGACATTGTCTTTCCCGCATAAAGCCAACCGCCGATTCCTGCGATGAACGGCCGGTCGTTTCTGACAAAGTTGCAAAAATTATTGCAAATTAGACAAGAAAGAGAGAACGGAGCTGGTGATCCTCCTGCTTCCATGGGGATGAAGAAGGGCTGCCGCCTGGCCTGACACTTCCTTGAACAGAGCGCCGTTACAAGGCCCGCCATCTCTCTCTCTAACGCGTGCTTTCTACGTGCTTCATAGATTCTTCGTCTGCCGAGGCGCCTGAGGAAAACGATCCCCATCCGCCTCGAAAGCAACACAGACCAATCAATAATTCAGTACCACCACAACAGTTCAATTAAGATGGAATGAATTACGCGAACGGAAACCTTTATTTTCTGTGCTTCATTTTCTCTCACTAAAGTGAATGAAGATTTTCGGTTGAGTCCGGAAGAACTGGAATCAGATCCTTTGAACTAAACATATAAAGGAGTTGGTCGATCCGGCTCACACACTTGATCTGATGAGATTAGAAAAAGCAAACACAAATCCTAACACTTAGAAGCTGACAGGTAGGAGACGTTACAGGTTTAATGATTCTACAGTAACTTGATATATTAAGCTCTAAAGGGTGCTTTGCACACGATCTTTCAGGAAGAGAACCAAATATAATACAACTAAGAAAATAGAGAATCAGATACTGCGAAAGCAGACAAGATGATCGGCTGTGGTTTTCTGCGTTTCTTATTTGATTGTTTATATGATTAGATCCTCCATAAAGAAAACCGAGATAGAACAATGGTTGTCTCGAAAGAGACTGATGTCCATGATCAGGGGCCTTAAAGAAAAGGAAAAATCACGGCCCCATCTTACAAGATCCAGGCTGGTGTGCTTCTTCTTCCTTGGTGCCACTGAACTAGCATCACACAGCAGTGAAAAAACAATTATAAAGAGAGCTTGGGGACCGCTATCTCTTTCTGTTTGTGGATCTCTCTCTCTCTCTCTCTCTCCTGTGGTTCATTCTCTCGCTCTGGTTAAAATAAGAGAGGGATAGAAAGACGTAGAGAGATATCTGGAACGATCGAAAGAGCCAGACAAGAGAAACACCTCCCATTAAAAAACCTGCAACTTCTGCAGGTACCTTCGGCACATGGCTACCCCCACTGTCAGATGCTGCCCTCTCTTGACAACCACAAAGCCGTTCCATGCCCCCACCAATGTCTGTCTCTCTCCCTTCTCTCTTGCATTGCATTGATTAAGGATGCGTTTATTCCAAAGAAGCCATGAATAAACAAACGGATAGAATCCAAGAAAGCCGCGCAGAAACAACCCTTTCACAATCTTTTACCGTCTTTACTTTCACCCTTGTTTGAATCCTCTTTCTTGGAAGAGTGAAAGGAGACGAAGCATTACAGCAACAAACGAAAATATATGCAAGATACAGGGAGAGGAAATGCAGGGCAGGAACACAGAAGGCAGGGAAGATGGTAGAAGACACGCTCTGAAAATTAACAATCTAAGAATACACAAAGAAATCATACCCATCATCTCAAATGCACAAAAGAACGCTCCCACCAAATACTGAGACCCAAAAAAAAAGGAAGGAAAAATCAGAAACAAAGTGAAAGATTATAACAACGAAACCCTGTAGAGAGAGAGAACGAGAAAGAGAGACCATCTCTTTCCCTTTCTCCACCAACTACACTTCCGTCTCAGACTAAAGCAGAGACGCTAACGCGGAGAGGATAGACCCGGCAAGCACAAGACGCGGCACGGCGCGCGCCAACGGGGACGATGAAGCGTTCGCCGACGTGCTGTTCGACGAGATCTCCGGGGACGAGGCCGCCGGCGCCTCCGCAGGCCCAGAAGGCGGAGCAGGGGGCGACGACACCGAGGAGGGGGCGCTCGCAGACTCCGGTGCCGGGGCGGAAGCCGAAGCAGGGCTGGGTGAGGGGGCTGAGGAAGGAGAAGGGGCAGGGGACGGCGTGGCGGCGAAAAGCTCGACGGGAAGAAGTATCTTGTCGACGGTGAATATGACAAGTGGGGTGTCGTCCACAACGGTGCCGGATATCCGGGAGCTGTCGACGCCGGTGGAGAGGGTGACAGCGTCCCCTGCGGAAGATACAGTGAGGCCGTACTTGCCGGCGCCGCTAGTGGCGAGCGTGGTGATGGAACCGGACGTGGTCTTCAGGGAGCCGATGGGCTTGTACTCAGCCACAGCGTGGTACTCAAGCAACGACACGAGTTCGGCGCTAGTGAGCTTGCTGAAATCGGGGACGCCGGCGCCCTTGAAGGCGTCGTCGGACGGGGCGAACAGGGTAAGCCCCTTAGCGGCCGCACTCTGGTACGTCTTCAGCACGCCTGTGCTGGCAAGCCTGTCAGCGAACATCTTGCAGCCGGCCTTCACCAACAGGGTGGTGATGTTCAGGTCGGCGGCACTCGGCGCCGGAGCAGAGAGCACTCCGGGAGCAATAATGGGAGCGCTCACCTCCAGCACGGAGATATTATACGGTATCTGCTTGACGCTCTTGGTGAAGGTAGAGTCCAAGGGAGAGCCTGGCGCGGCGGAGCCGAAACCGACCTTGCCGCCGCGGAGGTCGGTAATGTTGACGAACCCGAGGTTGCCCTCCGGCTGGCCGGTGGTCTGGTAGACGGTGGTGCTCAAGGTGGTCCCTTTGGAGATGTCATGGAGCTTCTTCTCGTCGTAGTAGTCGAGCAGAACGAGAAGGCTCAGCACGTTCTTGACAACGGGGAGGGGGTTCTTGGCGAGGAGGGAGGACATGACGGCGTTGGGAAGCACCAGGACGGTGATGGTCGTCCGGCTGTTGATCTCGTCGGCCAACTTCGTCCGCGTCAGGGCGTCATTGTAGAGGCTGTACTCCGGCGACGACGCCAGCATCTCGGTAATGTTGTGGCCGCCGACGGCCGCCACCGCCGCCGCCACGAGGACTATCATCAGAGGCAAACGACACGCCATTTCTGTTCCCCCCTTCTCTCTCTGTTACTACAGCCACTGTGAGCTCGTTGGCAGTGGGAGGAAGATGAGGGGAGATGGAGGTGATAAATGGGAGTAGGGTTTAACATAGGTAACCGTGGTTGGAAAAGGGGAACCATGGTTGAGTTAAGAGTAGTACGGTCAGGTGGTGGGGCAAAAAGTAAGGGGTGGAGAAGAAGGCGAAAGGTTAAAAAAGAGAAAAGAAAAGTTGAGGGAAGAGATAAGTGGAAGGGGAATCGAAGGGTCGATATTTACTGCAGGCAACGAGATCGTGGGCGTTTGGACGGTGGAAGATTCGTTGAAAAACTCGGTTGGATTTTGCTGTTTGACCTGTTCCCTTGGGGGGGCAGAGGGGAGCGTTAGGTGTTCCAGTTCCGTTCTTCTACAGCAGTTATTTTATATATAATTTTTATTAATAAATTATTTTTTTCATTAAAAAAATATATGGTACTGAGGTACTTTTGCTTATGGTTCATATGATTCTAATTTTCAACGGATGTGTTGAAATAATTTGCCGGTCACATGGATTTGGATTTTAAATTCAGGTTCCATGTTTTAAAAACACGAATTCAACATTGGATTGAGGGTCCGATTTCGAATCCATGGATTTCACCACAGATTTGAGATGTGTTGTGAAACAAAGAGAACCGTACATTTTATTGTTATTTTGAAATTTTTCATTGACATATCCAACTCTTTGTGCCATAATTCTAAACATGGACCTTCTCCTTCTGATTCTTAGGCTTTAACCAGGGTCCACTCTTATCCCTATCTAAAGTATGGGCTATTCAATGAAAATCGAAGAACAATGTTGATGAGGGATGCACATAAAAATAGGGGACATGTTATGTGTTATAGCTATTCCATGACTGATGTAAGAATTGGTAGGCATTATCGATATACGATTGATGTAAGAAGACCATATAAAGATAAGAGAAGAGAAGGAATATTTTGGATTTTCACTCATCCGGTGGGAAAAATCTTCAATTCACCAAAAGTGTTATGTTCTAATCTATGCCCTACATACAAGAGACTATGTGTCATAGGTGGAAAATGACCAAAAGGTATTTATTAGCTATTAAACGAAAGACTTTCTCTACTACTATGTGTAGGACTTGAAAAATTTTCATTATCAAAATAGAAAAATGCCCCTGAAAGCACGGCTCCCCATGTTAGTCAGGGTACTGAATCCAAAAATCAGGAGATAAGAGGCTCCTCTTTGTGATTTTAGGGAAAAGGCAGGCCTGTAAACGGAACATGGTTCTTTAAACTGGTGTAAAATCAGGCGTTGGCATCTTATTCGACAGTTGAGTTGAGTTGAGTTGTGTTGTGTTGTGTTGTGTTGTGACCTTTGATTTTGAGGAGAGCAAAGTGGGGGTAGTCGGTGCGGATCTTGCCATTTTTTTATTTTTCTTGTAGAGTGTTCGATTCCCGACACGTAATTAGTCCTATCGGACCCGAACTCCGGCATTGTCTCTGATTTAATCACATAAATGTCCGGTCAGTAGTGAGCCTCAAACAAAACAGGATGGACATGGTTCTCGTCTCAACGGACCGGATCTATCAGTTTATGGACCCGAGTTTGGATCCATTTAACAACATTTAAAGGATTTGGATATCAGTCAGGCCCAGACTTAATTAGGGTTCAAAACTGTAAGAATTTTAATCTTGGGATGAGTGGGGTAGGGATTTTTCATCCATATCCCAAACAATGGTTCATCCCATATCATTAAAGGGATTCCCTAAGCAAGATTTTAATATTTTTGAGTAATTTTTATTATTTATATATTGGTGCCTATTAATAATTTAAAACTTTATACTAGTGTCCTCCGACAAGAATTTTCTGGCTCCGCCCCTTCCCTTGGGAAGGGATGCTCGATGCGTCGACCCACTCCCTGCATGACATGCACCCACTTGGCTCACCCATGATGGGTCATGGGCCCTTCCACCTCATAGGAGGCCACATGTCTTATTGGGAAGAGCTCCGCACGGTTGCCCTGTGAGCTTTAAGTGTGCGTCATATGGAAACCGAGACATTCTTCTACTCTCCCTAACAGCGAAAAACGTCTCCACGAATCAAACACTACATGAGAACCCACAATTATACTATGCATCATCCCCTTGGTGGCATTAGTTTCCTCAGTTAAATAGAGTGATGCCATGTAATTTTCAGACTATTGCCTGCCTGTGATGCTTAATGATTATTTGTTTAAGGGTCGTTGAAACACTTTGTGAGAGTATTTTATATGTCGGACCTACAAATTAGGGTGGATTCATGAACACCTAGTTCAAATGTTCTATAAATATTCTCGAATGTTACGGTAGATTCATGCAACACTCACTGTCAAATACTAACTGCACTGCTTACTCTTAGATGACATGGTTGCACTTAGAAGAGTTTGGTCTTCTTCGTCATAAAGAGACCACATCTGGGTTAGTGTATAATCATGAATAAGTTTGTATGTTTATTTACAAGACGTCCATCATACATACTTCAAATTAAAGTGAAAATTTAGACCTAAACTTTGAAAAGCAAACGAAACATACATACATATTAAGTAGATGAGTTGAACCTGAACAAGGTTTGCTTTCCAAATCGGGTTAACGACCCTGCTAATTAGTGGGCCAACACAGTTTGGCCACTACTTAGAATTAAATGAGCACTAGTTTTTTTTTTTTAGAATCTTTTAGATGCTTTTAGGGTTTGTTTAACAATAAGAATAGTAACAGACTGTTGTATTACTATGCTCCCAAGGTTGGTGCATATTCATGCAATACCATAACCTTATATTCACTTGATATGAATGCGGAAGTTAGCCAAGATTGGAACATTACATTTCCGAAATCACGAAGATATCATAATACCGTCATATTTAATATTCTCGTGTTCTATATTCTCCATGGAAAATCCTTTCGGATTCAGTTTACAGGTAGAGGTCCGACCAACTCCAGGAAGTTTATCGAAAAGAAAGCAAAATGTCAATTTCATTTATGTATGAATTCTCATAAAGGCTTGTCAGCCATTAATGTGGCAGACTGGACCAGCTTGAAATGATCATAGAATTTGAACTCATCAGCACAAAATCTTTAAAGTTTTGAATAAGAGGATGGGAGGCTCTCTGTTTGTATAGATCTGGTTCAGCATCCAGCACCGACATTGTCGGCCGGGCCAAGACTGCCGGCACCGACTTGAGGCCTTACCGGAGAGAAGGCCAGAGTAAAAAAATTTAGATTTTTAAAGAACAGAAATATAAATAAAAAAAAAAATACAATCTTGACGTACCCATATCAAAATAAGTATTATTTTTGTCGTTCTATGTGGGCAGATGCCCACACCTCCCGATGCTCCCGCCGGAAAACCTTGGTGGTTGGATATCTGCTTCTTCTGCAAGTATGGGGTGCAATCGGGTCAGATCCAAAATTAGTTAATTAGACGATGAGCAGGATATGGATCGACTCGATTTCAAATTCGTTTAGCTGGATCTGCTAAAAAAGCGGATAATGTTTGCAGATTTCAAAACCAAATAGTGAACCCGAACCTAATATCCAGCTGGGATCCCATGAAGATGCAAACCAGTTAGTACACATAAATCAAACATCGGGTTTGAAGTAATTGGATTTGGATCCGGTCGAGTTCTAACTGAAAATCCAGATCCAAATACGAGTTGTCGGTCTCAGTGAAGTTTATAAATCCGGCGAACCAGATTTATTTTTAGTACCAACAAGGCGACAATCTCTCTCTCTCGCATAAGAAATTGCTTCACGATCATGACTATGCCGGTCGTTTTCCACCGCAACTTTTTGGTCCTTAAATATTTTCTCCAATAAAAAGACACCAACCTTCATATCTTGCTTAATTAACATGATCCTTTTACCAAAGTCAAGTCCAGCACGAATTCTTGGTTTACATAAATTTTGAAGCATTCTCAGAGTCATGAATTGTGAAGCACCCTGATGTTACAACATCAGAGTCCAAACTCTTTTCCTGCATCAACGTTGATTAAACTTACATACTCAAAGTTATCACCAAACACATTATCGTACATCAAATCTTTACATAACAAATACATACCTATACAAGTTAAAATCCTCTGGTCGTAAAAGCTCGAACCCCTTTCAATCACAGCCGTCCATGCGAGGTCGGATCAAACACACTGCCCGATACAATACATCAGAGTCTGCTCCACAACATCTTCAGATTTTTCAATCATAAGGAGCTCGTACATGTTCTACAGTACCACCTGTGAATACTCCACGGTATAAAAAGTTCTTAATGTTAGTTGAGTCTTTGGTTCTCCAATGGATTGACCCGCAATAATTCCTACTGCTTCCCACAATTCAAGCAGGTCACCATGAGTGGGACTCCGACCATAACATAATCAAAAGATTCAAGGTGCACTTCACCAGTGGCGGAGGGAAGGGGGGCCCGCCTAAGCCATGTCCCCACCCAAGCCAATAAAAAAAAATTACATTGAAAAAAATAATATTTTTTAATTACATAATGTATTTTTTGTACTAGAATTCAGTTTGGCCCTACCCAGATCCAGATGTCGGACTGCCGGCCCCGCTCTTGAAGAAAATCCTAATTCCGCCCCTGCACTTCACCAAGTGAAGGGAACTCAAATGCATATAGGCTGTCATGAACCGACTGATGAGCCCGATCCCAATGTCTTGATTTCTGATAGCAAGATATACACGGTTGGCTGATACGCGACGCGACGTAACAGCGTTTAGATAAAAATAAATTCTTTTCTTCATCAACTGGGAGCTCTGGCAAGCATTACAGAGGGACCTAAAGCTTTTAAGTGCTGTGGTTGGCAACCGACAGATATCCAGAAAAGGGAAAATCTGTGCCTTCCAGCTTACATGCCATTGTCAATACATAGAAAGAAAAGGACGTGCGAATTGATTGCCAGCATGTGCTCAAAAGTTGCCTTCTCCCAACTGTACTCTACAAAGCGGAGTAAAGGCTTGAGGATATATGCAACTTACTCCAACTCATCACCAAGGATAGAGGAACAGGTCATCAGCTCATCCTTAGACAGTGGCCGAGCTAAAAAAAATTTTTGGAGGGGCACTGATTCACAGGTTTTCGTATCTGAACGGACACTTACAAGTATATAAAGTAAATATTGAATGATGTTAATGTAAAAAATGAAAGAAAATTAAGAAGCTGATGTAGGCAAGTGCCCACACCAGCAGATATGTGGCTCTTTTGTGGGCTAGAGCCAGTGGTGGAGTTAGAAAAATTTTATGTAAAAAGCACCCTTTCCATATGTGGCTGCGCCTCCGTCCAGAGCAGAGCTGAACTGACGTTGTGTGGGTCAATTACCAAAAGTCAGATCAGAATCTAAATAATGAGGGTGTTAGCGGATTCGATCCGAAGAAGATGTGTCGGTTACCATATCCCACTTATCAGATGTTGATGTATTTGGATTCAAATACGAACTCAAAAAAGTGTTACAACAGAAGAATCTGATTTTTGAATGTACAACCAAAATCCAATTTGAGGCAGTTTGATTGGATATCCGATCCGAAACCAATTCATTGACATTGTTACTGAATATCTTGATCAGGTTTTTAGAGAAGGGATCAACAGGCGTGTCCTTGACAAAAGCTGCTTTGCTGAAGTCTGCAATAGAGAAATAAGGGGAAGAGAAAATGATGGCAATGTTTAATGAATTTCACAGCTTCGTGGAGGGAGGCAGTCGTAGTAAGAGTTAGAAGAGTTTTTCACTATTGTAGAACTACAGTTTGTGGAGTCCGCTGCAGTTACTTCTCTCACCATCACCAATAGCACCCTTTAGGAATCGAACTGATGACATGACTACAAGCACTACACAACTCGACCAGACTGCATTAGGAGAGAGAAAGCAAAAGAAAAGATGAGAGAAAAATGAGTATTGCCAAATTTTCTAAAGCACTAAATGCGTAACCAATGTATTCGATTCTCATGGTTCTTGAGCTTCAAAATGCCTTCGATCTCCAAACTTTCTACTCTTGGCCAGGTGACCACGAACCAGTGACGAGTGACCCAGTTCTCCTGCTCCAAAAATAATGGTTTCAATGTCTTGGAAAAGCAAGTGCTTTCGTTTTCTTGAAACATAAACCCCAAATTCTTGGGAAGACAATATAAGAGGTCAAGGCACACGCTTAAGGTGATGCGAAATATAAATCCTTGAGAGATTTATGTATGTGAATTGACGTAGGCATTTGGTTGCGTGCATGAAAAGGTGTTTTTTGAAAAATTTTAAATTCATGCTACATGTTCAAAATCATCTATTTAAAGTTAAATGGTGGGAAAGTGCTGACATTAAATCCATGGATCTAAAATCCTAAAATCTTATATCACTACGGATCTAGATCGGTGATGAAACAAGCATAACCAAACCAAACAACCAGCAGCGCCAGCAAGTGAATGCTGGGTCTCCGGTCCCTTTGACAAGGACCAAGGATAGAGCTGACCAAGAGATGGCCTTGGTGGTCCATGAAGATAGTTAGCTGAAATATACGCGGAGTGGCGAGTCCAGCATCACAGTGGGATCTTATGATGCTGTTATCCACACTGAAACCCGTAGTAACAATCCTTATTGATCCTAAACTGTCCACAAAAGGTATCACCAGATTTCAACTTAAATTTTCTCACCATCGTATTTTGTCTAATCAGGGTTTTGAAGAAGGGGAATGGGCTAGGATTTTGGTGATGTGGGATGATACTGAAGTTATTCTAATCTCTCATTCCTTTGTAGGATGTTGGATTAATTGTTTGTTCCAATCCAAGAGTACTATGGATTTTTTCAATGTCATTGGAGTATACTTGTCTCCTGATTTTAGAATCCGCAAGCATTAGTTTTGGGATATCCAATTGGTGATCATGGTTGTTCTGAATCCTCCTAGGAGATTTCAATTCCATATTAAGTGCTATAGAGAAATCTGGTCGTGCCCTGTGCTCCGCTTTTTTGAATTTCATTGCTTCCAACACGAAAAAGGAAGCCAATGGGAGAGAAGGTTGCTTTTTCTTGATTTACACAAAACGTCCTCCAACAAAACGAAAAAGTTCCCCACATGAAACCGAAAGAGAGAAAATGTGACTTTTTGTTGAAGTAAAACGAAAAAGTTCCCCACATGAAACCGAAAGAGAGAAAATGTGACTTTTTGTTGAAGTATGACACTTGCACAAAACCCAAAATGTCCTCCAACGTTCCCCCAGTGCGTCAAAGCCAACACGACAGTGCTTTTACTTTTGCTTTGGCAAGTGATGCCCATGAGAGTTGAACTAGCATTTCCAGGGTGATTGGAGATGTCTTTTCCGGTGCACCAAGGCCAGTGAAGAAGCCAAAGGCCTTCTCCCAAAGGGGTGCTATTAACACATTTAAGGGGCAGCCGATACGTAAATAATAAAATGATTATGAGGTACTAATATAAAAATGAACAAGTTTACGTAGTCAATTGCCCGCACTAGCTTCCATGTGCCGCCACCACCTTTGAATACGGCTATGGCCTATGCCATGAACAAAATTGATGCCCTTTGGATGATAGGTAGGCTGTGTTTGGGTGGTGCAATGGAATGTCATCCGGCACTCAATCATGTGTGAACCTCGTGCACAAATTTTTGTAAGTTAGTATGGTTAATGACTAAAATACACTTACTTCACATTAATAAAGAAAACTTTTTTGTAAAAACGAAATTACAAACGAAAAAAAAGGTAAAAAAAGACTACGGAGGACCTTTTTTAATAAATTACCAAAATATCCTTCTCTCCTTTGCTGCTCACTAACGGTGCACATGGCCTTGGGAGCGTCTTAAACCTCCCCTCTCTTGTTGCACTTACTAGGGTTCGACCGATTTCAATAAGGTTTTATGATAAAAGAGAATGACATGCCTATGAACACCTGGTCTCATGTTTGTTTGGTCCATTATTATTACCAGACAAAGTGTCTTCAAGGAGCATTCTTGCAACATGAGAAACTGCATTCTTTTTAAAGTGGAGAAATATGTTTTCTCTGGAAAGTAGATTTCTTTTCAATACACAAATGAGAAGTGAGGGGAAATGAGGTTCATTTTTTTTTTTGTCATTTTTCTTGGAGAGTTTGAATATAGGTATGTTTCACTCGACCCCTCTGGAGGAAAACCTCCGAAGTTACCTAGCTAGGATCATTATTCTCCTCATGCTCTGATTAAATTACCAAAACTTTTGTTCATTGCATATATATATATATATATATATATATATATATATATATATATATATATATATATATATATATATATATATACACGAAACATTTAACCAGAACCGTCCATATGAATAGGATTGCAAATCTTTGGTGTAATCCTTACGCGGGCATTTGTTTGCCCGTTGATTCGAGATCCCATCTGATCTCAAGTCTTCTCTCTGTGAAACTTATTGTTCAAACAAACAACGGTAAGTGTTCTGTGAATTTCTCCAAAATTTTTGGGTAGATTTACTAAACACTCACACATTGTTCCTAATGTCATTGATGATTAAATCAAGGATCTAAAATCCTGGAATTTAAGATCTCAAGTCACTTCAAATCAAAGATCTCGAAACAATACACACCCTTTCTGCAACATACAACTAGAAAGCAGAGAGCGCTCGAGTTGGATGCAGGTAAGGAAAACCCCGCTTGTCGGGGCTGAGTTAGACACCATTAACTCATGTCTTCAAGATTTTCCCCACCATGTTTATAAATGAGAGACAGGAACAGATCTTGCAACCGGCCAACTTCATTCTTCATGTCGATCTTACATTCTATCCACCAACTTGCCTTATTCAAATATTTTTGATGCAAATGGACGGGACAGCGCTTGTGCTGATCATCTCCCAACTGCCCATCATAAAACATCCATGTATAGAACTCACAAATCTCTTCCCAAAAGTGGTTTTCCCGGATAATATGATCTGACCACGTGAAAGGCTTCAAACTATTATTCGGTTCTTAACGGTCAGAATCAAACAGGGATTATATAAAGAAAGATGGTGGATGGTTTCTGTCTCTACTCTTTAAAAAGAATCGGTCAAAGTCAGTGGTTCTGAGTTTTTTTTTTTTTTTTTTTTTTTTTTTTTTGAGTTATCTTCGATCTCAAGGAGTTAACGTGCAGCTCACATGCCACAAGTGAGGCCTGCGGCCTTGCGATGACAAAAAACAGAAAAAAAAATGATTGGATAAACTCAACCATAACTTTATATTTTAGGGTGCCTTTAGATGGTGGAAGGGGAGTCTGACATCGACCCTTGTCTTATCGTCTACTCGTTTCTCCATTCAAACACGGTCATGAGTATAATTGGATATTGCTTCATCTTTTGAAACCTGTGGATTTTATCGTTTCTCCATTCAAACACGGTCATGAGTATAATTGGATATTGCTTCATCTTTTGAAACCTGTGGATTTTATGTAGATATGATGTGGCACACTTTTACTGACGTGATAAAAGATGTATAATGAGGTCTTTTGTTCATCGAGATTTTATGTTGGATAAACTTTATTTTACTCTGTCATTTAAAATTGAAAGAGGGAAGGTCTGAACTTGAATCCACAATTTTTTTTAGTTCATGGGTAATCAAATGCCCTCTAAGAAGGCAATCTTTAGATGTTTATCCCTTGCTCAAACTTATGCAACTTTTTGCATAGGCATTCTCTAGAACAATTAATCAAGCAACTTTTAAAGGGGCGTTTGGATGGCACCCTCTTTAATCAGTCACAAAACCTAGTTTTTAAAGCTTTGCTTTTCATTTGGGTGGCACATCCCAGTTTTTTTGATAACCTAGGGAGGTAAGGTTTTTCACTCCCTTTTACAAAACCAGGTTTTGTCAAAACTGGGTTTTCTTCAAACCCAATTTTGACGGCACAAAAAACTACTCTAAAAACCCGAGTTTCAATGCAAAATCAGGTTTTGGATGTATCACCCAAACACTCCCTAAGGGCTTGTTTGCACTGCAAAAACTTAGTTGCATGGAATTTAGGGCCCGACGCTATTGAGTTTGTGAAAACCCAGTTTTGATAAAATGATGTTTTTAAAAAATATCGAGCCCGTCGATCATTTTAGTCTTGTCAACCAAACACGCGGATCAAATCTAGTTACAAAATCAGATTTTGTGAAAATTTTGGTTGCAAAATACACTGGAAATCACATTGAGCCTGTCATAAAATCCGCCAAATTCGACAATATTTTGTCATTTTAAATAGAGAGATGCCTTGTAATGGTCTTTTCACGTGTCTGTGTCATTAGGGGACGGAATCCTTATTAGGATCCAGAGCTGTGTTGTGCCATTACAACCAACCAGCCCTGCCATGCTTCTAAGGAGCTTGTCCATGTCCAACACTTGATGCAAACACGAATGACCATTAAAAACTAGAACTAGAACTGTGCTATTATGCCAAAATCATTCGAGAGCCAAACAAGCCCACACTTTTTGGACTCCAAATTGAAATACTCAAATTTGGTGTTCGTGGGAACGGAAAGGGTGTCCACTGAGAACCACATGCTCATATCCGGTCGTGCTCCACTACCTCCTTTGCATTTAGTAGTGACTTTTGTCTTTGGCATTTTTTTGTGATACCATGGACTAGAGTAACGCCATTACTATGGTTCGATTCCAGTGGGCGTCAACCCTCTGCAAAATACAGCCTCTCAAACCCAGTGGCTCACCGTCACCGACTCTTGGTTTTGTTGTAAAAGCGACAAACTTCTTTTTTATTTAAAAATCCTACATCATGATTTACTTCAAGGCCCCGTTTGATGGCCTGGATTTTTTTGAGGGAAGAATTTTTCAAGAAAAAAAATCCACGGTAAGTGTACGGGCTGGTAAATATTTCTTTTTCCAAATCCAAGCCATGTTTGATGACCTGGAATTTTTTTCCAAGGTAAACAATTCCATGTTTGATGACAACAGGTACTTTTTCATGGATAATAAATTTGACCGTTGNTTGGGCTGCTGCATATATACACTAACCCCAAGCAGAATACACATCCAAAAAAGTTTTGGTCATTTACAGAAACTTGGGCTGCTGCATATATACACTAACCCCAAGCAGAATACACATCCAAAAAAGTTTTGGTTACCCATCTAGTATATGAGTTTTACACATCCAAAAAACAAAACAGACGACCACAAAACAAAATAGATGTTTCATCTTCGTTGTAATCTTCTTGTTTTTGTTGCACTTGAACAATATATATGTTCATGCTTCATCTTCGTTGTCCTATTTAAAAAAAAATAGATGTCAAACATACATATGCAAAGTAAACATATGACTTGTTATACATCAACAAATAAATGATAAATGAACTTCGTTATAGTTGATAAATTTTGGCAGAGAATTCTTGTTTCGGCCAGAAGGCTAACATTGCTGATATAAAAGGATTGGCAGTCATGCTGAAGAAAATAAGCATGTTTCAAAAGTTCATGTAACTGGAAAGTTCAAATATTCTAGTGAAGAAAGCACTGGCTCAGGCATTATTCTGCTCTAATAAAATGTATTGCTCCAAGGAAAGCCAGTTTTCAATATACTTCCAACATAAGTTGATTTAGGTGAATGTTCAATGTCAAACATGCACTTTAGCATTGAGGTGAAGCTATGTGCTAAGCATGTGTTAGGCTTACCAACATTAAGACTGATGAAAAAAGAAAAACAGAAACGAACAATAGGACAGGCAGAAAGAGTTATTATCTTCATGTAGGGAAACCCAACGCAACTCAATCAAGAATCGGAAAAGTAACAAGTGAACAACAAAAGCCCATGACAAAGAAGAGATGTTAACAAATGAACCATGAGGTTTGAACGGTGAAAATATACATGTAGAATCCCTTTGTATAAAGTGCTGACATGAGATGCTTAGAAAGATCCACACGAGAAGAGTAAGGTTATTCTGAATCGAAAGAAAAGGAGACAGAACAATCGAAAGAAAAGGAGACATAACAAAGACATTAATATTAGCTGCTAAAAGTAATGCAACATTTCTGCTGAGGCTTCTTCATCTTCGTTGTCCTATTTAAAAACAAAATAGATGTCAAACATACATATGCAAATATAAATAACTGATAAATAAACTTACTATTCAATTGATAATTTGTAAACATTTGATTTGTTATAGTTGTTCTGAAAGGATTTCTGCTGTTGCATGTGTCTGCTATGTTGCCGGTTGCATGAGAATCACCAAATATCTCGAGAAACTCATCATAGTACCTCCACAACTTTGGTCCTTTGTACTTTTTTCTATTTGGGTATCTCTGAAAAAAAATTAATAGGTTCAAAATTTACAGAAAGAAAGACACGTAAGACAAAACCTAAAATTATGATCTCTATAACATACCTCAATGTACTCACTCCAAACAGGGGGGTCAACTTGAATGCATTTGTTAGTGGGGTCATATCCAAACCCGCTTGTATTCATAATTTCCTTCATCACACTCAAGTTGGGTTTTGCATATTTCAATTTATTTTTAATTTTGTCCTTAGTGAAGTCCCTTCCAAAACGGTCTATCATGCTTCTTTCTATTGCTGTGTAGGCTTTTGCCTTCAAACCTCCACCCAATTTCATACCGGGAATGCGTGATTGCTCTAAAAGAAGCTGGACTAAGTAGTCCATTTGTGCTTCAATCCATGTCAGATTCTCTCTTGATGTACCACTATCCTCCATGTTAATGATTTGAACAAGCGGATTAATAAAGCAATCTTGTAACTGAAACAATAAAATTTTGAATCAAACAAGGGAATAGAAACAAATCTCAAGAGGCCAACATGAATAACGAAACTGTACTAAGGATGGATGATGTCAACTTAGCTACATGCACTCCAACCTAATGCCCTGAACATTAGCATCTGATCAACATAGTTAAGAAAACAAGTTTTTCTAATATCAATTAAAAGTAGGTAAGAGCATTTTTGTCAAAATGATTGTTAAATCAGAAAAGTTTTACTATTTCCTATATTACAGCTAAATTGAGTACAGTTAACCTACTGATTATTGGGTACGTTTCAAAAGATCAATACAAATTAATGAACTTAAAATCGGTTTTACTTGAAAGTAATTTTAGGTCCCTTACAAAACTAATACATGAGAGAATTTTAGTTCTTTTACCACATAAACACCTGCTTAAGTAGCAAGATAGCGATAATTGACAAAACATTAACTTCGTTGAACCACACACACCATAGTTGTGTTCCATGAAATGTCACGTAGAGGGACATTGCAGAACATATTGGCACCCGTTGAACAAGGGTAAGTACCAAGTCAAATGTCAGCAAACAAAAAGACATGATATAATTATAAAACAGCCACTTGCATAAAAATTGTATGGAAACATAAACACATGTCAAACATAACAATGAGTAGAAAAGACAATGAAATCAAAAGAAGCTGCACTCACCCAAGGACAGCTTCATAAAATGTAAAAAGTGATGCATGACCCATCAAAATGGACCAGACAAAGCAACCAAATATGTTAAGAATATCCAGCAAGAAGCAAAAGACAAACCAAAATTCCTCAAAAATAGAACCTCCCGTTGACCTTATCCTTAACTATTGAAGAATTTTGATGGAATTGGGTTCAAATTCCAAGTACCCCCACCACTTTTTTGTAAATATCATATACTGTATCAGCCAATGAAATGTGTATGGGCGTGTATTGCCTTATTTTTCATTTTTAAAATAAAAAATATGCAAAATATTCTAAAATGATTTAAAAATGAAAAGGATATATAAACCTGTACTTGCGATGCATCATATTGGCAAGGGGCAGATACAAATGCATAAAACATGTCGGCCAACAGTCCCAACATTAGTGCTGGTACAGACATCCATGCACCCTTACCAGTAGATACATAGACCACCAGACCAATCTCATAGAAACACTAGCACAGTAGAAAAACATCCAGAGCAAATACAACTTTTCCTAAAGTACCTTACACAGATGGAGAGAAAGACGTGCTTCTGGACAGAAATGAAAAGCGTAAACCAGAATGAAAAGCGTAAANGTATCCCCGCGCCCTCTCCTCCCTCTTCCTCAATCTCCCAATCCGATTTCCCTCAAATCTCCATAACCCCAGCGACAACCCCAAATATTTCCTCAATGCACCAAAAGGCCTCCAATGGAGAAATCGGTGGAGAGGAGCACATGAAAAGCAAGACCAGAGGAGCCTTTTGCCTAAATCGGACGAAAAAGAGAGAGGAAAGAAAAGCGTACCTCCACGTCTTCGAAATACCACGAAGCAGATGCTGGAGGCAGAGCAGCGGCGGTGGTGGAGAGCACGACGACGAGCGGACGCCGACTGGAGGCAATGCAGCGGCGGTGGTGGAGAGCACACGGCGAGCGGACGAGGGCTGGAGGCAGAAACGCAGCGGCCGAGGGTTGCAGGAACGAAAGCGAAGAAAGAGAGAAAGAAATGAAGCCCTAACGGGCAAAAAAAATGTCTCTCGAAAAAAGTCGGACCCTCCCGGGTCCGACTTTTTTCCAAGGAAAATTTTCCTTGGATTGAAGCTTTTACCCGGGAAAAGTTTTCGTCGTTTGATTGCAACGAGTAAAGCCGTACATATTATGCAAAAAATCGGTGATGCACAGTGGAATTCCTTGCCATCAAACGGGGCCCAAGGTCTTCGGAAATCTTATCTTTTTAAAACTTTTACCCGCTGCGTAAAAACTTATCCGAATCTCTTGATTTTACTGTAAAAACAAAAATGTTTAACTCAAGAGCACGTTCTTAACGTAATTTCGGCATCACGGGACCGCGCCACCGTGAAGTCTTCGCTTGTTTTTAAAATTGGCTTTCAGGTCTTCGCTTTCAGAAGTTTTCACCACGGTAAAAAAAAAACAATTATAATAAAAGGGAGAACTGTTTTTTAACCGTGCAGTAGTAGGAAAGAAGAAAAAAATAAAGAATCCAAGTCTGGAAACGTAGGTCCACAAAGTAGCGCCCAGTCGCGTCAGCACGCAACGTGGGCTCGAGAATCGGTGTATATTCCCTCAACTTGGCTTGGTGTGGTGTGGTGTGGTGTGACTCCCCGCCACCATACTTTATGGCGTTTAAAAATTTCGCCAGTTAACCAACTATTTCACGTATAATCTTTTTAAGCGCCTCAAAAGTTACCGTCTTCACGTTTCGCGTGACATTCTGCTTGCTGACTGTTATGAGAAGGCCGCTGTACTGTAATATCTCTCAAATCAGATTAAAAAAAATTCAGCTAAATAGATTAATAAGAAAAAGTATTGACAGGAGCTTTTCATTATTTATTTTAACGAGTCATTTCAAAATCAAAAGCAAAAACAACGGATCGCCGTCGGAGATTCAGAGATACGCATAAAGGTTAAGATATGGGGATGTGAGCACCGTTATGTAATTAAATCAAAAGTAGGGGTCGAAAGCGAAAATGTCTCACCGCCTTTAACTTTTTCTTTCGTGCGGTAAAAAAAAAAATTTTGAAAGGGTGAAAAAGAAAAAGGTGAAACCAGCTGTCACGCGCTCCCGTGGGACTGTCAGCACTTCTGACACGTGGTCCCATTCGCCTTTCGGAAGGCGTGGGGTGACGTGGGAAGTTTGGACGAAGGCCAACTCATCGCCGATTCCTCGGGAGGCGACGCGAAGGGAAATCGGCCGGAGAAAATTGATAAAAATGAAAGCCTGGAATGAGCTTCGCTTTTGTAGTATTCTTATCAAATGGGGTTATGCGAAGCACTTATATGAGATTATGGCCGCATTCGAAACAGAAAGAAGAAAAATCATACCTTCCACCGGAAGGGTGGTAGCTTAGTGAGCAGAAGCTCGGCTTTGCTAAGGACGTAAGTTCGAGTATTAAAGTAGTCACCACCGGCTTGGATCACATCTAAACAAATAGAAGCAGGGCACCGTGCAATGACACGATATGCCCGTTGTGACGGAAAAATATGAGTACGTATATTTCCCTACAAACCTCTTACACTAAGACCTGCGAAAACACGTATGGGCTCGGAGAAAGGATATCCTAAGTGTTGAGTATCCGTCGTTAAACCGAATCGAATAATTTATGAAATGGGCAAAGTATCAGCAACCGTAGCTAGAGCCGCTATAAAAATAGCAGCGCGCGAAATAGAATCGAATAATTTATGAAATGGGCGAAGTATCAGCAACCGTAGCTAGAGCTGCTATGGAATTAGCAGCGCGCGAAATAACTATATAAACAAAATTCGTTATTGCGGAATAGGGATATGAGACCAAAGGGATATTTATGAATGATGAAGTGGATTCTATCTCTGACCATAAAAAAAAAGTTTAAATAATGCTCTATAAAAACTCCAGGAGCGAACATGGCAAAAAAAAAAAGTCCTACTTGAATGACACCCCATCATCTAATGAAATTTTGGCAATTTTTTTGGTGAGAATCAAGTCTTTTTTTTTATGAAAATGTGATTTCCTTTTTTGTTAAGTGACAAACTCAAATACGAGGGGATTGGGGTTTTTTGCTCACTTTTTTGCATAATCAGGTTTAGGCAAAATTATATTTTTTTAAACTTTATGATGATGGAACCAAATACCGTTAAAATCTTAGTTTTGAGTTGTCATTCAAATACCCTTTTAATTTCATAAAATCAAATTTTGTTTTTGGTTAGATTTTGAAATTTGATTTATACATTTATGTGACAAGACCAACACAATTTTTTTTTTTTTTGGGAAAATGAAGGGGTGATTATGTGCGTTCTTACTCGAACATAATATAGTAAATTTCATTACAAATATATATATATATATATAATGTTTGATATAAAAAATACTATATATATATAATGTTTGATATAGGAGCTATGCATGCGCCAAATGAGCCCACATCAACCGGCCGGTACACGCCAACGCGTATGGGTCCAAATTGATGTTTTCGAAAGAGAAATGAATTCAAGGCAGTGGTGAGTGTCAGAGCCCAATATAACACAGAGGCACGTGCCCTCCTAACTTGCCAGTTTGTTTAAAATAAATGTGTAATTTACATACCACTGTAACTTTACATATATTTAATATCTAAGGGTTTGGCTTTAACTCCTAATCAACTTGCTTCCAGTGACTCTCATTCAAACACGGAACGGAGGATGTCAATGGTTCAAACTCAAAATTCAAACATGATCTGGCATTGCAATCAAACCCATTTTAAAGAATTAGATCCGATAAGAATAGCTAAATTAATCAGAAAAATCGTAAGTGAAATCGGTATGCATTGCTTGCTGCATCGATTGCATCTCGACTGACATAAGGACCCGATTATAATGCAAAAGTTTGAACAAATCTTGCACTTTCGACTCAATTAATCCAACTTGATTCCAAGCAATGTTCAAAATTGATTAGTACGGTAAGTTATACCAAATTGGCATGAAAAATGAAGGTCCCTTCAAACATTCCATGCAAAATGGTATAGGGGTGTTTGGATGTTGCAGTACTTTAGGATTCTTTTGGCAAACATAACAAATTGTTACTGTTTTTATGAGTTTGCGAAAAAAATTTGGGTACATTGGTGGAGCATTGTAGTAGATTGGTACATGAATATACCCCAACTGGTTGGTTTATGAGACAATAATAATTTGTTATGGTTGCCATAGGGAATAATAACAAAATGTTTCATGAATCTACGGTAAAGGTTGAAGCAAATTCATGACTACATTATGGTGCTTTATAAAGGTGCTTCAATCTTCGGAGTGAATCCATGAAATAGCTTGTTACCATTTTCAATGACAAACTAAACATAGAACAATTTGTAACTGTTTGATGAATCTACTGTAAAAGTTGGTGTAGATTAATAAAACACTTTTTAAGGTGTTTCATCCATAAAATTGCTCAAATCTTTGAGTTATATTTATAAAACAGTTACATATTGTTTCGTTTACCAAATAGATGTAGATGAGCTGTTTGGAACCCAGCAACATACTGTTAATGTTCCATGCATTTACTCCAAAACGCAGGGCAGATTCGTGAAACATTTTTTGAAGTGTCCAAGATGCATGGGATAGTAACATGACATTACTCCTCCCAAGCGGGCCTCTAAATGCCCTTGTGTTTGAAAGAGTAGAACCAAGAGTTAGAGATATGCTAAAATCAAACAAAGGTCTAATTTAAAAAGCTCTACTTTAAACCTACAGTTCTAACAAAGTATGAATTTGAGAACTTTGGATTTAATATCACTAGTATGCCTTAGATATATGCAATATTTGTTCCCTGCAGAGCTGAGATCTCTGCAACGGACTTGAGATCCATGAGGGAGCTTGCTGTTGATATCTATTGCTTGTCTACAGTGGATTTCATACAAAATCTATTTCAGGTCCCCTCTCCGGATTAGATCCTCAGGAGCATGTTTAGCAACCGTGACAAGTTATTACTACCGCAAAGCTTTAGATAAATTCATGAACCATGGTAACATAGTCTTTTATGAATTTGCCCTAATTTTTGAAGCAAATTCATGAGACAGTAACAACTTGTTATTGGGCACCTAACCCAAAAACTTATTAGATTCATTGGTCACTTTATAAACATATGTTGTTCTTTTTCAAGACAAATTCATGAAACAGTAACAACAATGTATTACTGATGTCAAACCGCCCTTAGGTGAAACAAACCTAATCTTATGGGTCTAAAGACAAAATGGGAGGAGTCTAACTCAAGATCAATAGATTTCAAGATGCAAAGTTTACGAATCTGTGGTGCAATCCTCATATCTTTCACCATTAATTCATATCTATGTTAGCTAGACACCACGCCTTAAAAGGACAACATGAAAATTTTAAACACAAAGTGGTAGGATTTGGAATTTGAAGCGAATCCTTCATCTTTGCACCTCTTACAGTTCCTTACTTTTCACCTTCTGGCCACATGCAAGGGGGCGCATTGCTTAATCACTTGCTACAAGAGATAATTTATCTAGGATGAAATAAGCATGCTGAGCTTGCAAAATTATCTCAATTGGACTTTATCAAGGCCTTTGTTGACCAACTTCCAAACTTTTGAATGGCCAAAGCATTGGAAAATAAATATCTCATGCCACTTTGTTAATAAAGAATTCAAGAAAACATATGCATCTGCATAATTTGGCCAACCAAAAAAAAAAAAAAAAGAAAGAAAATTTTGAGGATCCAAGACTGGGTAGCTTGTGATGCCTCAGTTCCAAGCATATGTATACAGTTAAATTATGTATACACGTGAGGTGCTCCTTCCTGACACCATATTTATATGAAGATTAACAGCTTTGCATTCAGAAAATTACAAAATAAAGTACCAAGTGGAGTGCCATGTGAGAATTACTTTTTCACAAACAATGGAAATGTCTTTATTGCGCATCAGAATGCTGCATTTAAAAGATTGTTTATGTATCTTAACTTTATTCACATTTTCCCTCCTTTTGGTAAGGTGTCGATGTTGTTCGTTTCTTAATTTGCAAATCTTTTGCTTTGTATGGTCCCAAATGGGTTGCAATTGGATCATGTACCCGTTACCCAGTGGCGGAGGGAGGGGGGCCGCCTAGACCATGGCCCCACCCAACCAATTTTTTTTTAAAAAAAATCTAGTGTAAAAATTGAAAAAAAAATTTGTCTCAATGCATTTTTTGAATATAAGTCCAGTTTGGCCCTATCCAAATCCAACCCACAAAATCCAGTCCTCATTTGACCTGCCCTTGCGAAATTTTTTGGCTCCGCCCCTGCCGTTACCGTATTTGATTTAGCATACTTTCGCATGTTTAGATTCAAATACCAATGAAGAAAAGCTATGGCATATCGGAATTTGACTTTTAAAATCATGATCTATATATGATCTTAATCTGCATCCAACTTTTTAAGTACAAAAGTGAATTAAAACCACATTAAGTTATGTTAAAAACCAACCTTCCTAATGTATGGACATTAGATAATAGAATACTTATTTGAAACTGAATCCATCCGAATCCGAATTTAAATCTGGTTGGATATTTATGTTAAACCGAATCCATCTCCGATCGAATGTCATTTCGTAAAATTCGCATCTAATATCCAATTTTCTAATCGGGTTTAAACTTTTTTTTTTTATATATCCAACTTTTTGGCAGTAGTGCAGCTGGATAACTGATGTGAATGTGAACCATTGATGTCAATTATCCATTTATTTGTCAAGTTCATTTGTGTGTTATTTATTTATATTTGTAAAATCTATGTCAATTCACATAAATTCATGAACAAAAATCAACTTAATGTTTCAGCATCATGTTGTTCTTATACATGATCTAAAGATTGTTAAATTGCATCCCCCAATCTACACTACGCGAGGAAAAAAACGTCTTATATGTTCATGATCAAACGAGTGACATGAACCGCAAATTTGAACATCTCAGTAGGATCCTTTGACTAAAGCTTGCTCATAAAAACTCGACTCGAGCTCGACATTTATATATGTTCAATGAGTCGAGTTTAAGTTGTAAGAACTAAACCCATCGGCTTGATTACATAAACATATCATGAATGGGAGACCTTCTGTTAAATTTTTCTTTAAGGTATATTTGGATGTAGAATTAATTTATGCATTCTTTCTTTGGATTTTTTGTTAGATGGTCGTTCATGGTTGAACTAATTAAAAGAAACCAATGAAGTGAGGTAATGACTTAAACAAGTTAAAAGAAATGAAACATGTTAACATAACTGAGTTAAGCGAGTCAAACTCGATGCTGTATCGTTGAATTGAGCTCGAGGCTGTTATGTGAAATTTGATTTGGGTTTGAGCTGAGCTCGAGCCTGTTTTATAGAGCTCGATTCAGGTTCAAGTTGAGTTCGAGCTTGAGTTTGAGTTTTTTGAATCAAGTCAAGTCGAGGTAGGTTCAGTTCGACCTCAAGTGGGCTCGAGTGCAGCCCTACAGCAGACATCCAGGCCACCGACGCCACAAGAGAAAGGCCCCACCACCACCAGCTGGTCGCCAATGAACGGTCATAATGGGGTCCGACGCAACGCGACGGAACAAGTTGGTGAGGGCCGCCTGGTCCCAGTCCCAACTTGGACCGTACGCCCAGGACGCGTTCCGGCGGTGAAAGTAATTACCAAGGCGGCCGTCCCAGAGAAGCCTGGCTTAGCTGAGTCGGTAAAGGGCATAAGGTAAAACTCGGGTCATGGTCACGTTACGAGACACTATTCCGATACTTTGATGTAGTGACGTCTCAGAGTTCATGTCAGATCTGATATTACATGCATTTGAATTCGAAATTTCGCTGACTTAGTAAGGATCCAGGGACGGGTCCATATGGGATTGTTCACCACATCTTACTTTCCTAGTTTGGATTTGGATTCCGGTCAGTAAGTTCAGAAAAAGAGAAAAAAAAACTTGTGTTTATGGTCGTGGATATAAGTATCGGTACAGGAAACTGGACTGCGTTCTGACATTCTATTGTCCGGACAACTAAGCGTCTAAAAAGCAAACCCAATTTGATCATAGTTGCACATAACTAATGTAAATTATAAAAATTAAAGAAATCAAGGTTAAGTTTACATATTAAGGGAGGAAGGGAGAGAGAGTTTTAGAACTTGATTCGATACGCTTTGGTTTGTGAGCATTGGATGAAAATGCTGGTCGGTTTAATGACGATGCCCACAATCTTCTTCATATAAAATTTCTTCTTCTTCTTTTTTTAAAACAGGCAAGTTGTTGGTGTTGCATAGACTTATCACATTATGTCAACAAGTTTCTACGAAGAAGAATCTAAAATATTATAAACTCTTAACTCTTTTCAACTTAAAAGTCATGGCTTCTTGTTGGCAATCTTCCAACAATTATGTGAAATCCAGAAATGCAAAGTTGATTAGTTGGGTCGATGGTAGTAGAGACATTGCGGGTCTCCCATTGTAGATACAGCAGATGCAGGCTTACCCCACTTTCCATTAATTGCCTGCTGTTCTAATATAAATGATCTTAGACTAAGTCTCTCATGTCCTAGATCGTGTTTGTTTTGGGATCATCCAAACGGGATCTTAAGATTTGCAGACGACCATTTCTTTATTGGTACCTCGAATTTGAAAACGATATGAAAAATTAAAGCAATAAAATAACGAACCTGTCGACAGCTTATCTGTTTTTTTATAATTATAAATGAAGTCCCGCACACTTTTTGAGTTCTGCAAGACACACATAAACTGCATAAGCCTAGAGCAGATAGGTACCAGGAGCCGCTCCCCCCGCTCTCTCCCTTTCTTTCTCTCTCTTGCGCTTCTCTGTGTGCTCAGAGGGAAAATCAAGGTGGTGACAGAGTGATCAGATGTTAAGATGGAGGCTCTCCAAATGCACATCCATCATCAGCAATGGAGACAACCCCACACTGAGGTGGAAGACCACACAGAAACCTTTCAGCAGCAGCAGCAGCAGCAGCAGCAGCCCCCTGTGAAACTCTCTCGTCTCGCATCCCCAAGAGATGCTTCTCGTCTGTCAGGTACTTCTTTGTGCTTTGCTCTGCCTCCTCTCGACTTTCTTCTCCATCCCCTTCTCTCTCTCTCTAGTCTCTACTACCAAAAAAGAGATGAGAAAAGAAATATAAAAAGGAAGCCATTCTTTGGTTCTCTCTCTCTTATCTTTCGTTTTATTTTTTTTTCCCCTTGTTCTCATTCTTTCTCTTACACTGACATTCTTGGTGTGCTTGGGCGTTACTCATGTGAAACCCCAAACCTCTGCTACTTCTTCTGGCTTCTGTTTATGGTCCAGGAATGGCGGCCCCTGTTGGACTGGGACTTGGGCTCGGCCCCGGAACTGGGCAGTCTGCCTTCACTTTCCTGCAGCTGCAGGAGCTAGAGCACCAGGCGCTCATCTTCAAGTACATGGTAGCCGGCGTGCCTGTGCCACTTCACCTCGTGCTGCCCATCTGGAAGAGCGTCGTCAGCTCGCCTATGAGTTCCTTCTCTCCCTCTACTTGTAACTCTCTCTCTCTCTCTCTCTCTGCTTGTTTGGTGAAGAAAACCCAAATCTTTTTCCAATACGCTTCTGCTTCTTCTTTCGGACAATGATTAGCATTCTCTTTTCTTAATTGGTGAAGAAACCCCAAATCTTTTCCGGTATAGTTCTATTTGTTCTTTCTTAATAACAATGGTTAGCACCCATTTCATGATAATGAACCGTGAGATCGTTAGAGCTTATACTAATATAGAGAAGTTTTTCTAAACAATGTCATTTATTGGGATGAGGATTTGGTAAAATTAGAAACTTCTTTAAAAAGCTTTCTAGTGGATTAGAAGATAAGTCTGTATGAATCAGGTTCAGGTCCCAGCATTCATTTGTTGATCTTATGATCTATTCTGTTCCGTAATTTTCTGCATTAGGAGATGAGATTCAAATGGTAGACCGATCTACTGGTCATCTCGGGGAGACTTCTGCTTATACATATATATATATTTGTCCATCTTCTGCAGTGTCAGGCGGCGGCTTGTGCTTCGATTTCCGAAGCAGCATGGAGCCAGAGCCAGGGCGGTGCAGGAGGACGGATGGGAAGAAATGGAGGTGCTCAAAGGAAGTGGTTCCAGATCACAAGTACTGTGAGAAGCACATGCACAGAGGTAAGAACCGTTCAAGAAAGCCTGTGGAAAGGCAGACACCGCCCGGCCCGTCCAAATCCACCGCCGCCACCACCACCTCTGCCACTGCCACCGCCTCCATTGCCAACACCATCTCAGACTCGAGCACACACCTCTCCATATCCATGCCCGATGGTCTTAATCTCATGAATAACCACTCCAACGCTAACGCCAACAACGTCAGTGCCTCGGTGTCGAGCTCCCCAAGGTTGGAATTCTCCCCTACGAGTGTGCTTCATAAGATGTATTATGGGTGCTCTGTCTCTGAGAGCAGTAGCGGTAGCACCTCCAAAACTGAGTCTAACTTCAGCTGAGTTTTCAAGCTTAACAAAGCATTTTGTATGATTGGAGAAAGGGACATGTAGTTTTAGGATTTCCTTCTTCTACTTCTTCCTCTGCTTCTTCTTCTTCTTCTTCTTCTTTGCTTCATATTATTGTTTCATGGTGCAAGAGTTGCAGACAGGGATGTTTTGGCTTGTGTTTGGGGGGACTAGATGGCTCCACTGGGGCCTATATCTATTAATTGAGCTATCATCATGCCTGGCCCTCCTCCCTCTCTTTCTCTTCTTGCCTCCTCTGTCCTTCAGATCTCTGCGTCGCCTTTTTGAGTTCTCGATTTTCCATTTTCATTCCATTACTTTTACACTTGAATGCAGACCATCGTTACTGTAAACTGTCCAGATTTTTTCCCCTCACCACTGTTCTAAAATCTCTAATAGTTGTTCTAGGCATTGAATGCAATGTCTTACATAACGAATCGTTGGACTTATCCGGAAAATCCAGGCATTATAACGTTAATCTGACAATATACAACTACCAACAAAACTATAAGATACAACTTTTAAGTTTTTTACCTAAAAATATCGTGTTTTTTTTTTTTTTGGTTTTCTTGGTGTCGAACATGAGTCCATTTAAGAACTTCTATCAAGAGTACAACATCTCTCTTATCACAAATATCTGCTTGGATCTTATAAATCTATGTCAATCTAAGTGGCTAGGAGGTTAGGTTTTAGGGGCTTGGATTGGACCCAGTAGGTTCGAAAAAGTAGGTTCGCGCATACGGTCAAGCGTAGGTCAGGTTTGTCCTTAAACTAAAAAAGAATCGGTCATCTTTCAATCTTGTTGCAAATGGCTGGTCCAAGATTCCTCATTCTATTGTAAATTAAGTACACCAGCAAGGTCTGGAGGGATCTATTGAAGTGTTTTTTTTTTTTTTTATATTACGAGTCTAAACCCTTAGCCTTATTTAGTGAAAGGTGGTGGCTCTTGATTGCGTTGCATGTGCAATAATGTCCGGTGGCCAATGAATCCAACATGGTTTGACTTGACTCGTTTTGTCCTTGGGAGAGTGGCTTTTAAATGCTGTTTTGCTTTCTTCTTTTTTACCATGGAAAACTTTTCTAGGGATCAGGTTTCCCAGTGGGGAGAGGTAAAACTTTGGGGCTGCCATGTCTTATCAAAACCGTGTTAGGGAAAAAGTTGAAGAGTGAAAAAATGGTGGGGAGGTAAAAAGGTGAAAACTGGGTTAAAAGTAATTTGCGAAAGTGTGCTCAGAGACTTTACTTTACTTTTGGTTGGTATAAATTTTCAATTTTTTGTTCAAGAGCTTTCCAATGCAATGTTATGCTGCTCACATGGGGAGACAAATGTTACTAATGTTTTTACAGACGCTAATTAATTCCCATAATTTTATGGGGAGTTTTTTTGGATTCCACTTTTACCCTTATAAGGGCATTTTGGTCATTTCTAACTTCTTTCCCTACGTGTGAACTTTCACAAGGGCCGTTGCCATTGAGATTTGAACAGTAACTGGTCGCTTATTAACTATTGACCCGATCAGGTGGCCTGAACTCTTTATTAAGATTTGAACGAATGACTGACTGACTGCCTACCAGCAACCAAACCCCTCACGGACAAGTGTACTTTTTGCGTTTGCTGAATACTCGAAGTTGAATTAGGGTTTTTGTTGGGCTACATTTTTCATCAAAGAGAATTTGGCGATTTAGGGTTTTAACTTTCAACCCTGAGTGCCTTTGACATTGGAATAACTTTCCTGGCTTTGCCAGCTTTTGGATCATTAGTTTCCCATGAGTTTCAAATAGGTTGCTTTGTTTTCATTAAATTATACCAAGAATCTGAAAAGAGAAATTTCTGAAATGCTTATTAAAACCATGTGTTCTTCCAACCCATGACTCAACTTAACTTCCTTTGGGCATCAAATAGAAGGTAGAAGGTTTTCGAGTGCAATGACATAATTGTCCCTTATTATTGGAGGTTTTTAACTTATGTGTACGAATTATGACTGTACATGAGCCGCATCGAGTTGGAGCTCCGCTTCATTCATATCTTTGTTGGCTCGAGCTTGACTCGGTTAAGTTCATTTGCCAAATTTCAGTTTGACCTAATCCCTTTCCTTCATTTTAAGTTTGCAAATTAAAAAAAAAAAGCCTAATTCAAAATGAACTTGCTTAAGTTTATGCGACTTGAGTTCATATAACTGGGATACTCGAATTTTCAATTAAGCTCAAACCAAACTCATTTAACAAAACAGTGTAGGTGACTCTTGTACTGCTCTAGTACAATGTTCCCTTTGCAAGGGTAGAATTGACCGGCCGTTTAATACAGAAATAAAAATAAAACAGCCAGAAGCCGCCTTGCACCTTATTCGCTGTGTTTTTTGGACAAAATTCAAAAAAAAATTGTTTTTAGAAAAAAAAAAAAAGTCGTTGGTGGTGTCAAGCTGAAAGTCACCGTTACCAAACATTGTGTTTCATATCTTTTCCTTTTTTTTTTTTTTTTTTTTTTTACTATAATTTACTCCAAGAGGAGAAAAGCATCTTTTACCATGGTAGATAAAAAAATAAAAATAAAGAGAAAAAAGAAGAAGAAGAAAATGGTGGGGCTTGGGATACCAACGTGGAAGATAGAATTCCACGTGATTTTGGCAGCCTTTGTCGGGAGTTCCATGTCATTCCTCCACCTAAAAACGTGTCCTCCCTCTTTTGCCAGCTTGCGAGCACGATGAGAACTCGTGGGTTTCGATCCCAAAATGTAAACCCGTTTGGTTGATTTGGATTTAGAGGTTTTGAGTGAGAAGAACAAGTATTTTATTGTCCAATGAATTGAGTTTTTGTGTTGAAGGCTGTGTCGATGTTTGGTGTACATGAAACTTACATGTTAATTGATAATAAGTTGAGTTTTTGTGTTTAAGGCTGCGTTGATATCTGGTGTGCATCAAATCATGCATGTTACTTAGTTCATTGTCATATATATTAGAAAATTTAAAAGTGATGGTAGTGTGTGCAATGTATCTTTTCGGATGCGAACAAACAATTTTTTGTAGATTGCCACCATAAGTGGCACTGCGGGAAGGAGGGGGCCGTCATGGCCCCACCTCAGTCAATGAATTTATTTTTTTACATTGAAGAAAATAATATTTTTTTAATTACGTAATGTACCTTTTGTATTAGAATTCAGTTTGGCCCTACCCGGATCCAGAAGTCGGATTGCCGGCTCGCCCCTGAAGAGAATCCTGACTCTGCCCCTGACTACGGTACAAGAAACTGAGAGGTGTTTGGTTACATTTGATCTATATTAAGGATTAAATCCTCCTCTCATCTTAGACGAGACCTTTTGAGAAAGGAAGATTTTAAATCAGTCGGCAATTCTCTCATAGTGCCTAAACTTCTTCATGGTGTAACCCTCATAAGGTTTGGTAGTCCGAACTAATCAACATCATTAAATAAAAAAAATTAGAAAAGCCGATATAGATTTGATGTCCTTTACAATAGATTAATGATACAAAAAAAAAAAATAGTGGATGATCTGCTAACTAAGTAAGAAAACTTTTCAATGAATGACTTGATCTATATTTTCCAAGACAATTTTGAACCCTCATGAGACGAGTGGCTGTACACACATATGTGCACACATATATTAGGTGAATTGTTTATTTTTGTAGGGAAATTAACAAATATTACTTTCTATGTTTTTAGTCAAAGCTGCGAGATCCGATTTTTTTTGCTCGAAACTTTTTGCAAATCATATAACCGGAAATGCCTCCATTGGTACAACATTTCAAGTTATCAAAATGTTGCGTTAGTCAACATAAACACTATGGTTATTTGTTTCGCTGCAGATCTGAGATGCCATCTTAGATTCATGGATTTAAGATCAGATCCTCCTCTCCCCAAATCCGACCTTAAATCCTTGGTTTTTAACAAGTAGTATAATTTAAAATTCATGTTACTAAGATCAGATCTTAAAACACACCTTTTTATGCAGTCTCGAATCTTAGATCTGACACTATCAAATGCAACCTAAGTTCCTTATACTGTAGGGTTACGTGAATCTCTATATTTTGGAACACGTTCATAGAACACTACGTTTTAAGATACATTGTTCCTCCTACCACTTCTTACTGATTACTGACTTTGGATTGTACTTTTCGAGCATTTTAGCTTTGGTAAAAGAAGAACATGTATGAAATTTGTATCACTGCTGCTACACATAACAAGCAAGGCTTTTCTTTAGCAAGAGTTATTCTTTTATATTGTATAAACATAGATGAACAGAAATTCTACGGCTAAGAAGATAGCTCCAGCCACTCACACGCAGTTCCATGCATGCATATGGGTCTACAGGTGTGAGGGGGATGGGAGGAGTCCAGTTAGCCTTTGGGGTCTTCGTGAGGCGCGAGAGGCCCCATGGAGACCATTCATTGAAAGGTTAATTTAGTATTGAAATTTAAGCAAACCGGGGTCCAATTATATAGGGTAGCCCCACTCTGAATCACCGTTCCATAGTCAATTAAAAATTTGTTAACCACATATTTAGTGCCCACAAAAAAAAAAAAAAAAAAAAATTGTGGCTTCGTAGGGTGTATGTTCCATGGAGTCCATTCATTGAAAGGTTAATTTAGTATTGACACTTAGGCAAATTTGGGTCCAGTTATATACGGTAGCCTCACAAAATCTGAATCACTGCACCATGGTCAACTGAAAATTTATTAACCATATATTTAGTGCCCCGTAGAAAAAAAGTTGGGGCCTTCGTGAGGTGTATGTTCCACGGAGCCCGTTCATTGAAAGGTTAATTTAGTATAGAACACTACGTTTTAATTTAGTATACGAGGTTGCCCACTAGATCCAAAATTTGTTAACTATATACTTAGTGCACCATAAAAAAAAAAAAATTGTGGCTCTATCCCAGCTCCTCAATGCCATCAAGATAGCAGCCCTAAAAGGAATCACAAAACTTGAGAGAGAGCCCTTAATTGTTTCAAGTTAATTAAGTTGGAATTTGGTGAGTTCATCGGGCATCCTTTAAAACTGAATATGGTCCTGACTAGCGTAGGTTCTTGTATTTATTGTAAACAAATCTCAAATCCGGGCACAGTTTTTTATTAATTCAGATTCGGTTTAATCGACGGTGAGATTCAATGCAGGATCTGCATCAGAATAAATTTCGCAAGCACTAAAAAATTGCAGGATATAAATCGAAGTTTTATTTTCAAATTCAAACTTTAAAGGAACGTCTAGATTTATTTTTTATAAAGTTTGAATAGATTCCATTAGTATTTAAGTCGAAATGTTCGGATCAGTTGGGTCCAATATCCAATGTAAGATCCTTCGATGGCCCTCTGTATGATAAAAAACTACAAAGGCATCTCGCGCTGTAAAAAAGTACAAACAGGTAAAAAAGTTATGGTGGTAAAATCGAGAAACTCCTTTGGTTGATGTCGCGTTGTACGTTTCACTCCTCGGTTCCGTAAATTTGATGTTCACAGTTCCACTGTCAAATTCTTCGGCCGGTTTGTAATTTCTACCGATTTTAGTATATTTTACCGTTTCTTTTGTTATTTACTGCGTTCTTTGCACTAGAGGCGTGGCGGTGATTCTCTTCCGTTGCCCTTGTTCTTGTCCTTCTCTTTTCTCCTTCTTACCGTTGAAAGGAAGGAAGAGAACCAGTTGTTCAAATAAAGATTTCGAGAATCACAAATACATGATTTCGCAAATTTACCTTTCCACTTAATCATTCTACAAGCAGAGTTTATGGATGAAATGATTTTTTTCCCAATTATGTCATCTAAATCTTTAAGATATTAATAAATGAGGTGATGAGAAGTACTTAGTAGGGGTCACAAATCCTTGGACTATGTTTGGTAGTCTCATATCAGAGCTTTGAGGCAGATCTCAAATTTGCATTAGCTGAATTGCTGAAGCTGGATTTTGTGACTGCAGATTTGAAATCTATATTACGTTATAAAAACTATGAATTTTGCCGTTTGAGGGACGACACGAAAAGGAGCTGGGCTACAGCCAGCGGAGCCAGATTTTTTTTTTTGGTGGGGCACCCATTCAATACCTTTATTTTTTTTTGGGGCGCTTACATGTATAACAATCGAATATATCAAAATATTAACATACATTTAAACTAATTTCGTGAGGCTGGTGTGGACAACCGCCCACTCTAGCCATGATTTTAAGATATACTTGGATTTGCATTAACCCCGAGTTTCAGATCCAAAGCTATCAAACATAGCCTTAGGACCTCATGATAATTAAGCACATTTACGATGGTAATTAGAGTTATACCAGGACCAACCATGCCTCAAGGGGTGTAGTGCAGTTGGAGCGGGTTGGTGGTGCATAAGCAGCGCGCGTCTCCAATTCGAACCCCAGAATATACTTATCAGACTGCAACAGGTTGCACACCTGCCAAACACCCGAGTTGAATGGTGATTATGTTTACAAAGGTTCCAAAGCAGCCTTGAACCTTAGCGACTGGGGAAAAAGGTGATGTTTCACCTCTTGGTACGCCTCAAAATACTAGGACCCTCATACCAAATGTGACCTAATATATAAAAAGAGTCTGATATGCTTAAGCCCCGGCTATGTAGTTGATTCGAGGTTTTAGGATCTCGTATCATATGTTCATAGCAAGGATTTTAAAATTTCTTGCTTAAAAGTGTAAGAAACTATGACTGAGGATCATAGATGAGATCTACTGTTCGTTAAATCAAGGCCCCTTCATCTTAACCTCAATACCTCAGTGCACATAGAAAGTATATAATTCAAGTGGGCAGAAGAATAAAGTGTTAGTAACCTCCTTAGACATCCTCCTTAAAGCATCCATTAGAGCTTTTGCAGTTTTTCCGACACCCCAAATGATTTGAGCAGGATTGTGCCCTCCTTAGACAGAAGAGAAGGGTTCAACATCATCATCATTTATGCTCAAGTTGAAGAAGTACAAAGGAATGAAGAAAAAAATTGAACCAATAATGTCAAGATGTACACTTATTATTATAGACAGTGATTCCAGGAGAGGTCATTATGTTTAGGCTTATTAAAGATGCAAAACTCGTGTAACATGTTGAACATAATAGCAGTACTGCGAGTGCCATCCCACAATGATGTTTCTAGAGAAGGCAACTAAAATCAACGTCAAGAATCAGCAAGCCTTTAAATGGCTCGGCAATTTCTGTCGCCAACAGTAAGTAGCAAATCTTACTGGCAGACTCAGGTACTCATGCCAAGTATCTTCAACTACATGCTACATATGAAGTAAAAAAAGTGAAAAATGGCAACTCGACTCGAGATGGAGACCTCACACTAGCAGAAAGTGACATATAGCCATATAGGCAGTTTTAGAAAATCATGATAACCAGTCTAAAGGCTGCTGAACTCAGCAACTGCGTCAATTTTCCCCAAGGGCATCTAAAGGTTGCATGCACCACAACAATCATCAACAACACAGTTTTTGAATATGCGATTAGTTTGCTAGAGGTGAAGCCACTCTCTCTCTAGTAGCATGCAAAAAAGTTTGGAAGACTTATAAAAAATGATTGCTAAATGGTTGATTGTCTTGTTTTTTAGCATTTTTGAGGTTAAAAGCAAAACTGTTAAGAGGCGAGTTGAGATCCATTGAGGTTCAGGGCCCGAGCTCGGTGTGAGAGTGGCCTGGGTCGTTACAATGGTATGAAAACCAGTTCAACCCAAACTTGGGGTTCCACATGCATGAATACATGTACCTTAAAGGAGGTAGATTGTGACACCAAAAAACTTTAGTCCACGTACCTAAGATTGTGAGGAATCTTAGAGGACTTATAAAAGAGGTAGTTAAGTGGTTAGTTGTCCTGGTTCCTAATATTTTTCAAACTGAAACCAAAATTGTTGGCGAGTAGGTGGTGATCTGTTTGACTAAGGGCCCAAGCTCGATATGAGAGTGGGCCGATTCGTTAGACCCATTCTCCCTACTCTTAGGGTGCAGGGCTGCTTTGGGAATTGAGTGGTCATAGGGAATTGAGAATTGAGTGGTCATAGGGTATACCTTTCAATTCGAAGATTGCACATGCCACTGTTTGTAGTTCAAAAGAATAACACCTATAAAAATCGTATAAAAAATGCGTAGTCAGCATTCAGGCCGACCAGTTGCTTGCTTGGCAACTGCAACCTATCATTAACAATTTTAGGCGAACAATACTTTCACTATAAAGCAACATTCTTGCCCTTTTAACTCTATCAAGGTCTGCACGCTTGTCTATTCCAATTTGTAACAGCAAGTGAAATGGCCGATGGGTTCGAGAGTTTCACCAAAATAAGAAATGAAATGGAACGAGGGCCAAAAACAAATGCAAATGAAGACCAGTGCTAGAGCCAACATGTCATTTACCTGAATAATAACAATCGTAGTAGCAGTAAGGGAAACATCATTTAGAAATGCATGTGGTGGAAGAAAATATTAAGTTGTGGAATCAAAAAATGTTTAGTAGCATTTAAATCATACTACAAAAATCTTTTAATAGCATTTGTTCATATGTTACTTCACAAAAAAGTAGTAAGCCATGGCATTTGAGGAAAATTCTATTTATTTCCTTTTACAAAAGATGATTACACATTACTTGGCATTTCCAAAAACTTTTGTTTTTTAGGTCTTCCAATAAATGTATTCCAAAACATGTCGCAGTTGTGTAAATCTGTTGAAATAGTTGGCCCTCTAGCAAATATAGCTATTGTTCGGGGTGAATTGGCAAGTAGGTAGTAAGAGTAAGTTAAGTTAAAATAAAGTTAAAATGAAAAAGGAAAATTCAAGTAAGATAGTTGGAAGCATGATCACCTGTATAATGAAAGTTTTTCCTCCTTGAATGGTACCAACTTATATTGTGAGATAAAAAAAAAAGCCAAAAATGAATGACCTAAATATAAACAATTTTAGTATAATCTAAACGCGGTGATGCATTGAGTATCAAACAAATAAGTGCTATTATAAGAGAACCTCGAATATTGCATGGACATGCATATGCAGGCATCATATCACAAATACATAACATTTCTCTCATAACTAGCAATTCAGACCAAAATAATCCACGAAGAGGGCGAAGTCAAAGATTTTTTCTAGGGAGGGCCAAATGATCTAATGGGGCTCTATTGCATTTCTCAAAAATTTTAACATGTAAAATTAATTCATTTTTCAAAATTTCAGATTCAAAGTTGATATGCCCAAGTCACATAATTTGAGGCAGTGGCGGAACCACACCAGCTTCACAAAGTTCATTTATTCTTACATTAATAATTTAATGTAATGTATTTAATTATTTATATATATAGTGTCCCTGAAAGTATTAAAGTTATTGAATGACTGCTCCTTCCCATTGAAATTTCTGGCTCCGTTTATAGTGATTTGAGGATTAATTAGGAACTAATTGGACATCAAATTTGATCATAAAAATTTGAACTACATGGTTAATTTGATAAATCAACCTTTTTTTTTTCTCTCTCTCTCTCTCTCTCTCTCTATATATATATATATATATATATATATATATATATATATATATATATATGTGTGTGTGTGTGTGTGTGTGTGTGTGTGTATGTGTGTGTGTGTGCAAATCTATGTCACAGTGGTGGCACACCACTTTTAGTGGAGTACCGGTACTGGTACGGCCCAGTACATTTGGATCTGGATTCGGGTCAGAATCAGATTCAAACTACATTATAACTAAAAAAAGTAAAAAAAATGACTTGATCATTTTTTTTTTGTTTTTTTACTTTAACAAGCCTCATTAACAACATGAAACCTATGTCACCTGAATGCGGGGTGCGGTAAAAATATTTTACTATTATTATTATTAGTATTATTAATTTATTATTATTATTATAATAATTTGTATAGAATATATATGACAAAAAAATTTTAAATTGTTTATAAACGACATAATTATTAAACAATAAGATCAAAATTGCAAATTTGAAATTTGCTAATCATGAATATAAAACAAAAGCAGCATGTAAATATATTCAAGTGAGGCGTAAGCAAATCAGAATATATTCTATAATATATTCTGTGAAGCTGTGATGCAGAACCCATTAATGCAAAAAAATCAGTAAAATTTATAATATCAATAAAAAACTAATTTCTGTTATGAAGTTGTGAAGAAGTGGAACAAAGAACAAGGCTTCAAGAAGACAAAGAAAAATGACGAAAAAGAATAATGAAGAAGAGGGACACATGTAAAGGGACGAAGAAGAGAAAATATGGTAAGAAGAAACATTAAAAGAAAGAAAGTTGATGCTGCTGCCAAGCGGAGATGATGTCGCAGATGCCAGTCGTCGGATGGAGAAGCTGCCGGTAGAAGAGATGATGGAGAGGTAGCTAACGGTGAAAGAGACAGAGTATCAAAGGGGCGAGCGAGGTCGATGTGGGTCAAACAAAGAGAACGATTGATTAAAAAAAATAAAAAAACCCTTAAAAATTGGACTAAAGTAGACAGACTTGCATTTGACCGCACCCGACTCGAGTGAAACGCGAGTCGGGTGCAAGTTGGAAAAGGACGATTATAGTTGAGTGCGGTTAGCCCCACCCGACTCTTGTTTGATTATTTGGGTGCACATCGGAGACGCACTGGCACCCGCACCGTGTCGACGCGGGTGCAGGTCCATTTCTAAAGCACCCGGGTGACACAAGATGAAACCTTGATAATTTATTCATTATCAGCCTTTTTTTGTTGGCATTTTTGTTACAAATTGTGGTTTAATTGTATATAGTAATTATTTTTTTAAAATTAATTATATATAATAATCACCGCACCAGTACCAAGATTTAAAAAAATACCATTACATGTAACCATTTGTGACATAGGTGCTAATGAAATTCAAAGATATATTGAAGGAGATTCGGGTTAATCAGATTTCCCTTGGTCTCTCTGCGTTGTTTGCAGAAGTTGAATCTAATATCTGGATCCGAATTTGAATCCAATATCCGATTAACATCCCACCAAAATCCAACCTGATTACATATAAGGATCAGATCTGATCGTATCATACCAAATCCTCTGAAGTTGAATTCGGTGAATGCTGGATCCAACCGGAACCCGAACCATTTGCACCCATTCAGCGAATACGCTGAGGATCCTCTCTGCTCCGCCTCATCTCCCTGAACCGTAATCTTCTGGTCGGAGAGTCACCCGTCGGAAGATGGCGACGGGCGGTGGTTCCGGCAGCAGGCTCGACCGAGCTTCTCTCTCTGTCTTCGGTCTTCCTTGCGACTTCTTCGACGGGGCGTACCTCTTTGGTGGCATGGGCGGGGCCGACCCTGCCTACGACCGCCGTGAAGGAAGAGGGGCGCCGGCCCTCGCCGGGTCGACGGGCAAGGTCGGAGATGAGGACGGAAGAACGAGCATCAGCAACATGTCCAGATGGTCCTGCAACACGTGCAGGGTCGAGTTCGAGTCCCTTGAAGATCAGAGGTCGCACTTCAAATCCGATTTACATCGATTCAATGTGAGTCTTTCCCTCCTTCCCGTGGTCCTTAGGGTTTTCCTTCTGTTAGGGACCGCTTAATTGTTCTCTTGAACGAAAATGCCGGAGAATTCATTTTTTTTCCCTTTCTCGTGGTTTCTTTTTCGGTGAATGAGCGGTGGGCTTTCCGAGGAATTTCAGTTTGCAAATGGGCTTCTTTGAAATTGGGGTATTCTTTTTCCAGAACAAGTACGCAAAATTTGAAAATCTTGAGCTTGATTAGACGCCCTGTTGTTGTCATGTCTATAGTCCGTTTCAGGTAACGCACACACTGACACACACATTGGTATTTTCCATTTTTCTTCTGTTTAAAGAAATTCAGAAATCTTCATAGGATAGCTTTGCAGATCGAGCCTGAGATAAGGACTCATGATCAGGCCAAACACTTCAACTATAGGGGCGTCATCTACGAACCAACATAGGTACGAAGCTGTAGCATTTATTTATTCAGTATATAGCCTTGAAAAATTTATCTTTCACATGACGATCTGTAGTTAGTTTAGGGAAGTGTTTCATACAAGCGGTAGATTGTGAGAAAATTTCTTTAGGACAGTTTAAAAGACAAATATTTCCTTGCTAAAGTAACAGAAAACTTGAAGAAGAGTATCAGAGCTTGAAAGACAGTGTTCAATAGGAATTGTGCTTTTAGACAGCAACAATCAGTTAGACCTATCTTGTTCTGAATCTTCTTTTGTACTAGAAATTCACGGCCTACTTTTTTTTTTTTTTAAATTCTTTAGAAATCATCATTCCATAAGCTATTTGATGATAATGATTTTAGAAATTCCAGATAATTTACGTGGTCTTCTTATGTAAGATGCATCTAACATCATATTCTTTGTCCCGCCGTGTCTTTACCTAGTTGTCCAATAGTTGATAACTATCTTTATTTCAGAATGGATGATGCCCATCTAAAACTCATATGCAGGTTAAGTTGTCTGTTGCTGGGAAGAACACCATCAGCGAAGATGACTTTGATGAACTTGGAAGAGAGTCATCACTCAAGGATTATGAAATATCAAGTATATCAGGATCTGATGAGGAGTCTGATCATGGAACGAATCCAAAATGTGGTTCACTGCATGAAGTTAGGAATGATGTTGCGGGCGCTAAAAAGAAACTGATGCTTACCCTTCCATCAGGAGAGATAGTTTCTGTTTGGAAGTGCTTACTGTTGTCCGATAAGGAAGATCTTCTACTAGAGAATGACAGCATAAATTCTGAGGTTACCAGTCAATGTGCTCCATGTCTGCAAGAGATTGATGTGATTAAGAGACTTACAAGTTTAGTTTGTGAACCTCATAATGGGACATATCTGCGGATTGTTCTACTTATAAGTGGTGGACATTTTGCTGGTTGCGTTTTTGATGGGGACTCCATTGTCGCCCATAAGACCTTTCACAGGTAAAGGAAGAGCTCTTGAGTTGATGTTTTGTACCAACCTGCAGATAGGGGTCGCAGGTCTTTCTACAGTGTCTAAAAGATTAAATCACTGATGTTTTGAAAAAATAATCATTAACGCTTCCTCATTACTAATGCTCAAATTGCAAATGGCTGTCTAAATTGGCATCACAAGTACATGTAAGTGTTGAGTGAAATTTTGAATGACCATATGAACTATAAAGCAAACTTATCTCCACGATGAGTTGTATTCCATGATTTTGCATTGGCAGGCATGAATTTGGTTGATGGGTTCTTGCTTTTTGTGAGTGGAAATCTGAATAATCGATGACTGTAACTGATTTGGCTTCAATAACTGTCACTTTGGTTTAATGTATGGCACAGTCGGTTTTTTGTCACTCCTAGATGGATGTGGTCTGGTTGGGGGAAGTGGTTGCAAAAGAAATGCATCCATCTGGTGATAATTTTGTATATGAAACCTTTCATTTGAATCCAGGTTATTGCAAATTGATTTTCTGAACAAAAAATTTGATGCGAAAAATGTTGGGTGGCTGCATACGTCCCCAATTCCTTTTTCCATGAGAGCTTGCAGAAAATCATATCCTGAAATGTTTGTCCCTGCATGCCTTTGGATCATCGTATTATGCTGATTTCTTTTCCTTTAGCCGGATGTTTCATACATCTTTGATGTTTTCTGTCGTTTGATTACAAGGAAAATTTTCTGTTGTATTTTAGGTATGTTGTGAGGGCAAAGTCAGGAAAGAAGCAGTCAGCTAAAGATGCCACTGGTAAGGCTGCAAATTCTGCTGGAGCATCTCTTCGGCGGCATAATGAAGCTGCATTAAAAAGGGTGTGAGCATTGTTTCTGAATGCCACAGCTTGATATGCATTCTCTTGCTTGTGCTGATCAACATTTGATTTTGCCACTCATACTTGTGTCCTAAGTCCTAACCTATGTCACACGGATACTTCAAAATGGGCCACGTACCGGTGTCGACACTCCGACACCTAGATACCGACACTTGGACACTTCAGGATACCTTTTGGATCGGGTCTGGGTCAGACTCGATCCAAACCACTTTACTAACCCGTCATTCTTTGTTTTGTTTGAGACTTTCTTTCTTATGACTTATGAGATTGGTCATGAACAATGTTTTGTTTGAGAATCTGAGACTTTCTTTCTTATGACTTATGAGATTGTAACAGTGAATTATTAATTTAATGTTTTTTTTTTTAATTTTAGTATCCTTTTTATTTTTTTAGAATATAAAATTCGCGGTGTCCGCGTATCCTAAAATTTTGAAAATTGCCGTATCCGCATACCCGTACCCGTACCCATAGGATACCCGTACCCGTATCCGTGTGACATAGGTCCTAACAAATATTACTTTCATTCTTCTTTTGATGATTTTGATTCTATTTTTGCCTTACAAAATTTTCCTCCTGAGAGATTTCCTCTTTCATAAGTATGATTTATGTTACAACTATGAGAATTGGACCCACCTGATTTATCATATTAAGCTTTTAATATAGCTTTTTGTTTATGCAGGACATCAGTGAGCTGCTTAATGCTTGGAAGCCCTATTTTGGTGCATCCAAATGTATTTTCCTTCATGCTCCATCAAATAATCGCGAGTTTTTCGTTGACAATGACAAATCATTTTTTCATCTTCATGAGAATGATATAAGACATGTTCCTTTGACTGTCCGTCGGCCTACCCTGAAAGAAGCCAAACGTGTTTATGACCTGTTGACTCGTATTACCTACGAGGAAGTTCAAACCACCCATCTGAAGGACGTGAAGGATGATCTTCATACTGGAACAGATAGCATATCTCAAGATTTGGGTGGTTTGATGTTGGAAAACCATTTGAAGAAGGAGCAAAAGGAACCATCTGAACAACTTTGTGATAATAATAATATGAGCATGGAAACAGAAAATGGCACTGGCGAAGCAACCAACACAAAAATTTCTCAAAATAACACAACACCGCTGCATGAAGCTGTTAAATCAGGCAATGCTCAAAAAACTCTGGAACTTCTGGAGCAAGGCTTGGACCCATGCATTAAAGATGAACGAGGGAAAACACCTTATATGGTCGCGACAGACAAAGAAGTAAGAAATACATTTAGGAGATTCATGGCTTTGAACCTAGAAAAGTGGGATTGGCATGCTGCTAATGTGCCCAGCCCACTGACTAAGGAACTGGAGGAGTCTCAAGTAGCTAAACAGGTCAGTGTGTTACTGATATAGTATCTTATATATCTTATGTTCTGCCTTTCATTAATCTTGCATACTTGTGAGATAAAAAGGCCTGTCATGATTATCAGTATTTGCACATGTTATAGAATGTTGTTGGTCACTTTTGAAGTTAGAATAGTTTCAGTTGGAAAAATAACCATGGTTTCTCTGGATTTATCAAGATTATGTAGGTCTAGGAAGAAAAATATATCTTGTTCAAGCATAAGGTCAAATATGAGTAGTAGAATCCAACGTCTAAGTACCACTGACCAACTGTAGCTGTAAGATTTTCAATAATTTCCTATATTATGAGTAATATCAATTTATATCAAGTTCTGCTCATTTAAGCACCTCCAGGCCTTCCTTCCATTAGTCCATATGAGTAGTGAAAGCTTCTTGAAAGTCCTCTGGAAGTAGTGACAGCTTTTGCTGTTTCATGAATAGTGAAATTTGCCTATATTTGTTCTTTCGATGTTGGCATAATGTAAGCATTTTTTGATGTTGGATAACTAGTAAACATGGGTTTACTTCCATTTTGAAAGACAACATAAAGAACTCTTGTCTGCATCCTCTTTTGTTTCTCCTTACTACCTTTATGATTTGACTAGTTCATCCTTTTAAAAAACTAAATTGCCTGGTTGTCCTAACCGAATGGGGTCATTACTTGGATTGCACTAGTTGTGTGCTTAGGACAAACCTGGGAGGTTGAAGGTGAGTCCTGTATAGTGTATGTGAAGCTTACGCTTGTCTTATTCAATCTGAACATGTTTGAGATTGACTTGAATTGGAATATTTTTTGGTTTCGGTAGATGGTTATATGTGCTATATTTGGTTGGGACACACTTACGTGGAATTCTTTTGAGCTCATCACTGTAATTTGACCTTATATATTTCAGGCAGAGAAAGATGCAAAACGGAAGGCTAGGGCCAAAGAACTAAAGAAACTGCGTAAAGCAAAAGAAAAGGCTCAGGTTCCTTTTTCCCATTTTTCTGTTTTCTTACTTTCTGTTACTAGTATTAGAAGTTTCCGTGTGTGCGTTACCATGATACAAGCTTTTCTCCAGATATACCATGATACACACTTTCGTCCATCCATTTGTTTTTTGTTTCATGCTAATACACTAGTTTTCATGACAACAGGCTCAGTCAGCAGTTTCCCAGGCCCCTACCACAGTATCTGGCAGTTCGCAAGCTGGAACTGTGTCAAATCATAGGAGGCGGTCCAATGACTTGCCTTCCGCTACAAGTGAAGAGGTAAGCAGAATTTTGCCATTTTGGATAAGATGATGATTGTACTTCATGTTAGTCATCATCAATACCGTCTTCATGATGCATTTGTGTCCAATCAGGAAAAAAGGGCAGCTTTGGCTGCAGAGAGAGAGAAGAGGGCGGCTGCAGCTGAGAAGAGAATTGCAGAGGCTCGGAATGGCGTTACTGGGATGAATACAACTCCATCTCACGATTACAAGTTAGGAGAAATGAAGGATGATGTAAAGTGTTCTTGTTGCATGGCTTCATTGGCTGGAAAGGTGCCTTTCCACAGGTACCACTATAAATACTGTAGTACTTCATGCATGCATGTCCACAGGGAGATGTTAGAGGATAGTTAATTCTTTCTCCCCCTCTTCTCATGGTGGTAATTCTAGTTACAAAGGGTTGTCTCATGCCAAAATGGTCTACGGTCCCTTATTCGTACCAATTTTGTCCTTCTTTGCTCCTTTTTATAGCATTAATTTTATTGTAGCATACAAATTTGTCTATGAGAAATGGAAAACCAAGTATGGCTTTAGTGATAAAGCATTCTACAATGTGCTTATTGAAACGTTTGTTTTTTTTTTTTAAATTTTGTTCAATGCTAAGAGGTGGAAAAGGGTTCCTCGCATTCTTTCAGGTAAATAATGAAAGCGTTTTTTTCCTCATCTGTGGTCCATGTTAAAGCAGTGTTAGGAGGATTAAAGGGGTCGGTGGTGTTCCGCTGCATTATTTGACGTCAATATCAAACCATCAGTTGCAGTGAAGAATAGGTGGTAGCCAGTGCTTTTGTATAACATGTGGATGATCTAGGGGGACAAACGGTTTGATTATACTTCTCGGGTGTTCCTTTTGTTTTGGCTGTGCTGAATCTGATTTAATTCGATTGTCAGTTCTTCAGTTGATTCAAATCGACCCGTTTGCCCCCTAATCCCTCTTCCCGTGCACAAGACTCGCCATGGCCTTGGGAGGACTAGTTTTGCCTTTTCGAGAGAAATGGTAGGAAGATGGGCTATTAGATGCATCTTGTCTCAGGCTCTACTGAAGAGTCCACATTATGAATACATGGAGGGTGTGGGTTCAGAAAAGACAAAGATTGCATGTGCATGATATCCCTAATACGCATGCCGTATCTAACAACCTGCAGGACCATTACACTGCAGCCCTTTTGCCAGTAACTACTCCCTGTAGCAAGGGGTGTTGGACCTCCTTTCGTGAACTCTGGTTAACTGTGTCATTCTTACGTTGCTCATATAAGACCAGAGGAGCTTTGGTGTTTGCCTTGATGACAAGCATATCCACGCAACACACGCACGCGAGAGAGGGAGAGATTTTTTTTCTGCGGGATGATTACTCCCGGTACATTTGGGATATAGTTGGCGCGTCATTGTAGGGAACATGTCACGTGCCCATCAACTTGGCATACTTTTCTCTCATTTAGATTATGCTTCTCCTCAGTGAAGTCTTTACTTGCTGCCCACGAGCGTTAGCAAATTGTGCCCCTCTGTGTGTGTGTGTGTGTGTACGACAATAAGAGTAGGGTAAGGAGTGATGCACAGCCCGTGGTCAAACTGTCAAAGCATGTGTGCGTACACGAGCGTCCGCCTACCTTGCAAGGCCTAAGCATACTCTCTCTCTCTCTCTCTCTCTCTGTCTGGTTTTTCTTTTCACCAACGTTAACCCTGCGGGATATTGCTCTGTATCTGCCGAGATGGGAGGAAGACCAGCGGCAGATCAAGGAGAATTACTCGACCCTTTAACCTTCTTCTCTTCTTCCCTAATCATCACCCTATAATGCTTCTCTGAATCTCTCTTTCTCTCTCTCTCACTCTCTCTCTAAGTTATAAAAAAAAATTCATTGACCTGCTTGGCGCCACATCATGCCCCTCCTCCCTCTGCCGACACAGTTCATTCGTCGCGTGACAAAGAATCTACTTGTTCCTCCATCCATCGGCCGGCCTTCACCCTTCCCTCTCAAATCTAACTCTCAGCCGTTCGATAAGATCTCGCTTTTTTTAATCACTTCCATTTCTCTCCCTCTCAGTCTGCAACCCGTCTTCCTAGATCCACTCTGATCACCAAACTCTCTCTCTCCCCCCTTCTCTCTCTCACTCTCTGAAGAAGAGGGTGTAGGATCGGATTGGATCGATGGCAGAAGGGCACGCGCAGACATGGACGACGAGGAGGGGTAGCAACCCGAAGCTCGAGAGCCAGACCATCGTGGACATCCCGCCGACGCCCACCGGCGAAGGAAAGTACGGCAGCGCCTCGGTGTTTGGAGCGTCGTCGCAAGACTTGGTGACCGCCTTCTTCATCGTGTCCTGGTACCTGTCCAACATCGGCGTGCTCATCCTCAACAAGTACCTTCTCAGCTTCTATGGCTTCCGCTACCCAATCTTCCTCACCATGCTCCACATGTGCGCCTGCGCCATCTACAGCCTCCTCGCCATCCACGGTCTCTCCCTTGTCCCCCTCCAGCTCATTGTCTCTCGCCGCCAGTTCCTCAAGATCTTGGCCCTCTCTGCCATCTTCTGCTTCAGCGTCGTCTGTGGCAACACCTCCCTCCGCTACCTCCCCGTCTCCTTCAACCAGGCCATTGGCGCAACCACTCCCTTCTTCACTGCCGTCTTCGCCTTCCTCATCACCTGCAAGCGCGAGACCGCCGGCGTGTACCTTGCTCTGCTTCCCGTTGTTCTGGGCATTGTGCTTGCCAGCAATAGTGAACCTCTCTTCCACCTCTTTGGATTCATTGTCTGTCTTGGCTCCACCGCAGGCCGTGCCCTCAAATCGGTGGTCCAGGGGATCCTGCTCACCTCGGAGGCAGAGCGGCTTAACTCCATGAACCTGCTCATGTACATGGCCCCCATGGCAGCCGTGCTGCTGCTGCCCGTGAGCCTCGCCGTTGAGGGGAATGTGGCTGCCGTCACCATCGAGAAGGTGACGGGGGAGCCCTTCCTCCTCCTCCTCTTGTTGGGCAACATGACTGTAGCCTATTTGGTTAACCTGACCAACTTCTTGGTGACCAAGCACACCAGCGCCCTCACGCTTCAGGTGCTGGGCAATGCCAAGGCCGCCGTGGCTGCTGTGGTTTCTGTTCTCATCTTCAGGAATCCGGTGACTGTAATGGGGATAACGGGTTTTGCAATTACCATAATGGGGGTTGTGCTTTATAGCGAAGCCAAGAAGAGATCTAGGTCTCAGTATTAGCAGTGAAGATTAATCTGGAAGACGATTGAAAAAAGGTGGTTGATGAAATTTTTGTACAGACTATCGAAAGACAATTGAAGCCATTCTTTTGGAGATTGTGATCGGACCAAGGGTATCCCAGGTCATGAAGATAGATTTTCTTCTCTTCTTCTTTGTTCTTGTCGGATTATTATTTTTGAGTTGTGGTAGTGATAATGCAAATGAACCAAGATTTTGATTTTTCCGGCTCATTTGTGACCGGTACCTGGGTGAGCTAACCTAATGGTTGGTTCCTTTTTCTTTTTCTTGTTTTCCCATTTAAGTGATCTAACCTTACTCTTTTGTGGGTGGGGGATCAATTAATGCTTTCCTTCTTTAATTTGTAATCATCCATTGCCTTGGAAATTATATATTCTATTGCTTTTTCTTTGCACGAGCAAGCATGAATGGTTTGGTACCTTCTTTTTATCGTCCGTAATCAAGCATGCCATGCCTGAGCATTGAGTACCTTTCTTTTTCTTCACCGGCTATGCAAGCAGGAACGCGCAGTGGCCGCGGTATTATTCCGATGATTAGACGTGAAAACTTTATAAAAGGCCCTCTCCCTCCCTCTCTCTTTCTCTCTCTCACTCGTACTGTTTATGTCCTCTGTTTCCTTTGTGTGAAGAGCAAGGTAAGAAATTTCTTTTCTTTGAGGCTGATAGTTTTGAACAAGATGCATTTGTTGGATATGTTAGCCAATTTTAAAATAGAATGTAGATGGCCATCTCGTGAGAAGACACTATCTGCAAATGCGAAGCAGAACGCTTCTTACTTGGAAAGTCCAGTGTGTATGCATCATCCTTTTTAGCCATAGACGCTGCTCTGCTGGTAAATTTGCTTTCAGTTTGTCCTGTTTGCTGTTCTGGTGGTTGGGAAACAAGAAAATGCAGATTGAATGTATTGGCAGTTTACTTTCCATGTTTGAGGCTTAAACCGATGGCAGAAACCCCCACAAATCCGTTGTAAAGCTCTTTTTCCTTATATTTAAGTAACGAATGAAGATGGAGAAGTCAGTCTGGAGGTTTCTCTTATCCATTATTACAATCCCTGACTTATTCCCATTTTTGTTGGCGCTATTACAATCCATGACTTCCGTGCAGGCCAACCGTGAGCAATCCTTTTTTTCCTTATTTAGTGGACTTGAACAACTTTGACAGTGCATGTTGGTTATTTTTGACCGAGGGACTAATGAATCCTAATGTCTGAGATACCATCTTGAACACTCTTCCCTTCTACATGCTGTGTGGTCGCTAGAACTGTTTAGTGCAGATAATGGATCTCGTTCCTGCGAGTTTATGCAACTTAGCTCCATGAAATTTTCTTATACCAGACAGTGAATGCCACTGTCCACCAAATCGTAGGAATTCAGACACAGACTCGCCAATGTTCCAGCAACCACACACAGACTCGCCAATGTTGAGCACATAGTAATGCTAAGACATGGATGTCTGCAGGCGACACTGTTGTTCCGAGTTCCCTATATTTTTGGAATCACCACTAGGTAGGCTGCCAACAAATGTACTGCAGTTTTCTTTGCCTTAGGAATCTCTCTATGCCCAGTTTGGAAAAATCAATTGTTTCACAGAAACATTCATTGCTAAAACAGATGCACATTTTCATTAGTATAAAACAACCTTGCTTTGCATGAACCATGGCCAACTTTCAGAATATTGGGAAGCCATCGCCAGAACAAAATGTTGGGGATTCAGTTTGCCACTGGCAACATATGAACAGCTTACTGATATTGCAGGCGCCCTTAGTTGAGGAAGAAGATAATTCATTCCACAACTGCGTTTGGGCCATAATCTGGTCGCCCTTTCCGCTTTACTGCCAGAAGGTGTTTTATTGCACAGATAAATGCACTTCAGCGTAGCGCATTTATCTCCGGTTTCAGGTCAAAACTTTGAAAACGTAACCAAAACTTTGAAAACAAAGGCACACAGGGGTGCGCACTAACTGCTTAACGAAGGGATTCAAGGTTAGAGGTCCAACTTTAGGGATTATTTTTGGAAGTTAGCTTTGGGATCTGAGAGATATGCCCCTATAAGATTTTTAAAAATTTAAATTTACCCGTTCAAATTTTGAAAAATTTGAGATCTACCCCTATAAGAATTTTCAAAAAATATGTTGACCTCTCCAACAGTTGATTCTCTCCCAAGCAAAAAATTCTAGCTTCCAATCCTGAAATGTATTCCTGATTCCTGTGTGGTGAATTATCGGCTATGTTGGGTGCAAAAGCTCTTCTGAGGAAAATATATCATTACCATTTACATGCCATGAGAAGGTTATAACAATTCTATTAAGTCGGATATCGGTGTTCTCTTGGATTGAAAGACAGCTACATTCATTGGAAATCAAGGTGAAATCAGATTCAGTACAACAAACCATGACAAAAAGTCCTCTGACCAAATCCAACCCATCCGCAGTTGTACGCGAAGCTTTTAGCTGAAGACACACACTAATTGGATAACTAGTTTTCTCTGTATGGCTCAACCATTTTGGATATAAAACAATCAACTAGAAGCGCAAATTGCATTTTTCTGGGGCTAAAAACAGAGTTATTTTAGTTTTTAACTTCTCTCAATCAGCCTGATAGTGAACTACTACTTGGACTTACACACTTATTCCATATTGGACAGTAAAGTAAAGAATAATAAATCAAGCGGTTAAGTGGTTTATATAAGAAAAAGATATGCACCTTCCCACAGGTCCTGACGATGGAAGCCGCGGTGGAAATAGATCATTCAAGGCTCCTGCCCATTCTACTGAGCTAGACCCTTCATAAATTTGGTTATAAAATATTATTTTTTCCACAATGGTAACATCCAGTGCTTGTTTATTAAGATCTTTATTTTGTCTTTTTGCATTGAAAAAAAATGTGAGAAGGTAGAATCTAATCTTGAATCCATGGTTTTCAAATTCTGAGGGTTTTATATCCGGGGCAACCAAACGCCACCAAAGGAAAAGAAAAGAACACAGTAATTTAAAACACTCTGTGATAAGGTCGTCTAACTCAGTACTGGAGATCTCTCCGCTCTCTCTTGCCAAAAAAGAGATGACATATTACTTTTAGCAGGAATTTTGATTACAATTGTGAATGGAATCTGATTTAATACTTCATATCTGGAATTTACGTTTTTGTGGATTTCAGATTTGCCATTTCTCTTTATTTAAAAAAATCCTTTCTTAATTGGGGACAGCCTAATGATAGACTAAGAAGACGACCAAGGGTTCTTTTTTTTTTCCTTTTCTCCATTTCTTTAAGGTGGGACAACCACTTGAAAAAATGCTTTTTGACAAAACCTGGTTTTGTTTGTGAAAACCAATTTGTTTAATGTGTTTTCAAAACCCTGTTTTAGTGTTTGGGTAACATGACACAAACCAGGTTAAGACATGGTTTTTTGTTTGGATGACAAAAAAAGGGCAATGGAGGTGCCTTTATAAATTAATTTCGGCAGAAGTGTAAGTCTTTGGATCGAATTTCTCTAGTAGATTCTGCAACATCGCATTCACTTACACTTCTAGCACCTAACATCTTTAAACACTACACATATTTCTGAAGCGTGAAAAGACACTGATAGTTCTGCACAATACGAAGATGTGAAAGTGATTAACATTGAACTATCATTTAGAAGATCATCATTGGTACAATATCAAAGTAAATAGAATTAGATCAACAAAGTCATAACATGATATTCTTGCAATGTCTTCTAGACTTTGTATTTCTCAAGAAAATAGAAGCTTTTACTGGTAACTACTTGCTCAATTCAATTATAGCTACCAGCAGTTTGAAATGTTCATGTTAACAACAGTTTGAAACTTTCAAATTAGCAGCATATATGAAAATCAAGGAGCTGGAACAAACGTCATAATTTGGACCCTAGGAAAACCTTCTGAAGATAAACAACAAATACAAAATTGGTGGCCACGAGCAGGATATCTGCTTTCAGAAATGCTACGAGCATCATGAACCATTGTATCGATCCCTCGTGAAAGATAATGCCAAACTCGGATCTGCAATACCTTATACATGTGATCCATAAGACAGAAAAAAAATGTTGCCTTGTCAATGTCCTCTACAAACAGGGCGGAGCCGCATAGACCCTGGCCTTATCTCATTTTTTTTTAAATTTACATGTAAATTTAAAAAAAAATTACTTTTTATATATAAAAATTTAATGATATTTCGGTCCGTGGCAAAATTTGGAAACTTTAATTTGGCCCCTTTCATGAAAAATTTCTGGCTCCTCCCCTGTCTACAAGACCCTAAAGTTTCCATACAATAATCTATCAATTTAGAAAACGTTAGGGTTAACAACTGACGTAGACAACTTTAAGCAATAACATGGAACCCTTTTTTTTTCTGATCTACTAGAATTTACACATATGAGAAATAGAATTGCTTCCATGTGTATGATACCCAAGAACCTTTGGGTTTTCTTTTCCTGCATATTCCTTGTCGTACGTGCATTTAAGTAACTCTCTTCGAACCATTTGCATGCTATACTTACTTCAGGAATATGCCAAAATTAACTTCTGCAAGCCCACAAAGCTCAACGCCTATGAGAAAAATAAACATTTTAATGCAATATAACACTCAAATTTGGCATTGCAAACGGATCCAGTATGGGCAGACGTGTTCTCAGAGAAGTATGAGTTGGCAAAGGAAGCCATAGGGAGTAGGGACTAACTATTATGGAACTAAAAGGCTGACCAAGGCCGTGCTTCCTCTTCTTACAAGCCCAGGATAGTCACAGTGTCTCTTCAATCTGCGGAATGATAATGGTAATTATCTCCAGTATGTAATCTCTAGCAATTTCAGTAGTTGCAGGAAGTTCACTCCCCACAAGTAGAATGAATCTTTCAATTCCTAGTCCTCGAGGGCTCCATCTGTGTAAAATTTGAAAGAAAACTCAGTCGGCGACCATTGATTTACGTCAAAGATCAGCAGACTTTCCATATACTCGGATTCATCACTGTGAAGAGGGAGATTCTAACAATGCAACTGAATAAATTCGTGCTGTTTTCCCTCTAAAAAGAATCACGATAATAGTTGGTTGCTCCATGGTACATGAAGAGAAGCTATTTACACACTGTTGTCTTGTAATTAAGGACTCGTAAAATTTACTGTGTTTGATGCTGCAAGAAAAACAGTACAAACTTGAAAAAAGAATTCATCTTGCACAATATTTTTCTTGTGCATCAAACGAGCCTAAAGGAGAAAATAAGAGTATATATTCAGACCTATTACGGTAACCTCCTGAGAAAAGATATATAAGTCAACTTTGTAAACTCGTGGCGTCTTGATCTACACACAAAAAAAAAAAGAGAGGTTGGTAGTCTCCTTATATTTGATGAGACCCACATGCAGGGACACAACCAGAAATTTTTTGAGGCAGGAGCTAAACTATAGTTTCAAAATCTTACGAGGAGCAGAAATAAAAATTTTAAATTTTTATATATATATTAAACTAATTTTTTTTAAAGCTTTGATTAAAGGGGTGGTCATCTCCACCAAATGGTGCACCGGTTACATAGTGGTCCACTTTTCGTGAAAAAAAGTCGGGCTTAAAGAGGTCTTTTTTTCACTTTTAATGAAAAATGTATGATAAAATTTCTTGTGTTTGATGCAGTGGAAGAACAAGAACAGTACAAACTTGAAAAAAATTCATCATGCACAGTATTTTTCTTGTGCATCAAACATGACTTAAAGGAGAAAAAGAGAGTTAGGTAACCACCCGAGAAAAGATATAATAAGTCAACTTCATAAACTCGTGGACGTCTTCATCCACACAAAAAAAAGAGAGGTTGGTAGTCTGCTTATATTTGATGAGACTCACATATAGGGACGAAGCTAGGAATTTTTTGAGGTAGGAGCTAAACTATAGTTTCAAAATTTTAAGAGTGGCTGAAATAAAATTTTTATTTTTTTATATATATTAAACTATTTTTTTTTTTTAAATATGGAGCTTTGATTAAAGGGGTGGTTCACGGGTCACATACTGGTCCACTTGGTGCTGCTGGCCTATATATATGCATAGATAATCCTGCTCTCCATTTCAATGACCACTGGGGTTCCCGCTGCTTCATTTGGTGAGAGACGTAGAGAAGGCCGACCACAATGGTGAGACAAATGAATAGTTTTAGTTGGTTTGATTATGATGTAGAGAGACGTTGGGTGTCGTTCCATCTTTGTGTTGCTTTGCTTTGCTTCTGTGGAACTTATCATAGATTCACTTCAATTTGTATTTAGACGTCCTGTTTCTATATCTATATATGTATGCTACACGAAATCACAGGTACGTTGTGTCTGTTTTGTTAGTTGCAGGCAGGAGAGGGAGCAGAGTGGTGGAGTGGGGAGACGGTGGCGGTGGTGACGGGAGCGAACAGAGGGATCGGGCTGGAGATATGCCGGCAGCTCGCAGGCAAGGGGCTGACCGTCATCATGACTGCTCGTAAGCCCAAGGAACTACTCTCATCCTCTGCCCAACAGTTCCTGCAAGAAGCAGCAGAAATGGGGAGAAAGAACGTCATCTTCCACACTCTGGATACCACTCAAGAGCAAAGTGTGTTGGATTTCGTCGATTGGTTGAAATCACATGATTGGTTCGTCGATATTCTGGTAAATTCTTTCACACGCTATAGAAAGATAAATGATCGTTCTTCCCTGATGGAAAAATACATGTTGAGCTAAGTTTACATATGTGGGAGTTCCGTTCGGTGATGGAAAAATACTGCAGGTAAATAACGCTGGTGTTGCCAACCCAGTGATAGATTGGGACTTCGTGGAAAGGAACAACATCGACACAAGAACCATCGTGGTACTCTCTCGAACTCATCTCCAGATACATTTCAATCATGTCGAATGTTGCCGGAGGATTAAAATTTAAGAATTGATTGTTAAATAACAGTCATTATATTGGCATTAGTGTTAGTTTGCGATGGTTTTATAACAATTTATAGTCATTTTAATGATAAATTAACTTGAAAATTTTATTGTTATATATATATATATATATATATATATATATATATATATATATATAAAGTTTGTAGTTCAAGATGTGGTCCTTGTGTTGGGAGGCGAATGACCTTGTATTTGTCTTGAATGGAAAAGATGCGTCATGGACCACGCGATTTGCTGAATTCTTTTTCTTATATCAAAATTTCAAAGTTGTCTTTCAAAAATCCAACTCTTTTTCATGTATCAAAATGATTCCTTAAAAAATCCAACAGCATGTTTGATGCTTGGCGGAAATGGAGGCGAATAGATACCTAATATCTTAAGCTTTGTATTGTTGTACAGTTGGGAAGGTGTATCCTTGCTGTTCATGTTTCATTTTGTAGAAATAAACATTGGAAGAACTTTTCCAAGATCGTCCGACGCACGTAAGCCTATCGGCTATTTTTTGTCTTATCGTAAATAAAATAGTAAAAAGTATAACAGTATTAGCCCAATAAAAAGTTGCATGTTATCAGCCAAAGCGGCTGAATTATTAATGCCATTCTGTCTCATACCATCTTAAATTAATGAATACTGCTGCAATCTTGCAGTAACATTTCTTCAACCTGTCAATCATCATCATCACCATCATCTTCTTCTTCTTCCACTTTAATTAATTTAATAGGTCTGAGAGCAAGATTCCAAAAAATCTGTAAGGTAAGAGTTGGGGAAACATGCAGAACAAACAACTTGTTTGGTAATGAAAATAAAATAATAACAAATTGTTTCATTTTCGTAGGCAGCTACCTCACACGACTGTTTCATTTTAGGGTAGATTGATTCAATGTTTCATAAACATGTCACAATCTTTGGGGTGGAATCACGTAACAATTTGTTACTAAAGTTCCCAGATCACTACTCAGTTCAGCTTGTCCAATCCTGGCAAAACTTATCCAAGCTTAGCTTGTTTGTAGAACAGGACGAGTTCAAACTGAAGTTATTTAGGCAAGCAAGGCAAGCTGGATTTAAGCGACCTCTCGTCATTCAATTAGCCTCCATCTGCTCTAAATAAAATGTCACACTCACAATATGATCATCAAGTATCCCCAAACAGTGTTAGCGACGTGGCTGGCAGGGACCATGGCTTCCCCTTAAAACAATTTTTCATAACAATTAACGTTTAAATTTTAAAAAAATTATTTATCTTTTATACAAATTTTTAAAACTATCTATTCAATCCTTGCTATAAAAAATTCTTGGCTCTGCCCATAAGTGTTTGGGTTCAAAACTCAAACATGCACACACTCAGCATCAGTTGCTTGTAAATGAAAAGGTCACTAACTGCACCAAGCTCCTAAATCAATCCGTACTTAGAACATCAAAATTTTGATAGTATAATGATTTTTTTTTGTTACAAGAATGACTTAAATTAAAACATGATTTGTATTAAATTAGTATTTTCTATTTTGTTTAAAACACTTTTTAAAACAAATTTAAGAGGTTTAGTTTTCATCCCTTACCCAAGTGATATGGTGTGTGTGTGTGTATATATATATATATATATATATATATATATATATATATATATATAACTTTAAGTGATTTATACAATACTGATTTGTTGATCTCTCTCCACTCATTTTTTGCACACAGGTACATCCTACATGGACAGAGGGGATTTCGGAGAAGTATGAATCGGCAAAAGACTGCGTAGAGACCAACTTCTATGGAACGAAGAGATTGACCAAGGCGCTGCTTCCTTTCTTACGCCCCTCTTCTTACAAGCCTAGGATTCTCAACGTCTCATCCAGCTATGGACTATCATGAGTAAGTCTAATTCTTTAACATGAACTTCTTCCATTAGCTCAAATCCAATATGACCGAACCGGCAATGTTGGTCGGTCTGGTATTTGAGCTCACCCACCTCACATCAATGAGGAGACCACCCACTCTGGAGATGGACAAATGCTAAGAGCCCGAACAGACCAGGGGTAGGGATGTCAACAAATCGGATTTGAACCATATATACTTTTAACTACATTCGTCTTTCGGATATTTATATACTCAGATTCAAATCTGAATGAAGAAAATGCATATCTGAATCTGAAATCAAATTTCACAAATTCAAATCCGATCTGAATCCAATTTTTATATTCATATCTGAATCTGATCAGATATTTATATATATTTGAATCCGAGAACATCATTTCTTAAATCCGAATCTGGTTCCATTATCTTAACCGGACAGAAAAGTTTTGTCCACACCTGATCTGCTTGCTTTCATTGGATATCTTATTCAAATTGGATAGATTGGCATCCCAAAGTACGAGAAAAAACACTCTGCCTATCAGGCCATTAATATGCAAAAACTTGTTCCCGCGTTTTACTGTGGGGTATTTTGGTAATTTAATAGGGTGAAATATTGTTCGGTTTTTATCCTTATAAGGGGAGGGGCCTTCCATTTAATAAATGGATAATTTCTGATGCATAATATGTGGTCCCTGCAGCCATGACAAATTATAATTTCTGAGGCTCTGATGCATAATATGTGGTTCCCGCGTTTTATTGTGGAGTATTATGAAAAATTAAAATTTACCATCTAATATTTCTAAAAATTTTAATTTGGTCACTATAAGAATCCTGAAAATTATATATTGCATCCTAGGAAAAAAAAAAAATCTAGCCTAGCATTTTACTATTCTCAATTGTGTCACAATGTTTCTTGGGAAAGAGTTTTGACTGTAGATCAACAGCATCTAAGAGACGAGGAGTTGAGGGGGCAACTGTGTGACACGATGGGCTTGACTGAGCAGAAGATCGACGGTGTGTTGGCCATGTTCCTTGACGACGTGAAGTCGGAGAAGGGCATGGAGAAATGGCCCCTCAAGTTTCCCTCTTATTCCATCTCCAAGATGGCGTTGAACGCATACACGACGCTCTTGGCCCTTGAATTGGGGGACAAAGCTTGTGTCAATAGTGCCAGCCCTGGCTATGTGATCACCGACATGACCTTTGGCTCCGGCGACCTCTCTCCGGTCGAAGGGGCTGCAAATTTGGTGCATGTAACTCTTCTGCCTACCGGAAGCCCTTCTGGCCACAACTTCCTGGAAAGGAAGGATGCAGACTTTTGAGGATAACTAAAAACTTATGGCATTCAAGAAGCAAACGTGTTCTATCTGTTGATCTTTTTCGTCACAAGTGACCTAAGGATCAATAGACATGTTTCTACGGGTTGAGTCCTTCTCATCCTTAGTTTCTATCTTTCTTGTTTGGATACTTGTTGAATTACTGTGATGCGATTGTAGTTCCATGAATAACGTTTAAATGTTCCAAGCATTGTGTTGGTTGGACTTAATTTAGTTGCTCTTCAATTTGGTTAGTATTTTCACTTACCTTCTTTATGACATTTTATTGTTTTCTTATTCTATTAGACCTTGTAAGTGTGTCAGAAAATCAAGTAATTTATGCTCATTTACGAGTAAAAAAAAACCAAATATTTGTTGTGTTCCAAAAATGGCTGGGTTTGTAGATACCACTGAAATTTTGCACCAAATTTGGGAGGACGCAACATGATTTTAATTTCTCTACCACTTGTCTGAATTCGAGTAGACAATCTATTTTTTGGCCTGATAACAAATTTATAGCCTTAATGGCTTTGATCCTTTCAACTTCTTCCTCGAACTCAAGTTCTTGCTTCATAATTTGAAGCAAAGTCATGTTGTGTTTTATGTCATCTTTCTTTCCTTTTTTGTTCTGCATCCGTTTGAAAGAGACTCATAATTAGTAACCATGCAGGTTTTTTTTTTTTTTTTATTTTGTATCATTCTATATATATTATATCGTTAAAAACCATGGCCAAGAAATTGTCGGTAACTGTTACACTTTTGGAGTGCTTTTTAGTGATAGTAAATAAAAAAAATAATCATGGGGCCATAGAAGTAGCCAACGAGCAAAGACCTTTTTGTTTTTACCAAATTCCAAAAGAAACCACAGTAGAAAATAAAGACAAATAATGCAAGACCACAAGGTGAACTTTTGCACACACTGGTTTCCCTCGTCCCTACGTGTCGACCAGACGCTTTCAGCAAAAAACAATTGACTGCAGAAATCAAACTTATTAGGCACGAAGTATAAACAAAATTAATTCCTTGTATGTTTAGATCTTCCTCGCAAGAGGGAAGAATTCGTATGAGATAATGATATGGGTAAGGTAATGAAATGGGTATGAGAAAATGAATATGAGATAATGACAGAGGTATGAGATAACAATATGATTAAAAATATTTGTTATGCACGTACAATATGAAGACATTAAATATGAATTTTGATAGTATGATCCACCTTCATCATATACTCGTTAAACATAAAATATTCTCCTTTGATAGTGCCATAATCAGAACTCAATGGTGAGTCTGCATAAATTGGGCTTGTGTGGACATCCGCCCACAAAGTCTGGCAAATTTATTTTTTTACATTGGTCTCTTGAACAATTTATTTTACTCGTATGTAGGTGCCCTTCCTTTGTCTGCATGGTGCCCATCAGCCATTTGATTATCTGTTCGAAAGCTCTTGGCCTTTCAACTTGACGTCCATTTCAAAACCAGCCTCTAAACGGGCATTTTCACAATCTTTTTCCAAACACAAACTCTGGATTAATGGTCTCTAAACGTGCATGAAAGGCGTTTCTTGCATCAATTAATACTCTTAAAAGGCTGTTTGGCATCAGAGATATTATGGTAGATTCAACTAGGCAGCAGATGTAAGAGACATTTTCAAAATGTTCTGGTTGCCAAACGATTCTTAAAGAACCGTTTGGGAACAGTAGTAACATTATGTTATTGCTTTTATGCATCTACCAAAAATTAGTTAGATTCATCAGACACTTTTAAAAAGTATTGTAAGAATTTACAGTATTTTTGAGACAGATGCGTGCAACAGAAACATACTGTTTCCCAAACAGTTCTTAAACATACTTAGCCGACTCCAATTTGTGCGGTTCATGGCCTTAGTGGAAGCACCGTATATGGATTGCATATGATATGCTTTGCTTTGTCCCGTACCTCTTAGGCAAGTTAGGCTCCACGTGGTTCAGATTCAAGCTGCCGACAAATTAAGGCAATAAGGTGTTCCCAATGTGGAGGTGTGGGCTGGTAGGAGCAATTTCTCATGTGAGCACAAACAAATTAGGTTATTTATGTATTGATATTTGGGCATACCCCTCAGCTATAACTCTCAAAGCTAAAAAGGAGAGTAACACATAAGTAGAGCCAAAGTAAGTACAATCTGTCCACTCTCACCCACCCAATGTACCAGATTCAACGTGTACAACAGTAGAGTCAGAAATTTCTTGTCATTGAAGTCAAACTATAGTTTCAAAATTTTAAATGGTTGAAATAAAAATTTGTAAATTATATATATATATATATATATATATATATATATTAAAATATATATTTTTTAGATTTACACATAATTTTTTAAAGTTTTTAAAATTTGAAGAAGTTGCAGGTCTTCACCAAATTTTGCAGGGGTAACATATTGGTTGGTCCACTTGTGCCGGCCTATATATATGCAACATAATCCGGCTCTCCATTTCATTGATCATTTGGGTTCCCGCTGCTTCATTTGGTGAGAGGTGGAGAAGGCCGACCACAATGGTGAGCCAAATGAACAGTTTTAGTTGATTTGATTAGGATGTAGAGAGAGCATATGCTTAGGTGCTACGTTGGGTGTCGTTCCATTTTTGTGTTGCTCTGCTAAGATTTTAGACGTAGAGAGAGCATATGCTTAGGCGGACCACAATGGGGAACTTAGACGTCCAGTTTCTGTAAATGCTACACGAAATCACAGGTACATGGTGTTTGCTTTCTTGGTTGCAGGCAGGAGAGGGAGCAGAGTGGTGGAGTGGGGCGACGGTGGCGGTTGTGACGGGAGCGAACAGAGGGATCGGCCTGGAGATATGCCGGCAGCTCGCAGGCAAGGGGCTGACCGTCATCATGACTGCTCGTAAGCCCCAGGAACAACTCTCATCCTCTGCCCAACAGTTCCTACAAGAAACAGCAGAAATGGAGAGAAAGAACGTCATCTTCCACACTCTGGATACCACTCAAGAGCAAAGTGTGTTGGATTTCGTTGATTGGTTGAAATCACTTGAATTGTTGGTTGATATTCTGGTAAAATTCTTTCATACGCTAGAAAAGGAGAAATGATCGTTCTTCCCTGATGGAAAAATACATGTTGAACTAAGTTTACGTATGTGGGAGTTTCGTTCGGTGATGATGTATTTGTTTCAACTGCACGTAAATAATGTTGGTGTCACCAACGCAGTGATAGATTGGAACTTCATGGAAAGGAACAACATCGACACAAGAACCATCGTGGTACTCTCTCGACCTCATCCCCAGATACATTTCAATCTTACTGATCATTTAAACAAATATGTAATGCTTTGAGCAAGGGTTCTATGCATTGAGTTCCTTTCGTTATATGGAATTTCAATGTTGTTTACAAGAATCCACCTGCATGCGTGGCAGAGATGCTGAATTCTTTTTCTTATATCAAAATTCCAAAGTTGTCTTTCAACAATCCAACTTTTGTTCATGTATCAAAGTGATTTCTTAAAAAATCCAACAGCATGTTTGACGCTTGCCGGAAATGCATCCTTGCTGTTCATGTTTCATTTTGCAGAAAAGAACATCGCTAGATATCAAAACAAACGATTTGCAAGAATCTTTGCAAGACCGTCGAACGCACGTCAGCCTATCGGCTATTTTTTTGTCTTAACGTAAATAAAATAGTAAAAAAGTAAAAAGTAAAAAGTGTAACAGTACTAGTCCAATAAAAAGTTGCCATGTTATCAGCGAAAGCGGCGGAATTATTAATGCCATTCTGTCTCACGCCATCTTAAATTATTGGTCTTCTTGAAAGATCCTATATAGAATAAGATTTTAAGCGATTTACGTTAGTTTCAGACTAACACATTATTCTAGTGTGTATATAATAAGTATGGTTTCTAAAGTTTTAGCCATCCAAAATTGAAATCACTTGGCTGCCTGATATAACCTTATAGGTATGATATTAAGAGCCACTCGGTGATAAACTTATATTAAGTTAGTTCTTTTATTACTTAAATAATGTTTTTTTAATACTAAAAAAGTTAATGACTTTTAGAACATCAAAATTTACAGTAGAATGATCTGTTTATTTTTACAAGAATGACTTCAACTAAAAAATGATTTACATTAAATTAGTGCTTTCTATTTTGTTTAAAACACTTTTTAACACGAATTTAAGAGATTTAGTTTCCATCCCTTCCCCAAGTGTTATGGTGTGTGTGTATATATATATAACTTTAAGTGACTTATACAATACAGATTTGCTGATCTCTCTCCACTCACTTTTTGCACACAGGCACATCCTACATGGACAGAGGGGATTTCGGAGAAGCATGAATCGGCAAAAGACTGCATAGAGACCAACTTCTATGGAACGAAGAGATTGACCAAGGCGCTGCTTCCTCTCTTACGCCCCTCTTCGCCCCTCTTCTTACAAGCCCAGGATTGTCAACGTCTCATCAAGCTATGGACTATCATGTGTAAGTCTAATTCTTTAACATGAACTTCTTCCATTAGTTCAAATACAATATGACGGAACCGGCCATGTGGGTCGGTCTGATATTTGAGCTCATCCACCTAAATTTTTGTTGTTTCCTTTCACATTAATGAGGAGATGGATATATATGCTAAGAGCCCGAACATGTCGGAACCATGGACAGAGATGTCAACAAATCATATTTGAAAAATATATACCCTTAACAAAATTCGTCTTACAGATGTTCATATACTACGATTCAAATGTGAATGAAGAAAAAGCATATCTGAATCCGAAATCAAATTTCACAATTCAAATCCGATCTGAATCAAATTTTTATATTCATATTTGAATGTGATCAGATATTCATATATCCGAAAACTTCATTTCTTAAATCTGAATATGATTCGTTTATCTTAATCGGACATAAAAGTTTTTTTCACACCTGATTTTTAAACATTTGATCAGATATCTGGTTCAAATTGAATATATTGGCATCTCTAAGTAAGAGAAAGACACTTTCCTTGTCATACCATTAATATGGAAAAACTTGTTCCCACGTTTAAAAGGGTGAAATGCTGTTCAGCTTTTATCCTTATGGGAAGGGGCCTTCCATTTAATAAATGGCACATTTTGATAATTTCTGATGCATAATATGCGGTCAACATATATATCATGATTGAGGGCAGGGGCCATGGCCCCATCTCAGTTTATGAAAAATTAAAATCTACCGTTTAATATTTCTTAAAATTTTAGTTTAGTCACTAGAAGAATCCTGAAAATTATATATTGCATCACTAGAAAAGAAATTCTAGCCTTGCACTTTACTATTCTCAATCGTATCACAATATTTCTTGGGAAAGACTTTTGACTGTAGATCAACAATGGTGGTGACAGCATGAAAAGGACGAGGAGTTGAAGGAGCAACTGTGTGACACGATGGGCTTGACTGAGCAGATGATCGATGGTGTGTTGGCCATGTTCCTTGACGACGTGAAGTCGGAGAAGGGCATGGAGAAATGACTCCTCAAGTTTCCCTCTTATTGCATCTCCAAGATGGCGTTGAACGCCTACACGAGGCTCTTGGCCCTTGAATTGGGCGACAAAGCTTGTGTCAACAGCGTGCACCCTGGCTATGTGATCACTGACATGACGTTTGGCACCGGAGACCTCTCTCCGGCCGAAGGGGCTGCGAATTTGGTGCTGTAAGATCATTTGGTGGGCCGACATATATCTATGAGGAATTTCAGACATTATGGCTGTCTTAACGTAAATATCCGCTTAAGTGATTGCGTGTTGGGATATTACGTCATTTTAGATGGTATGGAGTAATTTTGAAATGTATAGATACCAGTAAGCAATTACGGACTCTTTGATGGGCGGAATTCATAATTGTCCTCATTATAAAATGGTAGTGGTCCCTGGGGTCGTGCAATGGTTGCTTGAAACGTTGGTTTTTAGGGTTGTCTCTTTCCCATCTGAGAGAGACCTCACGTGCAGCCGCAAAGACCCTGAAAGATCCTACCCCGTGATCTACCATCCAGTTCTTCAGATGGATTCAGGTACGCTTCCGCTTTAAGTTTAAGACTTTGGTTTAATTCAACGATTTAACATGAGCATGATCCTCTTTAGGGCATATACGTTTCAGTTTTGTGTATGCATGAGGGGAGAAATCCCAACAATGGTATCAGAGACTATGCTCGTTGTTGAATCATTGATTTTTTGGCGTTATTCCCTCTTTGATTCTTTCCCTTTCTCGGCTGCAAAATTTTTTCAAAAAAAAAAAAAAACTTTGGAAAGTGGCGACGACCTCCATCGCGTGGGCGATGGAAGCTGTCGGCTTCTCTTGCAGTCGGAAAAAGGGGCAAAGGGTGGGGCGACGGCGGGCGAGGTCTCTGGCGACGTAAGGGACCGTGCGACCCACCGGCCGTCGCACCTTCGTTGTGATCGATGGAAGCCATTGGGCTTCCGTTGCTGCGAGAGACAGAAGAACGAAAGGGGACGGTAGGGAGGGGCGGTAGGTTTCAGGCCGTCCAGGCGGGCATCGGCCGGCCGTTGGGCGACGGAGGATCATGGCCAGGGGGCAGGCCGTTGTGGCAGCTACGGGGGACGGCGGTTCGGGCGACGGCCGACTGTTCGCCTGTTTCCTTTTTTGGGTTTTCTGAAGGAACAGGCAAAGGGGGGCATAGTAACGGGAGACCAGGGCTTCGCCCACCTCCATCCAGCCACGCCGAGGAGTCCACCGTCGCCGGACGGTGCTGTGTGAACCACTGCGCCCACCCAACGTCGCCGGTGGCCTTCGCTGCCGTCGACTGCCGATTTTTTCAACCGTTTTTTTTAAGAACAGAGAAAAGGGGTGGAAATCGGTGGCTCCCTCACCCTTTTCTGCTGGTTTCCGGCGGGGGTCGGCCCGCCATCGCGGCGGCCGACGTCCGACGACGCTGGTGGTACCCGCCGGCGGCTACCCACAGTGTTGGGTGGCCTGCCGGTGGAGCTTCATCGCTCGCCGTTCGGCAGGCGAGCGGTGGAGACGACCGTTGGGCGATCGATTTGGGTCTGACCGGGTCGGGTCATGACAGACCCGATCCGGATCCATCATGATTTAAAAAAAAAAATTCTACCGCTGCACGCCCGCGCGCGTCTGTGTTAAATTTTTCGGACCGGGTTGGGTCCGTCGGACCCGAACCGTATCCACACGGCTTGGTTTTAAAACCGAACCGGTTCATTCAGTTTCGAAACCGATTCGGGCATTTCAGAACCGATTCACTTGATATTTAGACCGATTCAGGGCTTTCCAAACCGGTTTATTGAGTTTTGGAACCGTTTTTAGTCAATTTTTGACCGGTTCAGTAGGTTTTGGAACCGATACGGTCTATTTTTGACCGGTTCGTCCAATTTTTAGACCGGTTCAGCCCCGTTTAGGGCTATGTGGGTGTTTTAATTGTGGCTTAAGACCGATACGGGCCATTTTAAGGACGATTCAGTGGTTCTTGACCGTTTTAAGCACGATTATGGTACCGGTTCAGCAAATTTTTGGACTCATTTGGGCCCATTTCACTGAATCATTTTGGTTTTTGGATTCAACGTAGGGCAATTTTGTATGTAAATTTTAATTCATGTATCATGTTTTGCATGGTTTAAATTTGTGGGTGTACTTTAGATGAATGTTTGGTTTATGAATTTAATCTTTGGTCATGTCTATTATTCGAAATGGGTAAGTTTGTACTTTATGTCTTCAAAGTGACCTCTGTTGTACGAATTTGCCTGTTTTGAACATTAGATGTTAGTATACTTAATCCATGCGGACAATGATCAGCCCAAAGGAGGATTGTTGCTTGGTCAGGTTTAAGTATACATGGCAATGAATATGTGATAATTTTTCAGGTTTCCATGTGGATAATGAGTCAATCCAAAGATGGGCTCATTGTTTGACAGGGTTAATTATCCATATTCATGGTTGACCAAGAATACCACTTGCAGTTAGTATTTCAATCTAAAGATTGCATATTAACGTTGCACCGGTACCTTGTGATGGGATTTGGGCCGTTGTATTTAAATTCATTTATATTTGTTATTTCATCCTTGTACATGTATTGATTGTGAGCATGTTTGATATTTTGTTCTTTGTACAGTGAGTTCTGCTTGTATGATATCTGCAAATTTGAGTACTATTCCTGAGTTAAATGGTTCGAATTTTAAGGACTGGAAAGAAACTGTTATGATTGTTCTGGGTTGTATGGATCTAGACCTTGCATTTAGGGAGCCGTGCCCACCTCATCCAACGGATCAAAGTTCCCATGAGGATAAGCGGTACTTTGAACGGTGGGAACGCTCAAACCGCTTGTGTCTAATGATCATGAAGAGATCAATCCTGGAAAATTTTAGGGGCTCTATTACTGAAAAGGCTAGTGCCAAGGCGTTCCTTGAAGAGATTGAAAAACGTTTTGCTAAAAATGAAAAGGCTGAAACAAGCACTCTTTTGAGTAAACTTGTGACGCTGAAGTATAAAAGTAAGGGGAACATACGGGAGCACATTATGGAAATGTCTCATCATGCTTCAAAATTACAGGCGCTAGGTCTGAGGTTACCCGAAGACTTTATAGTACATATGGTTCTTCTTTCTCTTCCACCACAGTTTGGATAGTTTAAAGTCAGTTATAACTGTCAGAAGGAGAAATGGACTCTTAATGAGCTTATTTCGCAATGTGTGGAAGAAGAGGAGAGATTGAAGCATGATATGATAGAAAGTGCTCACTTGGCTACTATGCCTAAAAGTAAGAAAAGAAAGACTACTAAGGAAGTTACAGTTGATCACACATCCATCAAGAAACAAAAGAAACATAAGGAAGACAAATCAGGCTGCTTCTTTTGCAAGGATGAAGATCATATGAAGAAGGATTGTACTAAGTATCACACATGACGTGAAAAGAAAGGGCTGCCTAAATTGTCGGACGCCAAATGATGCTGAAATATTCATCTATCTGGGCGATGACAAGAAGGCGAAGGTTGAAGCCATAGCAGATTTTCGGTTATTGTTAAAGACTAGTTGTTATTTGAATTTGACAGAAACTTATGTGGTACCGTCGTTTAGGCGGAATTTGGTTTCTATTTCCTCGTTGGACAAATTTGGTTATTATTGTTCATTTGGAGGAAGTAGATTTAAGTTGTTTCTGCACTCAAATTTGAATTCCACTAGTTCTTTGTCTGATAGCAATAACCTCTATTTACTTGATACAATTGCTTCATATAATGAAACATTGCACATTACGTCTAGTGGTACTAAACGAAAATTGGCTAATGAGAATTCTGCTATGTTGTGGCATAAGCGCTTAGGACATATCTCTGAAAAGAAGATTAAAAGACTTGTGTCAAATGAAATTCTTGAGTTCCTTGATTTTGCTGACTTTAACGTTTGCATGGGATGTATGAAAGGAAAATGAACAAACATTAAGGGGTTATAAGTTTTACAATCCATCCAGTAAGTCTTTCTTTGAAACGGAAAATGTCCATTTCTTTGAGGATATTGAGTTTGGGGAGGTGATCAGGTTAGAAGCATTGCCTTTGAAGAGGGACCTGAGTCCACTCCATTCAGAAGAAGGCAATGATGTCGATCTCCCTACTGGAGAACAAACTCAATAACCTCAAGAAAATCAAGTAGAAGTGTCACTAAGGAAATCCATATATGGACTAAAGCAAGCTTTCCAGTCAATGGTATTACAAATTTCATCAAGTTATAGTTTCATTTGGTGTCGAAACTAATTTGGTTGATGAATGTGTATACCAAAAGTTCAGTGAGGGCAAATTTATCTTTCCGGTTTTATATGTCGATTGTATATTGCTGGCAAGTAATGATGTGGGCATATTGCATGAAACTAAGAAATTTTTGTCAACAAAGTTTGACATGAAGGATCTTGGTTGTGCATCTTTTGTTTTGGGGATCCTATTTCGAGATCGTTCTCGGGATATTCTTGGTTTATCACAAAAGGCCTGTATTGATAAGGTGCTTAAGCGATATGACATGAAGGATTGTAAACCAGGAGATACTCCAGTTGCTAAAGGAGACAAGTTTAGTCTCAAACAGTGCCGCAAAAGTGAAATCGAATCTAAGGAAATGGAAAGGATTCCCTATTCGTCTGTTGTGGGAAGCCTTATGTATGCTCAGGTTTGTACTCGTCCGGATATTGCATTTATCGTTGTATTGTTAGGCAGATACTTAAATGATCCTGGTATGGGTCATTTGAAAGCAGCCAAAACAGTTTTGAGGTACTTACAAAGAACATAAGATTTTATGCTCACATATAGGAAGTCAGACCAGTGGGAGATCATTGGGTATTCAAATTCTGACTTTGCTGGGTGCCTAGACAGTAGCATAGTATGTTACGAGGCATCCAATTAGGTTTTATGATTGCAGAATTTTGTCATGGGGCTACGCATTGTGAGTGGTATAGAAATGCCACTATGGTTGTTGTGTGACAATAATTCAGCGGTCATGTACTCTAATAACAGCCGTTTGTCAAAGTTGTAGCACATCGACATTAAGTTTTTGGGCTGTTAAAGAGAGGATACAGAATGGTCAGGTGTCTCTAGAGCATATTGAGACAAACTCCATGATTGCGGATCCACTTACCAAGGGTTTAACACATAAGGTCTTTCATGAACATGTTGTTCATATGGGGTGTTATCCTTGGATGATGTGCATGTTTAGTGAGAGTTTGTATTTTGTTTGCTCTTATGTATGGACACATATTCAGTTTTCTGTAGAATAAAGTTTAAAGTTCTTTGGTTCCATTCTGTGTTTATGTGGTTGTGTTTTGATCTCCATAAGACTTTAAAGTTGGACCAGTTGAGAATAGACATGTTGTAATCACATTACATGTAATTCTCATGCTATACATCCATATCAGATCTATGTCATTGATTATGTTAACATTTGTGATCATTGAAGGTTTAGCTATTTATTATAGCGAAAGCCGCTTTGGTTCTATGTTGATATGGTCATGGACGAGATTGGTGAAAATGACATTTAATAAGATATTAATTATGAGCTCCTAAGGTTATGTGTAATGTCTGAATGTATAAAGACATATTTGACCCAAGTGGGAGATTGTAAGATCATTTGGTGGGCTGACATATGTCTATGAGGAATTTCAGACATTATGGCTGTCTTAACGTAAATATCCGCTTAAGTGTTTGCGTTTTGGGATATTACGTCATTTTAGATGGTATGGGGTAATTTTGAAATGTATAGATACCAGTAAGCAATTACAGACTCTTTGATGGGCGGAATTCGTAATTGTCCTCATTATAAAATGGTAGTGGTCCCTGGGGTCGTGTAATGGTTGCTTGAAACGTTGATTTCTAGGGTTGTCTCTTCCCCATCTGAGAGAGACCTCACGTGCGGCCGCAAAGACCCTGAAAGATCCTACCCCACGATCTACCGTCCAGTTCTTCAGATGGATTCAGGTACGCTTCCGCTTTAAGTTTAAGGCTTTGGTTTAATTCAATGATTTAGCATGAGCATGATCCTGTTTAGGGCATATACGTTTTAGTTTTGTGTATGCATGAGGGGAGAAATCCCAACAGGTGCACGTTGCTCTTCTGCCCGCCGGCGGCCCTTCCGGCCACAACTTCCTGGAAAGGAAGGATGCCGACTTTTGAGGATAACTAAAAACTTATGGCATTCAAGAAGCAAATGTGTTCTGTCGATTGATCCTTTTTGTCATAAGAAACCTAAGGATTAGTAGACTTCTATCTACCGGCTGAATCCTTCTCATCCTTAGTTTCTATCTTTCTTGTTTGGATACTTGTTGAAATACTGTGATGCGATTGTAGTTCCATGAATAACGCTTAAATGTTCCAAGCATTTTGTTGGTTGGACTTAACTTAGTTTCTCTTCAATTTGGTTAGTATTTTCACTTAGCTTCTTTGTGACATTTTATTGTTTTCTTATTCTATTAGACCTTGTAACTGAGTCAAAAAATCAAGTAATTGATGCTCTTTTACGAGTAAAAGAAACGAAACGTTTGACACTTGATGCTTTTTACGAATAAAAGAAACCAAATATTTGTTGTGCTCCACACTCTGGATATTGCTCAACAGCAGAGTGTGATGGATTTCGTCGACTGGTTAATAGACACGAAGTATGAAAGAAATTAATTCCTTGTATGTTCAGATCTTCCTCCCAGGAGGGAAGAAAGGCGTTCGAGTATCGAACCCTCGTGTTCGATTGATTTCCTATTTTGTAGGGGCAATCAAGTATCAAGCATCGTGAAAGAAAGTTTCCTCGAACTTTTCGCTCACCAATTAATCATTAAGTTTCTTTTGCTCTTCTTGGCATAAAGTTCATTTAAAATAAAACGCAAAGGTATTTTAATTTTCATAGGTTGATTAAGAAGAAAATATTTGTTGAAGCAGGTAAACAACGCTGCTGTTCTAAATGCTGATTGGAAGTTCTTGGAAAATGTAGACATGAGAACCTTTCTGGTGCCCGCTCCCTCTCTCCTAGTTCATGGAAATCGGATGCCCTTGTGTTGGGAGGCACAGTTCCCTTTTATTTGATTCCATAAACTGAGCAAGACGTCATCTGCACATTTTGTGGAAGAGCTTCAACTTTAATTGTGTTAACATTCTTTCCGACCATTTAAACACTATGTAATGCATACTCTGAGCAAGGATTCTGTACAATGAATTATTCCTTTTAGATCAATTCTTCAATCTAGATGAATAGATTACCTAACCATTTAGGCTTAGATCAGAAAATTTAGGGTGTTGATATTTAAATGAATAACGAGTGAGCAACTAAAACAATTGACGACAGAAGACAATATAACTCTAGCCCTTTACCCCATAAAAGATTTTTGAATCTGGTTAGAGTTCCAGGCTTGTGCACGGTGCACAGGCCTGTGTGCATGACACCTACTCGTATAAGTAAGTCAGGGGCTACTTGAAAGTGGGCCAAGAAACCACATATCATGCATTGGGGATTATGCAACGGTGCACCCTGTTAAACATAAACATATATATATATATATATATATATATATATATATATATATATATATATATATATATATATATATATATTTAAACTTTCCTTAATTCAAGCTATTGTCAAAGACTGTTGTCTTCTTTGAAGTGTAATTTAGAATCTTGAAAACAGTGAGTGAGTGTGTGTTTGTACATGTGTTAATTTTTTTATTTTTCTCTTCGAGAAAAGGATTATACATAGGTAAATCCACCATGCTTGAACGAGATATTGGAGAAGCAGGAGTCGGCTAAGGACTGGATAGAGACCAACTTCTACGGAACCAAGAGGGTGACCAAGGCGCTGCTCCCTCTCCTGCGCGCCTCTTCTTACAAGCTCAGGATTGTCAACGTCTCATCTGTCTACGGACTACTGCTTGTAAGTCTCCAACATTAATTTGTTCCCTGGTTCAAATCAATTTTTTTATTTTATTTTCCAAGTGTTCTTAAACCAAAGATAAATATATAAAATTGACAGTATGTCAACAATGATGCTAGCAGTTTCGATGAGTTGAGGAAGCAATTGAGCGATACAAGGGGGTTGACAGAGCAAAAGCTTGATGAGTTGTCCGACATGTTCCTTGAAGATGTGAAATCCAAACAGGGCATGGAAAAATGGCCCATCAAGTTTCCCTCTTATTCCGTCCCCAAGATTGGGTTGAACGCGTACACGAGGCTATGTGATGACTGACATGACCTTTGGCACCAGCGACCTCTCTCCGGCCGAAGGGACTGCAAATTTGGTGCATGTTGCACTTCTGCCTGCCGGTGGCCCTTCGGGCCACAACTTCCTGGAAAGGAAGGATGCCGACTTGAGGATAACTAAAAACTTGGCATTCAAGAAGCAACTATGTTCTTTCTTCCTCTCGAAGATTAATTTGTTTTTGCTGCCTTGATCACCGATTTTTTTATTTTTTTGGGTGGCTGAAAATTTTCAAAGAAACCTTTGAAATTTTTTTAAGGGGAGCCAAATTTATGTTTCAAAATTTTTTTACAATGCCAAATGAAGATTTTTTGAAATGTTCGTGTAAGCAAGAGATGGTTTCTGCAACGCATATCTAGACTATAGAGGATGTATACAGATATGCATCATATTACGTAAAGATGTTGTATGGATATGCATCACACCTACATTGAACCCACTTGGGTAACATGACAAAAACCAGGTTAAGACATGGTTTTTTTTTGGATGACAAAAAAAAGGGCATTGGAGGTGCCTTTATAAATTAATTTCGGCAGAATGGTTGTTGATTTGCAGTCGGTTGCATAAATATATCTTTGGATAGAATTTCTCTAGTAGATTCCGCAACATCGCATTCACTTACACTTCTAGCACTAACATCTTTAAACACTACACATATTTCTGAAGCATGAAAAGACACTGATAGTTCTGCACAATACGAAGATGTGAAATGTGAAAGTGATTAACGTTGAACTATCTTTTAGAAGATCATCATTGGTACGATATCAAAGTAAATAGAATTAGATCAACAGTCATAACATGATATTCTTGCAATGTCTTCTAGACTTTGTATTTCTCAAGAAAATAGAAGCTTTTACTGGTAGCTACTTGCTCAATTCAATTATAGCTACCAGCAGTTTGAAATGTTCATGTCAACAACAGTTTGAAACTTTCAAACTAGCAGCATATATGAAAATCAAGGAGCTGGAACAAACGTCATAATTTGGACTCTAGGAAAACCTTCTGAATATATACTACAAAAACAAAATTGGTGGCCACGAGCAAGTTATCTGCTTCCAGAAATGCTACGAGCATCATGAAACATTGTATCGATACCTCGTGAAAGATAATGCCAAACTAGGATGTGCAATCCCTCAAACATGTGATCCATAAGACAGAAAAAAGGGTTGCCTTGTCCATGTCCTCTGCAAGCAGGGGCAAGCCAAGGGGGGGCCGCATGAACCCTAGCCCTACCTTAAGTTTTGTCTTTTTAAATTGACATGTAAATTTTAAAAAAATTTACTTGTTTTATATACAAATTTTGAAAAATGATACTTCGACCCGTGTCAAAATTTAGAAACTTTAATTCAACTTCTCTCACCGAACATTTCTGACTCCCCCCTTTTTACAAGACCCCAAAGTGTCCATACAATCATCTGTCTATTTAGAAAACATTAGTATTAACAACTGACATAGGCAAATTTAAAGCAATAACATGAAACCCTTTTTTTTCCTAATCTGCTAGAATTTACACCATAATAATGTAGAACACAAGAAATAGAATTGCTTCCATATGCTATTAAAGCTGCTAAAGTATGCTACCCAAGAAACTGGGTTTTCTTTCCCCGCATATTCCTTGTCGTACATGCATTTAAGTAACTCTCTTCGAACCATGAATATGCCAAAATTAACTTCTGCAAACCCACAAAACTCAACGCCTACGAGAAAAAAAAAACATTTTAATGCAATATAGTACTCAAATTTGGCATTGCAGACGGATCCAGTATGGGCAGACGTGTTCTCAGGGAAGTATAAGTTGGCAAAGGAAGCCATAGAGACGAACTATTGTGGAACCAAAAGGCTGACCAAGGCCTTGCTTCCTCTTATTACAAGCCCAGGATAGTCACAATGTCTCTTCCATCTCCGAAATGCTAATGGTAATTACCTAATCTCTAGCAATTTCAGTAGTCGCAGAAGTTCGCTGACAACCCAAGTTTTTGACAAAATTCTTTTTTTTATAATAGCGGAAGTAACATTGAGTCATGGTCAAAACCAAATCAAATACACTGTATTAAAAGACAATTTGATTTATTTTAACCATAAAACATTTGGACCCAAACAACTAAAATAACCACAAATCCCAAAACCGACGCAGTGTCCAGATTGCCAATGCCCGTCCATCACAAGACTGAGATCGTCACTCCATGAGCCAAAATCTCTCAAGAACTACCTGTAGAAATAGAAAGAAGAGTCAAAATTCCTCTGAATATGAAAAAATCCAGCCATAAATGGAACATGGCCCAATAAAGTAATATTTGAATTCATAACAAACACATATGAGACCTTATAGTCGACAACCAAAAGTCCCCAAATCTTAATACACATTAGAGTTACGACTCATTAACAAAAACGTGGTATGCACAACCCTTCTAATATTCATAGACTTCCAACCGTAGCCTATCATTACAATGGGTATGGTCATGGTGCCGAACAACAACAGAAATCCCCGTAGGCACACACGTGCAGAACAGACATATCTTCACCAGGCGATCTAATAGATCGAGGGTAACCTGTAGGAAAGCCTCCTGAGATATCTCAGATCACCGCTGCAGCAATAGGGCCCCTCTAGGCACCCAGGGTGAGAGACCAAGAGACGCCTTGCTCTCCAACAAAAACAAAACAAAATCCCAGGCCCTTGTGCCACCCAATACCCAGTGGGCTCTCCAATGCAGACAGAGGAGTGTGTGACAACAGTGAGCTCACGCGCACCACTACCTTTCGGGACGAAACCAAACACTGGGCAAAAACACAAGCTCGCACTCGCATATACCAATGCATACACAGTCCACGTTTCGCCTACGAAATTCGAATGTGAGGGTTTATCATCACTAGACATTGTCTATTACCTCTCACAAAAACCACCCTCAGCTCAGTTTTTTAGACAAAAGCAATATGCCATTTTTCTAAGAGAGTTTAATGGCAACAAGGCAAAGTCGAATTGACATGCATCAATTTAAAGTATATCAAGTTCAGAAATCTCAAATAATAATATTGAAATCATAGTATAGAAACAATAAATTTACATTTAAATATTAGGAACGTGGCTATTATTGGAAATTTAATTTCAGAACCCTTTTTCTAAAATTTTTAAGCAAACTCAAGGTAAGGAGTAATAATACATAACATTTCGGTTTTCTATTGAAAACAAATCTGTAAAAAGCCCCTTTTGACCATTTTTTAGAACTCGGAGGCCATTACTAATTTACTTCGCAATTTCGTATAAAATATACGATTTTTGCTCGCAAGTCTTTTTGGAAGATGTTTTTAGAAAAAACGTTGCGGCGGAAATTTCTCAAATTATAACAGCTTATCCAAGAATTTTGTAAATAAGGTGGCCAATTCTGAAAATTTTCAACTTTGATTTAAAATCGGTCGAACTCTATCTATTCTCTCATTTCTGTTTGCTTATGTACTTAAGGGACTTCTTGTCCCCAAATTTTGCTATATATTTCCATTTTATCGGCTCTCATTTCTACGCCTGATTTTCTCTCTCCTCGTGGGCTGCTCCGTCCTCTTCTTCGTGTTTGTCTGGCGGTGGAGTCTCCATATGTCTCCAAAGAAAACGAAACCAGACAGGGAGATCTCTCTGCCTCGCACGAGATCTCCTTCCTCGCCTCCTGGTCTCGCCGACGGTAGCTTCCACCGCTTCTTCAGCAACCCAAAACCGAACGATGCTGGGGTGGAGGGGGGGGGGGGGAGAAGAGATCGTCTTCCTCCCGTGGGCTCCGACGCTAGGGTTCTCCACCACCGCGCCGTCGGCCATCCGACGTTATCAGCCGCCGCCGCTTCCTCTGCTGTTCCCGTTTTTCAGCATCGCCTTGCTGCGACATGAATCGATAGGGAAGGAGGAACGACAGACGGATGATGCAGTATTCCTCTCTTTCCCCAAATTGCCTCTGCCACCATCAGACGACTTTTCCTTTCTTTTTTTTTTTCTGCTTAGTATCATATCAGGTTGGGGAAGACAACGAGTCTTCCCTGTTCAGATATATGTGGCATGCTTTGTTAAGGTTAGATGTAGTCTCGGTTTTTCACCGCTACATACAACCTACTACCTAAACCCGAGGGTTTCAAACCTCAACTAAAATCACCATGTCTTACACTACATATCTACACTAGATATCTGTATCTAGCATGCTTTATTTATAGAAAATCAGAGAAAACTCGAACTAGGAAGGAACATTGTATGCCATCTTCATTATTCAAAGTTTCACTCATGGATTCATTTCTAGGAATATAAACACGTAAGTCCACATGCATATACACCTATAAGCAATCAAAATTTCACGGCTTCATGATATATTCATAATTGAGTTTCCCCATACTTTTTCCAAATCTGAGATAACTTCCTCCTAGAAACCTCTACTTCTAGTTCTTTTCCAGCAGTCAACAACTTAGATCTCAGCCAAAAAAGAAAGGGAAGATGAGGACGTCCCTCACTCTCTCTTTCTCTCTTTTTTTTTTTTTTTCTCTCTCTCTCTCTCTCTTTCTTGTTGCTGGATTCTCTCGTTTAGGGCTGCAGCAAAATGAATGATTAATTACCCTAAAATATGGTTAAATACATCCTCTACAAGGCCTCTCTCCTTGTCTCTCCTTGCCATACAAGTGTTGCTGTTACCCTTTCCAGTTACAACCTCATCCTATCTTTTTCATAAAAAAAATATTTCAGGGGCGTTTGATGGCATGGAAAAGAACCATAGCGGAAGGAAAATAATTCAAATTTTTAAAATTTTTCTTTGCCAAATTATTTTTTTTACCATTAATCCTGAAAACCGAAAAATATTTCTAGAAATATTTTTCCAACCAGAAGGGTGGAAAACCAGAAGGGTGGAAAAATATTTTCAATTTTTTTTTTTCTTACCGTTACAGGAGAAGAAAGGAAGGAGGGAGGAGAAGGGAGGAGGAAGAAGGGAGCGAGGGAATGTTGGGGGGAAGAAGCGGGACCAAGCGGCGGTAGAGGAGGTCGAGGAAGAAGAAGCGGGTGGTCATGGTGGAGAGGAGGAAGAGATAGAGCCAATCTTCCGACGGAAGGGAGAGGGATCGCTGGACAGGGTCATGTTGGACGGAGACAGGGCGGGTCATGTTGGACGGAGACAGGGCGAACTTCCAGGCGGTGGAGGTGACGACAGTGGTGGCGCGGGACCGAACCTTCCCGATAGGGCTGCACACGAGCCGAGAGCTCGAGCTCGGCTCGAATTATATTTAGTCAGCTTGAGCTCGACACGAGCTTGATGACTTTAACTCGACTTGCTCGTTTTACAAAAAACACGAAAAAAGATTGCCCAGATAGGCATTGGCATTAGATAAGCTTGACAATTTCATTAAGAATCATTTAATCTTTCATTTATGATTCCTCTTCAATTTATGTTTCAATTATTTAAGGAAACTTAAAGAAAAAATCACATCGCTCCTCACAAGTAGAATGAATCTTTCAATTCCTAATCCGCCAGGGCTCCATCCGTGTAAAATTTGAAAGAAAACTCAATTGGCGAACATTAATTTAAGTCAAAGATCAGCAAACTTTCCATATACTCGGATTCATCACTGAGAAGAGGGAGATTCTAACAATCCAACTGAATAAACTCGTGTTGTTTTCCCTCTTAAAAAGATCATGATAAGTAGTTGGTTGCTCAATGGTACATGAAGAGAAGCTATTTACACACTGTTGTCTTGTAATTAAGGCCCCGTCTGATGCCCTTGAAGTTTTTTGCATGAAAAAATTACCAATGTAAAGATGAGAGATTTTTTTGTGGAAAATACATGGTAAAATTTCTTGTGTTTGATGCTGCAAGAAATACAAACTTGAAAAAAATCCATCTTGCACAATATTTTTCTTGTGCATTAAACGAGGCTTAAAGGAAGAGAGTATATACTCAGACCTATTACCGTAACCTCTCGAGAAAAGATATAATAAGTCAACTTCGTAAACTCGTGGACGTCATAATCTACACAAAAAAAAGAAAGAGAGGTTGGTAGTCTCCTTATATTTGATGACACCCACATGTAGGGACGGAGCTAACTATAATTTCAAAATTTTAACAAAAATAAAAATTTTAAATTTTTTTATATATGTTAAACTATTTTTTTTTTAAATATGGAGCTTTGATTAAAAGGGTGGTCATCTTCACCAAATGGTGCACGGGTCACATATTGGTCCACTTGATATTGCTGGCCTATATATATATATGCATACATAATCTTGATCTCCATTTCATTGACCACTGGGGTTGCCGTTGCTTCATTTGGTGAGACAGGAAGAGAAGGCCGACCACAATGGTGAGACAAATGAATAGTGTTAGTTGATTTGATTAGGATGTAGAGAGAGCATACTCTTAGGTGCTTCGTTGGGTGTCGTTCCATCTTTGTGTTGCTTTGCTTTGCTTCTGTGGAACTTATCATAAAGTTCACTTCAATTTCTAATTAGAGGCCCTGTTTCTACATATGTATGCTACAGGAAATCACAGGTACATGGTGTCTGTTTTCTTGGTTGCAGGCAGGAGAGGGAGCAGAGTGGTGGAGTGGGGAGACGGTGGCGGTGGTGACGGGAGCGAATAGAGGGATCGGGCTGGAGATATGCCGGCAGCTCGTAGGCAAGGGGCTGACCGTCATCATGACTGCGCGAAAGCCCCGGGAACAACTCTCATCCTCTGCTCAACAGTTCCTGCAAGAAGCAGCAGAAATGGGGAGAAAGAACGTCATCTTCCACACTCTGGATACCACTCAAGAGCAAAGTGTGTTGGATTTCGTTGATTGGTTGAAATCACTTGATTGTTTCGTCGATATTCTGGTAAAATTCTTTCATACGATAGAAAAAAAAAAATGATCGTTCTTCCCTGATGGAAAAATACATGTTGAGCTAGGTTTACAGATGTTGGAGTTCCGTTCGGTGATGGATGTATTTGTTTCAACTGCAGGTAATGCGGGTGTTGCCAACCCAGTGATAGATTGGGACTTCATGAAAAGGAACAACATCGACACAAGAACCATCGTGGTACTCTCTCGAACTCATCTCCAGTTACATTTCAATCATGTCCAATGTTGCCAAAGGACTAAAATTTAAGAATTCATTGGTAAATAACAGTCATTATATTGGTATGTGGTCCTTGTGTTGGGTGGCGAATGACCTTGGATTTGCCTTGAATGAAAAAGATGCGTCATGAACCGCGCGATTTGGTGAATTCTTTTTCTTATATCAAAATTCCAAAGTTGTCTTTCAAAAATCCAACTCTTTTTCATGTATTAAAACGATTTCTTAAAAAATCCAACAGCATGTTTGATGCTTGGCAGAAATGGAGGCGAATAGATACTTAATATCTTAAGCTTTGTATTGTTGTACAATTGGGAAAGGTGTATCCTTGCTATTCATGTTTCATTTTATAGAAAAAAGCATTGGAAGAATTTTTCCAATATTATCCGACGCACGTAAGCCTATCGGCAATTTTTTTTCCTAACGTAAATAAAATAGTAAAAAATATGACAGTATTAGCCCAATAAAAAGTTGCCATGTTATCAACCAACGCGGCGGAATTATTAATGCCATTTTGTCTCATGCCATCTTAAATTAATGAATACTGCTGCAATCTTGCCATAACATTTCTTCAACCTGTCAATCATCTTCTTCTTCTTCTCCCACTTCAATTAGTTTAATAGGTCCGAGAGCAAGATTCCAAAAAATCTGTTAGGCAGGACTTGGGGTAACGTGCAGAACAAACAACTTGTTTGGTAATGAAAATAGTAATAAATTGTTTCATTTTCGTGGGCGGCTAGTAGATTGATGCAATGCTCCATAAATATGTTCTGGGCGGTGAGATAAAACCTCTCGCTCACCCAGAAAGTTCTCAACCACTACTCAGTTCCGCTTGTCCAATCTCAACTTGGCAAAACTTATCCAAGCTTAGCTTGTTTGTAGAACAGGACGAGTTCAAACTGAAGTTATTTAGGCAAACAAGGCAAGCTCAGTTTAAGCGAGCTCTCGTCATTTAATTAGCCTCCATTTGCTCTAATTAAAATGTCACACTGACAATAAGATCTTTAAGTATCCCCAAACAGTACAGTGTTAGCAAGGAGGCTGGCAGGGACCATGGCTCCCCCTTAAAACAATGTTTTTTTTAACAATTAACATGTAAATTTTAAAAAATTTTATTTATCTTTTGTACAAAATTTGAAAAATTTATATTTCAGCCTTTTAAAAGTTATAAAACTATCAATTCAATCCTTGCCATAAAAAATTCTTGGCTCTGCCCACGAGTGTTTGGGTTCGAAGCCCAAACATGCACACTCAGCATCCGTTGCTTGTAAATGAAAAGGTGACTAACTGTTCCAAGCTCCTAAACCAATCCATATTTAGAACGTCAAAATTTTGATAGTATAAAGATTTTTTTTTTACAAGAATGACTTAAATTAAAACATGATTTATATTAAATTGGTATTTTCTATTTCGTTTAAAACACTTTTTAAAACGAATTTAAGAGGTTTAGTTTTCATCCCTTACCCAAGTGATATGGTGTGTATATATATATATATATATATATATATATATATATATATATATATATATATATATATATATATATATATATATATATATATATAACTTTAAGTGATTTATACAATACTGATTTGTTGATCTCTCTCCACTCATTTTTTGCACACAGGTACATCCTACATGGACAGAGGGGATTTCGGAGAAGTATGAATCGGCAAAAGACTGCATAGAGACCAACTTCTATGGAACGAAGAGATTGACCAAGGCGCTGCTTCCTCTCTTACGCCCCTCCTCTTACAAGCCCAGGATTATCAACGTCTCATCAAACTATGGACTATCATGTGTAAGTTTAATTCTTTAAGATGAACTTCTTCCATTAGTTCAAATCGAATATGACCGAACCGGCAATGTGGGTCGGTCTGATATTTGAGCTCATCCACCTCACATTAATGAGGAGACCACCCACTCCGGAGATGGACATATGCTAAGAGCCCAAATAGACCATGGGTAGGGCTGTCAACAAATCAGATTTGAACCATATATACTTTTAACTACATTAGTCTTTTAGATATTCATATACTCGGGTTCAAATGTGAATGAAGAAAATGCGTATCTGAATCTGAAATCAAATTTTACAATTCAAATCTGATCAGAATCCAATTTTTATATTCATATCTAAATCTGATCAGATATTTATATATATTTGAATCCGAGAACATCATTTCTTAAATCCGAATCCGATTCCATTATCTTAATCGGACAGAAAAGTTTTTCCATACCTGATCTGTTTACATTTTGATTGGATATCTGATTCAAATTGGATATATGGGCATCCCAAAGTACGAGAAAAACACTCTGCCTGTCATGCCATTAATATGGAAAAACTTGTTCCGCTTTTTATTGTGGGGTAATTTGGTAATTTAATCGGGTGAAATGTTGTTCAGCTTTTATCCTTATAAGGGAAGGGACCTTCCAATTAATAAATGGCACATTTTGATTATTTCTGATGCATAATATGTGGTCCCTGCAGCCATAACATATATATCATGATCTCAGTTTATGAAAAATTAAAATCTACCATTTAATATTTCTTAAAGTTTTAATTTGGTCAGTATAAGAATCCTGAAAATTATATATTGCATCCCTACGAAAACAAAATTATAGCCTTGCATTTTACTATTCTCAATTGTATCACAATGTTTGTTGGGAAAGAGTTTTGACTGTAGATCAACAATGGTGGTGACAGCATCTAAGAGACGAGGAGTTGAGGGGGCAACTGTGTGACACGATGGGCTTGACTGAGCAGAAGGTCGATGGTGTGTTGGCCATGTTCCTTGACGCCGTGAAGTCGGAGAAGGGCATGGAGAAATGGCCCCTCAAGTTTCCCTCTTATTCCATCTCCAAGATTGCGTTGAACGCGTACACGAGGCTCTTGGCCCTTGAATTGGGCGACAAAGCTTGTGTCAACAGCGTGCACCCTGGCTACGTGATCACTGACATGACCTTTGGCTCCGGCGACCTCAATCCGGCCGAAGGGGCTGCGAATTTGGTGCACGTAGCTCTTCTGCCAGCCGGCGGCCCTTCCGGCCACAACTTCCTGGAAAGGAAGGATGCCGACTTTTGAGGATAACTAAAAACTTACGGAATTCAAGAAGCAAACGTGTTCTGTCGATTGATCTTTTTTGTCATAAGTGACCTAAGGATGAATAGACTTCTATCTACGGGCTGAGTCCTCCTCATACTTAGTTTCTATCTTTCTTGTTTGGATACTTGTTGAATTACTCTTATGCGATTGTGGTTCCATGAATAACGCGTAAATGTCCCTTGCATGTGTTGGTTGGATTTAATTCAGTTAGATACTCCACGAGGTCAAGGCATGTCTCATGCTCAAGTATGTCTTAACCTCATGAACCTGCGTAATTTGGTTTCTAAAGTTTTAGCCATCCAGAATTGAAATCAGTTGGATTGCATGTTGCCAAGTGAATAAAATTATGACAAAAAACCTTTAACTCTTGATAAGAGTACCATAAATAGCACTTAAACCACAAATCATCACTAATGGACATGACTAGAGATTTTAGTGACAGTTTTTAATCTTTTTAGCCATTCGACCACATTATGTATATATATATATATATATATATCCAGGGGCATCAGAACTGGGACATCCGATCAAAGATCGGAAGGCCCAGCTTCATCAACTCTCTCTCTCTCATCGCAAAAAAAGGGAGATGCAGGCCTGCCCCACCGGCTGCGGGAGAGGAGCCGCACGGCAGCTCCCCATTGATCTATCCATTGTGTAAAAGCTACACCATTAAACTCAGGAGCCGCACAGCTGCTCCTCGTTCATTTTTTTTTATTGCTATAGAAGCATGTTAAACTCAGAAATTACTAACTTAGTTTATGATTCAAAACATTCCTAAGTGCATATCTATATGATTGGAATATACAAAAAAAAAAAGTGCTTCAATAATCAAATTTGAGTGGTTTGGTTTTTGTACATGACCTAGTGGTATGGGATGTACCAATTACTTTCTCTCTTTCTCTACATTCGTCTTTCAATAATCAAATCAGATATTAGTGGTATGGGATGTACCAATGACCTAGTGGTAAGGGTACATAAGAGCGCGAACATGTCCGAACCATGGACAGGGATGTCAACAAATCATATTTGAACAATATATACCCTTAACTACATTCGTCTTTCAGATATTCATATACTAGGATTCAAATGTGAATGAAGAAAATGCATATCTGAATCCAAAATCAAATGTCACAATTCAAAGCCGATGTGAATGGAATTTTTATATTCATATTTGAATCTGATCAGATATTTATATATCCGAAAACACCATTTCTTAAATCAGAATCTGATTCGTTTATCTTAATCTGATCAGATATTTATATATTCATTTACATTTGATCAAATATCTGATTCAAATTGAATATATTGGCATCCATAAGTACGGGAAAGACACTTTCCATGTCATACCATTAATATGGAAAAACTTGTTCCCACGTTTAATAGCGTGAAATGCTGTTCAGCTTTTATCCTTATGCGGGAAGGGGCCTTCCATTTAATAAATGGCACATTTTGATAATTTCTGATGCATAATATGTGGTTAACAAATATATCATGATCGAGGGCAGGGGCCATGACACCATCATATTGCATGCCTAGAAAAGAAATTCTAGCCTTGCACTTTACTATTCTCAATTGTATCACAACATTTCTTGGGAAAGAGTTTTGACTGTAGATCAACAATGGTGGTGACAGCATCTAAGGGACGAGGAGTTGAAGGAGCATTGTGTGACACGATGGGCTTGACTGAGCAGAAGATCGATGGTGTGTTGGCCATGTTCCTTGACGACGTGAAGTTGGAGAAAGGCATGGAGAAATGGCCCCTCAAGTTTCCCTCTTATTCCATCTCCAAGATGGCGTTGAACGCGTACACGAGGCTCTTGGCCCTTGAATTGGGCGACAAAGCTTGTGTCAATAGCGTGCACCCTGGCTACGTGATCACTGACATGACCTTTGGCTCCGACGACCTCTCTCCGGCTGAAGGGGCTGCGAATTTGGTGCACATTGCTCTTCTGCCTGCCGGCGGCCCTTCCGGCCACTACTTCCTGGAAAGAAAGGATGCTAACTTTTGAGGATAACTAGAAATTTATGACATTCAAGAAGCAAATGTGTTCTGTCGATTGATCTTTTTTGTCATAAGAGACGTAAGGATTGATCTTCTATCTATTGGCTGAGTCATTCTCATCCTTAGTTTCTATCAGTTCAGTCAAGACAAGTATTTGCTTTACTGTGATAGTCAGAGTGCTATCCACCTTGGAAAGAATTCTACTTTTCATGCAAGGTCAAAGCATATAGACGTGAGGTATGATTGTATATGTGATGTTCTAGAGTCAAAATAACTTGTTCTTGATAAGATCCATACAGATAATAATCCTGCAGATATGATGACGAAGTCTCCTCTTAAAGGGAAGCATGATATGTGTAGAGGACTTAGTTGGGATGAGTGACTTTAAGACAGTATATTAATTTTGTTCATTTTGCAGGTATGTTTCCTCTCTTCAAGCTGGAGGAGGACTTTGTTGGGTTGGGTCCAGCCTCGAGAGAGGACCCGACCCGGCCCGTCACTTAAGTGACGTGCGGGAGATAAAGGGGTGGGCACCCAATGGTGCCCCCGTAATTTTCTTTCCCACGTCTCTCTCTCTTTAGGGTTCTCTCTTAGGGTTTTCTTTTTGGGGAAAAGAATGGGGGAGCTATTCTTGTGGCTACACAACAAGAGGAGAGAGGGAGAAGAGGAAATGAGAGAAGGAGAAAAGGAAGGCAATGAAGAGAAGGTTGCGAGCACTTGGCTCGAGCAAGATTCGATTCCAAAGAGGAAGCCAGACGCATCTCCTCTCAATCCTCGTTTTCTGCATTTCATTGGTGATATTTCTCTTATTTTCTCACATAGTTTGGATGAGATATTATTGTTTGAGGGTAGGCTTTGTGTAGCACCTCGTGGTATAACTTATATCATTGATCATAGTGGATTGAGTTTGGGTCGTAGTACCCCGTGGTCTTTACCCTCATTGTTTTGAGGGGTTTTCCACGTAAAAATCTTCTTGTACAATTTGTGATTGTGTTTACTTTGCTTGGATTGCTTGGTCGTTGATTCGTTGCTCATTACATGATCGGTTTGGGATATACTTCATTATTGAATCATTTTTAGTAGATTCGTATCCTATCCCCATTTTATCCCAACATAACGCTGCTGTTCTAAATGCTGATTGGAAGTCCTTGGAAAATGTAGACATGAGAACCTTTCTGGTGCCCGCTCCCTCTCTCATAGTTCATGAAAATCGCATGCCCTTGTGTTGGGAGGACCAGTTCCCCTTCGCCAAGAAACCAAATATCATGCACAGGGGATTATGCACGGTGCACCCTGTTAAACATAACTATATATGTATATATATAAAGTTTCCTTAATTGAAGCTATTGTCAAAGACTGTTGTCTTCTTTGAAGTGTAATTCAGAATCTTGAAAACAGTGAGTGTGTGTGTGCGTGTTTGTGTTGGATGTTTTGCGTTGCAGCAGAAGTCACCAGTTGTTGCCTGTAGCAAGATCTCCAGTGGCTTCGAGTCCCCTGTGGAAAATAGCAGAGCAAAACCTGAGGAAGAAGAAGAAGAAAAGCACACTTGAATATGTTAGATTTTTGGGGTTTACTTCCAAGGAGCTTCTCACGGATAATTGTTCAACAAAGCTTGCTAGAATATATAGTCCAGCCCTTTAGGTTTTCCCCAAACCCTAGCTGGGGTTAAATGGGAGACACTTTAGGAGGAGATTTAGATAACGTCTCCCCTCAACTTTTGAGTAAATCTCGTAACTGCAGGGCAGTTCGAGATATCTGGATAGGGCTCAATGGCCACTATCCAACATCTCCCACTTGGCCATGAGACTGCCAGTTTGCTTCCACTCTATGTGGGTTTTATTTATTCAATTTGTTACGTGGTTTTCCTTAATTGGCTTATCCAACGTAAGCTATACCTTTTTCAAGGTTTACAGCGAGGTTTTCCATTCAATGGCTTTTCCTTCGCAACATTTCAAATATATCTTAGCCCCATATGAGCTACATGTTTCGAAAACAAGTCCTCAGATATTCCCTTGGTTAAGGGATCAGCCACCATATCATTTGTTGGCAAATATTCAACTAAGATTTCATTTTTCTCGATCATTTCATGAACATAATGGTATTTCACCATTATATGTTTACTCTTTGAGCTAACAGCTCCATTTTTTATAAGAGATATCGCTGCCTGATTATCACAATATAGTTGAACAGGTTCATGATCAAGATTTAATTTCAAGTCTTTCAAGAACCGATTTATCCAGACAGCAAAAGTAGTTGCAACATTGCATGCTACATACTCTGCTTCCTGACTGTGCTGAGCAACACATCCCTGTTTCTTACAGGACCAGGCTATCGCCCCACCTCTAAAAAGGAATACATAACCAGAAGTAGACTTGCTATCATCTTTGCATCCTGCGAAATCCTCATCTGAATAGCCAACTAAGGTCAGCTCATCAGCTTAGTAGGACAATTTCTGTCATTTTGTTTCTTTAATATACCAAAAAATCCTTTTGACATTTTGCCAACGAGGCCATCCAGGATTACTTTGATAACGACTTACCTGACTGATGGGAAAGCTTATGTCTGGTCTGGTACAAAGCATTAAATACATCAGACTACCAACTGCTTGTGCATATGGAACATTTAATTTTTGTTGTCCTTCACCAGGACAATCACTCCTGCTTAAGTTTGCTCCTTTAGCTATAGGAGTTCCAATTGGTTTGCAGTCTAACATATGAAATTTCTTCAAAACATAATCAATATATCGTTCTTGGCGTAGACTTAGGATTCTTGAGTTTTTATCTCGAGTGATTTTTATTCCTAATATGTAGGATGCTTCACCCAAGTCATTCATTTCGAAGTTTTTGTTCAGCCAAGTCTTCGTTTTTACAATCATGTCATTATCATTTCTTATTAGTAATATGTCATCAACGTATAATGATAGAATACATAAAAGACTCCCACTTTTCCAAAGATACACACAATGGTCTAGTTGGTTTGCAACAAACCCAAGTTTTATAATTGCTTAGTGAAAAGCAAAATACCACTGCCTAGGGGACCATTTCAGTCCATACAACGATTTATTCAACTTGTACACTTTGTCTTCTTTTTCCTTGATGACATATCCTGTGGTTGAGTCATATATATGGTTTTTTTCAACTCACCATTCAGAAAAGCAGTCTTCACTGTGGTTGAGTCATATATATTCCACTGGATCATAATTTTTATTATTGAGTTCTTCTATGAACTTTACATCTCTGCTTTCTATAAGTCCCATAGATGAATGATAATATCTGTAGCCCTTGGATCCTTTTGGGTATCCAATAAATATACACCTCACTGATCTGTTATCTAGTTTATCCAGTTTTGGATCTAGAATTTTCACGTGTGCTATAGATCCCCATCTCCTTAAATATCTCAGATCTGGTTTTACACCAGTCCATCTTTCATAAGGAGTGGTTGGGACTGCTTTGCAAGGCACTCGGTTTATTGTATACATAGTTGTTAACACAGCTTCTCCTCAAAAAACTTTTGGTGATTGTGCTCCTGCCAACATGGATCTCACCATGTTCAAGAGGGTTCTGTTACACCTTTCAGCCACACCATTTTGTTGTGGTGTCCTAGGCATTGCCTTTTGCCTATTAATTCCAAGGTCTTTGCAGTATTCGAGGAATTCACTAGAAGTGTATTCTCCTCCTCGATCAGACCTTATGATTTTGATATTCCTTCCAAGTTGTCTCTCGACTTCAGATTTGTATTCCTTGAATTTCTCAAGTGCTTCTGATTTATATCTGATTAAGTATATGTAACCAAATCTTGAGAAGTCGTCAATAAATGTTATGAAATATAACTTGTCACTATGAGTTTGGATCTTGAAAGGTCCACAGATATCAGTATAAATTATCTCTAATAATTCAATGGCTCGAATTACTTAAGAAGAAAATGGTTTCCTTGTCATTTTTTCGTATACGCATGACTCGCATTTCGCAAAATCATTTATACTTATGTCAGGTATTAAACATTGTTGTGTTAGAGTCTGCATCTTTTTGATGCTTATATGACTTAATTTTTCATGCTAGAAGTTTACATTCACACTCATTGCACAATCGAAATAAGCAGAACTTGAAGCTTCATTCATATCATTCAGTTTGAACATACCATGTTCTTTTACAAATTTTTCACCAAACATGAACCTTCCATGTTTTCCAACTGTTATTTTTCTAGGAATAAAACGTACTTCAAAACCTTTCCCAGTCAGTGCGGGAACAGACACTAAATTCCTCCTCATAGAAGGAACATACAAAACCTCGTTAAGTACAACACTTATACCCCCAACATTTAGACGATATGCCCCAATTCCCAAGACATCACGATAAAAGTTGTTTCCCATATAGATCTTGTGGGTTCCCAGACTCAGATTTTTCATGTTGATCACTCCTTCTTTTGTCTTTGCAATGTGACAAGTTGCTCGCAAATCAACCCACCATCCAGTTAGATCTCCATCTGCAAACAGACATTCTGACACGACACAGATGACTTCTCTGTTAGAGTCACCTTGAGGCTTCCTTCTGTTGTAATTGCCCTGACCTTTGTTGTCTTTCATATTTGTGAATCTAGTCCTGCAGTTCTTTCTTATGTGTCGAGGCTTTCCGCATCTGTAGCATTTCACTACAGTTCCTTGAGATTTCTTAGTACCTACAAAATTGCCCTTGAACTTGCCATCGTTTCGATTTTTAAATTGTTTTGGCTTTACAGACACATGACTACCAATATGTTTTTCCTGGACTATCATCAATTCTGCTCTATTTCTCTTGGTGAGACGTTGTTGTTGTAGAGCTAACTGTAAAGGAAGCTTTTCTAAAGTAAGATTATCAAATTGGACACTTAAGGCAGTAACTGCCATATCACAAGAAGGAGGTAGGCTGTTCAAGATTGTGCTGATCTGCATATTGTCAGACATGACATTCCCCATCACGGCTAAATCTTTAGCTATGACCAACATCTTATTAACATGGTCCATTACATCGTCTGACTCTTTCATTCTATAAGAATTGTACTGTTCTTGCAGGAACTGTACGTGCATCGTAGTCATGGTATTATATTTGGAAGTGATAGTATCAAACATTTCCTTGGCAGTTGGACAATCTTCAAATACTCTGATCTGATCATCTTCCATGAAGGCTAACATGGTAGTTTTAGCCATCAGATCATCAGAGGTAAAAGACTCATATGCCTTTCTTTCTTCATCTGTATGTTTGTCTCCTAAAGTAGGAAAGGCTGATTGATCATATAAATGAGTTTTTCCAAAGTCAAGGCCAACATTATCCTATGCTTCCATGCATGAAAATTTGTCCCATTCAGTTTTTCAGTCTTAGCTAATTCAGAGGCTCCCACTCTTGATGTAATTTCTAAATTAATTTTCAATGGCAAGTAAAGAGCATTTAAGAAAGGAAAAACATATTACAATGAATATCACATCAAGAGATTTCACAATATAATATTTAAGACAAGAAGACTTTAAATGAAATTTAGAACATGCATATCTCTTTTCAGAGTTTATTTCAGAACCCTCTTTTTCCACCCTTTGACCGGCTAGAGGGTGCTATATGTACTTTTGCATAAAGACACAGTCTTCCAAAAAAGATTTTTCGGAACTCACTTTTTAGTAATTTATAATAATTTTGAGAGTACCAAAAACAATTTCTTATAAAGTTCCAGCTTTCTATTGAAATTAACTTTCGCGAGCCTCTTTTGGAAAAACGTTTTAGCAAAAATGTTGCGGCTTTAATTTCCGTGAAATGTAATACCTTTTTGGAAATAGTGCATAAATTATGGACTGTATTTGTAATTTTCAAACTTCAACTATAAAAGTCATTCCAAACCGAGTTTTCCTCATTTTTCGCTTGATACTCTCTCTCCTCTCGCGTGAACCCTTTCTCCTCTTGCGGAGCTCTGCTAGGGTTTCACAGTGCCGCTTCCTCCGATGCTCCGACGCCGTCCGCTGCTGCCTCCTCCTTCACTGCCCTCGCTCCTTCTGTGGTGCCACCGTGAGGAAGACAACCTCCCCATACTAGAAGCTTAAAAATGGCTTCCTCAGTCTCCGCTTTCGCTGAGACATGGGTGAACCGGCAGACTACAAAGGAACGACAGGAGGAGGTCTGCATAGCGTCAGACACTGTCTTCCCCTTTTACCCAGGTCTCCTATCTGCTTTCAGCAAGAGGAGATCTTTGCTCCTCACACTAGGAAGATGACTGGTTTCGAGGCCATCGGGCGACTACTGCTACTCGTCGGTAGAGACGACAGCGGCAGATGGGTCTACTTCAAGAAAAAGATTTTAAGACCCAACAAAGAACAAAAGAAACAGTAACTGTTCCTCTGATTTTGACAGACGGGAGAATCCTGGCTCGTTTCCAGGTAGCCATTGGGTCAGTTTTTCAAACAAGAGCAAAGATTCTATATTTCATTTCCTCCTCCTTCTTTATTTATTTTATTTTGGCTCTATAAATCCTTTTAAGATCAGGACCCTCGTAGAGGATCTGTCCACAAAAAAACTCTATCTGTCCACAAAAAAACTCTACACTTGAGTTTTTTTTTTTTTATTATTATTGACCTGCATCTCTGGCAAACAGTAGCACAGGAAGCAGAGCCTGTCTCAGTCTCTCGCAGACACAGAGAACACAAACAACATAATATGTACAGTAGAGGATTCCAAGCCCATCAAATACTATCATGCTTCATGCTTGAACTCAGTTTAGTCTAGCATGCTTTATTTTCAGTAAATAGATCACATCATGATACACACATGATGCACAGACGAGACACATGCTTAACAGTAGTATAATCTGCACAGGCATAGGCACCATAGTTGTTGAAATCACTTACTGGTGTTCGACAGAGAAGGCTCCGATACCACTGTTGGATGTTTTGCGTTGCAGCGGAAGTCTCCAGTTGTTGCCTGTAGCAAGATCTCCAGCGGCTTCGAGTCCCCTGTGGAAAAAATGCAGAGCAAAACCAGAGGAAGAAGAAGAAGAAAAACACACTTGAATATGTTAGATTTTTGGGGTTTACTTCCAAGGGGCTTCTCACGTATAATTGTTCAACAAAGCTTGCTAGGAATATATAGTCCAGCTCCTTAGGTTTTCCCCAAACCCTAGCTGGGGTTACATGGGAAACACTTTAGGAGGAGATTTAGATAACGTCTCCCCTCAACATTTGAGTAAATCTCGTAACTGCAGGGCAGTTATGAGATATCTGGATAGGGCTCAATGGCCACTATCCAACAGTTTGTACATGTGTTAATTTTTTTTATTTTTCTCCTCGAGAAAAGGATTATACACAAGTAAATCCTCCATGCTTGAACGGGATACTGGAGATGCAGGAGTCGGCTAAGGACTGCATAGAGACCAACTTCTACGGAATCAAGAGGCTGACCAAGGCGCTGCTTCCTCTCCTGCGCGCCTCTTCTTGCAAGCTCAGGATTGTCAACGTCTCATCTGTCTACGGACTACTGCTTGTAAGTCTCCAACATTAATTTGTTCCCTGGTTCAACACCCTAAGCTCATAATGTTTTTTTTTATTGTTCTTTTTCTAAGTAGTAAACAAATCAATTTCTTTTCATTTTCCAAGTGTTCTTAAACCAAACATAAATATATAAATTGACAGTAAATCAACAATGATGCTAGTAGTTTCTCAGGGATGATGAGTTGAGGAAGCAATTGAACGATACAGGGGGGTTGACAGAGCAAAAGATTGATGAGTTGTCAGACATGTTCCTTGAAGACAGGGCATGGAGAAATGACCCATCAAGTTTCCTTCTTATTCCGTCTCCAAGATTGCGTTGAACGCGTACACGAGGCTTTGGGCCCTTGAATCAGGCGACAAAGCTTGTGTCAACAATGTGCCTCTCTTCGGCATAAGGGACTGCGAATTTCGTACACGTTGCTCTTCTGCCTGCCGGCGGCCCTTCCGGCTTCAACTTCCTGGAAAGGAAGGATGCCGACTTTTGAGGATAACCAAAAAATTGGCATTCAAGAAGCAACTATGTTCGTTCTTCCTCTCGAAGATTAATTTGTTTTTGCTGCCTTGGTCACCGATTTTTTTTTTTGGGTGGCTGAAAATTTTCAAAGAAACCGTTGAAAATTTTTTAAGGGGAGCCAAATTTATGTTTCAAAACTTTTTTACAATGCCAAATGAAGATTTTTAGAAATGTTCGTGTAAGCAAGAGATGGTTTCTGCAACGCATATCTAGACCCTAGAGGATGTATACAGATATGCATCGTATTACATAAAGATATGCATCGTATTACTTAAAGATGTTGTATGGATATGCATCACATCTACATTGAACCCACTTGCTATGACCGATACCACCTTCAATTTTGAATCTAGCCTCTTAGAACTGCGGCGAGTAATCTAAAATTTCTAGCTTAATGTCACTAACAGTTTATTTTTATACTTTAAGGGACACTTGTATTTGTGTCAGCTGGTAAAGGCAGTGGCCCGTGCGTCGGCTAAATTCTTGCCTTAGGTAGTGTTTGATGGTTAGGGATTTAAGAATTGAAAATATATTTTTGAAAATATATTTTCTGGAATAAAAGAATGAGAAAAATATTTCCGATTCTCATTTTGACGTGTGTGTGATAACTAAGAATTATGTTTCCAGAAATATATTTCTGTGTTTGATGATACAGAAATATATTTCTAAAAATATATTTCTATGTTTGATAATAAGGAAACATATTTTCAGATTTACATAATCTTCAAATTTTTAACCAATTCATTGCTCCCTTCTAATTCCTTCAGGAAATGTGCCTCTGTAGCTTCGGCTCTTGAAACTCAGAACATTGCCGAGAAATGTAACCCACTTTGTCAGCAAGAACCCAAATACAGACATGAAGTTCTGTACCAATGTCATCCTCGCTTTCATTGGCAGAGCTGAAATGAAATTCAGAAAAGTGCAAAAAAGAATCACCAACAGAATGTTATCATACAAAAGTACAACATGACACTGTTGCAGAAAAAGGAAAGCAGTCATGCTTAATGAATCAATATGCAACGACAAGAATTACCCCAAACAATCATGTGGTATCTTCTACCTCATGGCTGTATGGTCTATGGAATTAAGTAGAAGAACTTTCAAAGTAGGCAAAATAAAAAATACACAACTTAAAAAACATTTTGAGGATCCTGAAAGAAAAGAACTGGAATAATACCATGAAAAGAAAAAAGAAAAGATAGACCAGATACATCAACAGTTGCAAAGGGAAAATGATGGCCCCACTGAGCACTTTTAGTAGGTGCAATGAAAGAAGGTTTCTAGTTAACACACCTGAGATTCATCCAAGAGCTTCAAACTAACTTCAAGTTCTTTTCTGAACCCTACATTTAACTTCCTCCAAAGCAGAGTTAAGCTTTGATTCAGTCTCGTTGTATTCATTTGATTTCTTTTCCAGTGCATCTCTAAGTTTTACAATTATTGCCTCTGCCACTTTGGAAGCCCTGTTGGATTGTTCAGTAGCATTAACTTCCTGAGAACCTGTCTCAAGTTGATCATCTATTTTCCCATTTGTGCCATGTTTTGTTTTTCCTAACTCCCATGTTATAAAGCACTTCAATCCAAGGACATGAACAACCCAGCCAAAACTTTTCCAAATAAAAAGATATAGGGGCATAAAGCCATTTCTTAGGCTCTTAATGCATGGGGGCTTCAACTTCAATATCACCAAATTGCATACTTCCTTCTCTATGAAGGCAGAAGCACACAAAAGGCTAAAAATTCAAAGCATAGCACATCAAGGAGAAGTGTGCACATGCCAAAAACACCTATGCACAAGCATTTGTAACAACATGATAGAATACAGCTCAAGGGAGAAAAAAGATCATCTAATGCTATTGCTACCTGAGGCAGTATTGGCATCACATATAATAGAGATTGAGCTTGGTAAACAATATGCAACGTAAAGGCTCCATAGATCATGATTCATATTAGATTATGGAATTTGAGATCAAGAGAAAGTAGTTTTCAAGAATTAACAGAAGGCATATCTGGGAACATACAACCTTCATACTGAAACATGTGAATCCTTCAAAACAAAACCAAACAGAACCAGATAAAGTGCACTATAGCATCCAATATGTGAAGCTCTGAATAAATGATCCAAAATTGTAAAAAAAAAACTGTGAAGTGTAAAGTAATTGGGAGGATCAAGACATGCGCCTAGCATCATCAGCACCGCTGCACCAGAGATCCGTATCACAAAACTCAGCTTGATACAGTTCAATTGTTAATGTAACATGGTTCAATAAGGAGCTCCAAGATTTTTCAAGCAATCAAGAGCACAATGAAAGTTCTGAGATCCCATGCATGTAATTAAAAGGACCTATGATGCTCTTGCGAGCGCTCATCAACCGAAAAAATTCACCAACCTGTGTATATACAGAAACTCTGAACCTACCAAACAATAGATTGGATGCAAAAGATAGTTCTTCAGCATACCAGAACGAAGCAACGTCATAAGCCGGACAATCAAACATGTACAGAAAGAAGAAACTAGTTAAAAGAGGACATACGACTAGACAATTTTACATTTCATACTGCGTTTTTGAATGTACAGCAAAATGAAAAAGAAAAGTAGTTGGGCAATTCACAATGGCCCAATTATACATTTACAATCCCTCTTGATTCTCATTCATGTTCCGGATGCTCAATTGCTTTACAAAATGAAAATGATCCGCCAAATGCAACTCCTTTCGGAGGCTTTCTGAATCAATCCTGTATTCTCTGATCCACTTCTCCTCCACATAGTCCTTCAGCACCCATATATTCAAGATGGCATTAGAGACGTCAAAATGGAGAAAATACAGAAAGCCACCAATCTCAAAGAAGTACACATCATGCATTCCACCGCAGAAGTCACCCCCATAGCAGCAATTAGGATACGCCAACTGCCGGAATCTCTCTTCCCGGATATTGAAAGCGACAATCGACTCCGACCCATAGCGCTGAGCCACAAAATCGGTGGGAAGTATCTCAGGCTGCAACCCATCTGCGGTTTCATCAACGATCTTAAAAATCTCCGCCAACCAATGGATGGCTCCATTAACACAAGGGAGGGAAACTGTGGAAGAGCAACATGCTGCAGCAGGAATAGCGCCCTCGAGGCTTCTCCATGATCGATCAACGCCCAAAGTGAATATCTTCGCGTCAACGGCGGACCCTTGGTGGGAGACGATGAGAACCTTATGCACGCCCCACTTGGGAGAGGGGTCGAAGAGGAGCTGGCAGATCGAGACAGAGATAGGAGAGGACCCCGGGAGGCGAAAAATCTCGTGGGTCGCCCGGTTCACGAATGGTGGTGGCATCTTCCACCTTCCCCTTCAACAGAAGCGGTTCAAAACCCTCACCTTATTAAGGAGCTGATGAGGGAATCCTTCGCGTGGGGAAGGTTCGTGGCAGCGGCATTGGCGTGAGGCAGCGGCAGGAGCGAGAGGCAGCGGCTGGAGGAAGACGACACAGGCTGCAGCAGGCAGGAGGAAGACGGGAGAGGCAGGAGGCTGCGGTAGGGGATAAGGCAGCGGCAGGAGGAAGACGCCACAGGCTGCGGCAGGAGGAAGACGGGAGAGGCAGGAGGCTGCGGCCGTCAGTGTTCCTTGTAGCAACGTGAGCTGCAGTCGCGGCAGGGAAGAAGCAACGCGTGGGTAGAGGCGTTAGGGCAACCGTCCGAAAAAAAATTCTGTAAACATTATTTCGGAATCGACCGGTCGAAAAAAAAAATTCTGCCTTTTTTATACACGAGAATTTTTTTTTAAATTTGAATAATTTTCCTTGATTACAGGAAAATTCTGTGTATCAAGCACTACCTGATCAGGTCATACCAGAACACGTGGAAAATGGGTGAGAGTTTTTTTTTTTGTTTGGTGGAGATTGCAGGTGAGTGCAAGCAAGGACCGCCTCAAAAGAACAACACATATTTTGTTGCATGAAAGGCGTTTCTTGCATTAATTAATACTCCTAAAAGGTTGTTTGGTGTGAAGGTGTGGGCTTTGATTAAAGTGGTATCTTCACCAAATTTGTGAGGGAGGTAGAGAAGGCCGACCACAATGGTGAGAGAAAAGAATGGTTTTAGTTAATTTGATTAGGATGTAGAGAGAGCATATGGATAGTTGTTACGTTGGGTGTTGTTCCAATTTGTGTTGCTTTGCTTTGCTTCTGTAGAACTTGAACATAGAGTTCACTTCAATTTGTAATTAGACGTCCTGTTTCTATATATGTACGCTACAAGAAATCACAGGTACAGGGTGTCTGTTTTCTTGGTTGCAGGCAGGAGAGGGGGCAGAGTGGTGGAGTGGGGAGACCGTGGCGGTGGTGACGGGAGCGAACAGAGGGATTGGGCTGGAGATATGCCGGCAGCTCGCAGGCAAGGGGCTGATCGTCATCATGACTGCTCGTAAGCCCCAGGAACAACTCTCATCCTCTGCTCAACAGTTCCTGCAAGAAGCAGCAGAAATGGGGAGAAAGAACGTCATCTTCCACAATCTGGATACCACTCAAGAGCAAAGTGTGTTGGATTTCGTTGATTGGTTGAAATCACTTGATTGGTTCGTCGATATTCTGGTAAAATTCTCTCATAGGCTATAAAAGGAGAAATGATCGTTATTCCCTTCAGGGCTCGCTTGATGGCTGGAAATATGTTTTGAAAAGAAATTTTTATAAATTTATTTTTGAAATTGGTGGATGAAAAATAAAATTTCATATTTTCAAAACCACAATGTGTTTGTTAGTTTTTCTACAAACAAATTTCATTGTTTGATGGCAAAAGAGGAATCAATGAAAATGGTGGGTTGCTTTGAAATCCTTTGCAGAGGAGGAGGATGAAGAAGAAGATGTGGCTGGAAGAGGAAAAAAGGAGCGAGGGAGGAAAAAAAGAGGCGGAGGAAAAAAGGAGTGAGGAAGGAAGAAGGGAGGCAGAGGAAGAAGTGAAGAAAGAAGGAGGAAGAAGGGAGGCGAAGGAAGAAACAAATGAGGGAGGAAGAAGAAGGGAGAAGAGCTAAGATACCATGGGCGATTGACAACTCATTCGTTGATCATTCTTGGGGACTTTGGTGCCGATGGATTTCCCTTGGATTAATCTGTCGATAGAAGGTGGAATCAAGGCGATTGCAGCAGTGTAGAGCAAGATTCAAGCAGTGAAAGACGACCCAGGCTCTGCCCTATCTTTCTACCGACCAGTTCTGGCGATCGGACGGTCGGATTTCTTTGGTTCTGGTGTCATTCGATCCGTAACATCTAGGAGATCATGTCTACCAATTTTGAGGCTGATCGAACCACAGACCGCGAATCTGGAGGAGTGATTGGAATATGGCTGGAAACGGCGGTGCCCCAGAACTGAACTCCGTCACAGGCGACCTGAATCTTCAAACTCAACGAGTTTGCTGGAGAGTGCTCGGATTTCTTCCAAAATTGGAGCATCTACTCCCTAACTCATGCTTTTGCTGAAAACCAAGTTTTGTGATTTTAGGAGATCTCCTGATTGAAAAAAAATCACCGCCTACGGTCTTCTCTGTCAGGCCTGAGAACCACATGCGACTCACCTTCTTCCAAGTTTCAGAATTTCTTCCACATCGGCCTCCTCCCTCCTTCCCTTTTTCTTCCTCCCTCCCTCCTCCCTCCTTCCTCTGCATCCTTCTCCTCCTAACGGTAAAAAAAAAAAAATCCCAAAAAATGTTTTCACCTCTCTGGCTGAAAATTTTTTTGTAAAAATATATTTCCATTTCCACCAAAGGTAAAGAACTACATGCTTTTCCTGCCCATCAAACGGGCGTTGATGAGAGTTTGGTTCGGTGATGGATGTTTTTGTTTCAACTGCAGGTAAATAATGCTGGTGTTCTCAGCGCAGTGATAGATTGGGACTTCATGAAAAGGGACAACATCGACACAAGAACCATCGTGGTACTCTCTCAAACTCATCTGCAGATACATTTCAATAATGTCGAATGTTGCGGGATGATTAAAATTTAAGAATATAACAGTCATTATATTAGCATTAGTTATAGTTTACAATGGTTTTATAACAATTTATGGTCCTTTTAATGATAAACTAACTTTAAAATTATATATATATATATATATATATATATATATATATATATATATATATATATATATATATATATATATATATATAAAGTTTGTAGGTCAAGATGTCGTCCTTGGGTTGGGAAGGCAATATCCTTTTAGTTGTCTTGAAAGGAAAAAAAAGCTTCGTGCCGCGCGATTTGCAGCAGGAGAGTTTTGTGGAACTGACAGCTTCAACTCGAAATTACGATCTTACTGATCATTTAAACAATATGTAATGCATTGAGCAAGGGTTCTATGCATTGAGTTCCTTTCCTTATATCGAAATTTCGAAGTTGTCTTACAAAAATCCATCTGCTGCATGTGTGGCAGAGATGCTGAATTCCTTTTCTCATATCAAAATTCCAAAGCTGTCTTTCAAAAATCCAACTCTTTTTCATGTATCAAAATGGTTTATTAAAAAATCCAACAGCATGTTTGATGCTTGGGCGAATTGGAGGCGAATAGATACCTAATATCCTAAGCTTTCTATTGTTGTTCAATTGGGAAAGGTGTATCCTTGCTGTTTATGTTTCATTTCGTAGGAAAAAAACATTGGAAGAATTTTTCCAAGATTATCCGACGCATCTAGGCCTATCGGCTATTTTTTGTCCTAACGAAAATAAAATAGTATTTTTGTAAAAAAGTATAATAGTATTAGCCCAATAAAAAGTTGCCATGTTTATCAACCAAAGCGGCAGAATTATTAATGCCATTCTGTCTCATGCCATCTTAAATTAATGAATACTGCTGCAATCTTGCCCATAACATTTCTTCTAGCTGTCAATCATCTTCTTCTTCTCCTTTACTTAGTTTAATAAGTCTGAGAGCAAGATTCCAAAAACTCTTTCAGGTAAGAGTTAGGGTGACGTGCAGAACAAACAACTGTTTGGTAAAGAAAATAGTAACAAGTTGTTTCATTTTCATTTTCATGAGCGGCTATCGAACAGACTGCAATGTTTTATAAGTATGTCATAATTATTGGGGTAGATTCATGAAACAGTTTGTTACTATTCCCAATACAAAGTGATCACTACTCGGCAGAACTTGTCCAATCTCAACTTGGCAAAACTTAACTTGTTTGTAGAACAAGACAGTTCAAGCTGAAGTTATTTAGGCAAACAAGGTAAGCTTGATATATGAGAGTACCATAAATAGCACTTAAACCACAAATCATCACTAATGGACATGACTAGAGATTTTAGTGACAGTTTTTAATCTTTTTAGCCATTCGACCACATTATATATATATATATATATATATATATATATATATATATATATATATATATATATATATCCAGGGGCATCAGAACTGGGACATCCGATCAAAGATCGGAAGGCCCAGCTTCATCAACTCTCTCTCTCTCTCGTTGCAAGAAAAGGGAGCTGCAGGCCGGCCCCACCGGCTGTAGGAGAGGAGCCGCACGGCAGCTCCCCATTGATCTATCCATTGTGTAAAAGCTACACCATTAAAATTTTGAAGTCATAAGAGCCGTTCATTTTTTTTATTGCTATAGAAGCATGTTAAACTCAGAAATTACTAACTTAGTTTATGATTCAAAACATTCCTAAGTGCATATCTATATGATTGGAATATACAAAAAAAAAGTGCTTCAATAATCAAATTTGAGTGGTTTGGTTTTTGTACATGACCTAGTGGTATGGGATGTACCAATTACTATATATATATATATATATATATATATATATATATATATATATATATATATATATATATATATATATATATATATATATATATATATATATATATATATATATATATATATATATGTGTGTGTGTGTGTGTGTGTGTGTGTGTATTTAGATATTTATATATATAAGAATGTTGGTAAAAACTGGACTACTTTGGTAAGAGACAAAAATAAGACCAATGAAATTTAATCATTAAAGTATGTTTATTGCAATATAACCTTATAGATATGATATTAGGAGCCACTTGGTGATAAACTTATATTAAGTTAGTTCTTTTCTTAAATAGTGTTTTTTTAATACTAAAAAATTTAATGACTTTTAGAACATCAAAATTTTGATAGTAGAATCATCTGTTTTTTTTACAAGAATGACTTCAACTAAAACATGATTCATATTAAATTAGTGTTTTCTATTTTGTTTAAAACACTTTTTAACACGAATTTAAGAGGTTTAGTTTCCATTCCTTCCCCTATATATATATATATATATATATATATATATATATATATATATATATATATATATATATATATATATATATATATATATATATATATATAACTTTAAGTGATTTATACAATACTGATTTGCTGATCTCTCTCCTCTCATTTTCACTTTTTGCACACAGGCACATCCTACATGGACAGAGGGGATTTCGGAGAAGTATGAATCGGCAAAGCACAACATAGAGACCAACTTCTATGGAACTAAGAGATTGACCAAGGCGCTGCTTCCTCTCTTACGCCCCTCTTCTTACAAGCCCAGGATTGTCAACGTCTCATCCTGCTATGGACTATCATGTGTAAGTCTAATTCTTTAACATGAACTTCTTCCATTAGTGCAAATCCAATATGACCGAACCGGCCATGTGGGTCGGTTTGATTTTGAGCTCATCCACCTAAATTTTTGTTGTTTCCTTTCACATTAATGAGGAGATGGATATATGCTAAGAGCTCGAACATGTCCGAACCATGGACAGGGATGTCTACAAATCATATTTGAACAATATATACCCTTAACTACATTCCTCTTTCAGATATTCATATACTAGGATTCAAATGTGAATGAGGAAAATGCATATCTGAATCCGAAATCAAATTTCACAATTCAAATCCGATCTGAATTGAATTTTTATATTCATATTTGAATCTGATCAGATATTTATATATCCGAAAACATCATTTCTTAAATCAGAATCTCATTCGTTTGTCTTAATCAGAAATACAAGTTTTTTTTCACGCCTGATTTTTTTACATTTGATCAAATATGTGATTCAAATTGAATATATTGGCATCCAAAAGTACGGGAAAGACACTTTCCATGTCATACCATTAATATGGAAAAACTTGTTCCCAAGTTTAATAGTGTGAAATGCTGTTCAGCTTTTATCTTATACGGGAAGGGACCTTCCATTTAATAAATGGCACATTTTGATCATTTCTGATGCATAATATGTGGTCAACATCTATATCATGATCGAGGGCAGGGGCCTTGGCCCCATCTCAGTTTATGAAAAATTAAAATCTACCGTTTAATATTTCTTACCATTTTAATTAGGTCACTATAACAATCCTGAAAATTATATATTGCATCCCTAGAAAAGAAATTCTAGCCTTGCACTTTACTATTCTCAATTGTATCACAATATTTCTTGGGAAAGAGTTTCGGCTGTAGATCAACAATGGTGGTGACAGCATCTAAGGGACAAGGAGTTGAAGGAGCAACTGTGTGACACGATGGGCTTGACTGAGCAGAAGATCGATGGTGTGTTGGCCATGTTCCTTGACGACGTGAAGTCGGAGAAAGGCATGGAGAAATGGCCCCTCAAGTTTCCCTCTTATTTCGTCTCCAAGATGGCGTTGAACGCGTACACGAGGCTCCTGGCCCTTGAATTGGGCGACAAAGCTTGTGTCAACAGCGTGCAGCCTGGCTACGTGATGACTGACATGACCTTTGGCTCCGGCGACCTTTCTCCGGCTGAAGGGGCGGCGAATTTGGTGCACATTGCTCTTCTGCCTGCCGGCGGCCCTTCCGGCCACAACTTCCTGGAAAGAAAGGATGCTGACTTTTGAGGATAACTAGAAATTTATGGCATTCAAGAAGTGAATGTGTTCTGTCGATTGATCTTTTTTGTCATAAGAGACCTAACGATTGATCTTCTATCTACGGGCTGAGTCCTTCTCATCCTTAGTTTCTATCTTTCTTGTTTGGATACTTGTTGAATTAATGTGATGCGATTGTAGTTCCATGAATAACGTTTAAATGTTCCAAGCATTGTGTTGGTTGGACTTAATTTAGTTGTTCTTCAATTTGGTTAGTATTTTCACTTAGTATTTTCACTTACCTTCTTTACGACATTTTATTGTTTTGTTATTCTATTAGACCTTGTACCTGTGTCAAAATATCAAGTAATTGATGCTCTTTTACGAGTAAAAGAAACCAAATATTTGTTGTGTTTCAAAAATTGGCTGGACCACTACAGGGAGATAATGAAACCTTCAATCTCTTACCGCCATCTAAGGTGAAGAGGCGCCATACAAAAAAAAGGTTGTTTCTTTTTCAAAAGAAAAACTGAGATACTTGTTCCAGAGTCTTATCTTAACGTATGAGAGAGAGGGAGAGACATCTCTGAACCCGGATCTCTTTATCGTAGTTGGGGAGAGGGTGAGCGAAATGCGAGATAATAGAGACGAAGGTTAAAGAATTATCAACTCTCTGCAATTTTCCAGTTTGGAAGATTGTTCTCCGAGTTCTGGATCCGATTGGACCAGTATTCCCACGAAAATGGTGAGCAGATCTTGATGAAAAACACACCAAAGAACTTTTGCGTCAAGGAAATTTGTTACCTATAACCTGGCTGCCGATACATCCTCTGGATCGATCCGATGATAAACGTCAACCGGTTGAATTTTGGTTGCCGGAAGCGCAGGATACTTCAAAGTGGTGGCGTGAGGAGACGTGGCGGTGGTGACGAGAGGGAACCGTGGGATCGGGCTGGAAGTCTGGCGGTAGCTCGCAGACAAGGGGCTTACCGTCATCATGACTTCTCGTAGGCCACAAGAGGAACTTTAAGCCTCTGTTCAACAGTTCCTGCAAGAGGCGGCACAATTGGGGAGGAAGAAGGTCATCTTCCACACTCTAGATATTACTCAACAGCAGAGTGTGATGGATTCCGTCGACTGTTACTGTTTAATTACTTGGTAAAAGAGAACGAGAGACAAAGGACACAACTCAGAGGATTGAATGAATTTCTTGCACGGTTTGCAAGAGAGCACTATCGTTTATATAGAGTCTTTGAGATCCGTTACAAGGTTGGAGTCCAACGTTACATGGCTGGTACAACTATGGTAACCTAATACACCATTACAAGAATGATACATATATGGTAATAATACAAACAAGAGATTACAAGTGAGCCTTGTATCTTTCCATAGTTGAAATAATCCTTCACTAGTTAATACAAAATCTCTAACGTTCACCCGTTGATTTCTCCTGATCATCTCTTTCCTTAACATGCTCCCTCAAGCTGAACGTTGGTTCAACCACGTTCAGCTTGTCTCTAAACGAATTGAAAAAACTAGTGCTGAGAGCTTTTGTTATTCCATCAGCCAATTGTTCAGCGGATCGTATGAAGTTAACTTGGATATTTCCTTGCTTGACGTGGTCTCGAATGAAATGAAAATCCACTTCCACATGTTTAGTTCGAGCATGAAAAATTGGGTTAGCTGCAAGATATAATGCTCCAATGTTGTCACACCAAAGAACCGGTGGTGATGAAGAATGTATCCCCAACTCTTTGAGAAGTGATTTTAACCAAAGAAGTTCAGCAGTGGTACACGCCAAAGATTTGTATTCAGCTTCAGTGCTGGATCGAGCTACAGTTTGTTGTTTCTTAGATCCCCAAGATATGATATTATCTCCTAAGAATACGACGAATCCACCTGTAGATTTCCTATCTTCTGGACTTCCTGCCCAGTCGGCATCTGCAAAGGCACAAAGTTGTAATTTTGACGATGGTTTGAAATGCAATACATAATGACTGGTTCCACTCAAGTATCGCAGGATTCGTTTAACCATTATTCAATGATTCACTGTAGGAGAGTGCATATATTGACAAACTCGATTGACAGCAAATGCTATGTCTAGTCTAGTAAGAGTGGCATATTGTAATGCCCCCACCAGACTTCGATATAACGAAGGATCAACAAAAAGCGTTGGAGAGGACTGTGTGTCTTTATTAGTACTCATCGGTGAAACAGTAGGCTTAGCCTTGGCCATATTTGCTCGTTTGATAATATTTGTAATATAAGATTGTTGACACAGATATAACGATTGTGCTGTCCGTTTGACTTCGATCCCAAGAAAATATGACAAGAGACCAAGATCTTTTACTGAAAAGGTATCCCGTAGTTGTTGTATAACCCAATCAATAAGAGATGGGGACGATCCAATAATAATTATATCGACAACATAGACAAGCATATAGAGTTTGGCATTGCCTTTTGAATAGATAAATAGTGATGCATCAGATTGTGAGATGAGGAAACCAAGATTTTGAAGATGACAACTGAGTCGATGATACCAAGCTCGAGGAGCTTGTTTGAGACCATAGATGGCTTTTTGCAGTTTGCATACATAAGTAGGATGTTTTTGATCTTCAAATCCTTCAGGTTGAGTCATATAGACATCTTCATCAAGATAGCCATTAAGAAACGCATTGTCAAAATCAAGTTGACGAAGAGGCCACCCATTTTGCACGGCTAAAGAAAGTAAAACCCTAATAGTAGTGGGTTTTACTGTTGGACTGAATGTTTCTGAGTAGTCGATGCCTTCTTCTTGTTGGAAACCACGAGCAACAAGTCGTGCTTTATGTCTAGCTATGGTCCCATCAACGTTCCGTTTAATTTTGTACACCCACTTTGAGCTAATGACATGAAGACCAGGATGTGTGGGAATGAGACGCCACGTGTGATTTTGTTTCAGTGCCTCGATCTCATGTTTCATCGCTTGCTGCCAATCATTATTCGTAATCGCTTCCTTAAACGAGGTTGGTTCCTTCTGATCTAGCATAACACAAAAGGTTTTTGGTACCAAGGAACCGGTCATTGACCTTGTGACCATAGGATGAGTATGATTTGAAGGTCAAGTGATAGATGAATTTTCAGCAAGCTCTTGTATGGTCCGATTGTCGGCTTCCTGTGTGTGTTCATGACCAGCAAGATCTTGTACGGGTGAAATGAAGGGATCGGCTAGATCATTATGAGAACATGTAACATGATCTTGTGAAGGAGAAATGGACATATCATGACAAATCATTATGAGAAGCTGAAAAATCAGTGACGTGAGATATCATAGAACTGTGTTGTCTAGATGGTACTGATGCATGATTGACTAGTGAAAGAATACCATCTTGATATGCTGGCTCAACTAGTGGAGGACCCATGTCATCAAATTTGCTATGTTCAAGATTAATAATCGTACCTTTGGGCATCCATAGAGAAGGATTGAAAGATGTTGATGACTGCTCATTAAGCAACCTTTCATCAAAAATCACATGCCAAGAGATAAAATTCCTTTGAAATGTGACATCATAACAAATATACCCTTTATGTCTGCTCGCATAGCCAAGAAAAATGCACCGAGTGGTCTTTGGTTGGAATTTGGTGCTGTTAGATAAAGTGAGAAGTGGATAACATCTAGATCCAAAAACTTGTAGATGAGTGTAGTGAGGCACCTTGTCAAACAACAACTGAAATGGAGTCTTTCTGTTAAGCTTGAGAGTCGGTAGCCGATTAATAATATATACTGCAGTCCTGAAAGATTCAACCCAAAATTTGTAGTCGAGCCCGGAATCATGCAACATACTCAAACCAGTTTCTACAACATGTCTATTCTTTCTTTCAACTATGCCGTTTTGCTCAGGCGTATAAGAACATGAAAATCGATGGAGGATTCCATGTTCTTCACAAAACGATTCCAACGCCTTGTTGCAAAATTCACCGCCATTGTCTGATTGAATGGTGACAATAGTTGAATTCAATTGTTTTTCCACCAAGACTTTAAAATTGCGAATACAATCAACTACTTCAGATTTTGTCTTTAAAGGAAATAACCATGAGTAGCGAGAAAAATTATCAACTATCAAAAGGAAGTATTTGAAATTATCCTTGGAAAACACGGGAGCTGGTCCCCAAATATCCATGTGTAGTACTTCAAGAACTCGAGAAGCATGAAAATCAGAAGAAAGAAATGGTTGTTTATGCATTTTGCCAACAAAACAAGATTCACAAACATCTCTTCCAGATGAAGAGTTTATTGAAATTAAACAACTAGAATTTAAAAGATTCACAATCCTTTTATTTGCATGTCCTAACCGGCGATGCCATAGCTCATAAGAGGCTGTATCATTCTGGCGTGAAAACCAACTGCTGAAGGCTGCTCTTTCTTGATTCTCGCTAGTTCTTTTAAGCCTAATGGGATATTTGGGGACCAGCTCCCGATCTCGATTAAGTTAATTGAAACTAAGCAGCAGCGGCATTCCATTGGATGGGAGACATGGTAGCCATGATACGTCTAGAGGAAGATGACTTAAGGCTGAATATAAAAAAAAAATCCACAAGAGACGGCAGCAGTAAACGAGTATCCTTCTCGCCTCCTTAGTCGCAGTAGAGAAACAGTTGTAAGGGCTGACAGAAAGGTCTTCACTTGCCGATTTTTAAAAAATCATGACAGCTTTCAAAAATCACGAAACTTGGCTTGAAGCAAGCCAACACCACCAGGTGTAGACGCCCAAAAGTCTGGCTCCAAAGAAGCACTCCAGATAAGACTCGTTGAAGCTGAAAAATCGGGTTGCCTGTTGCCTATGGCAGCAAAACAGGGGAGATTACCAAAGACAAGAGACAAGCGATGGAAAAACAGACCGGCGTTAGCTTGTCCAGCCAAGGTAGATGTCGAGCAGGGACTTTTTGGAAACTAGACAATTGGGCAATCACTCGGACCAAGTTTCAGTTCGAGATGAAGATCCTGGAGCAAACGCCAAATTTTTGAAGTTCCGCCACTTTCTGAATTCCTAGTTTCACGTTCTGAAGAAGAACAGGATAGGCGGCCGGAAAACTGGAGATTCCGATCGGCTCAGGCGACGATATTGGGCAAGGATGGGCTCCTTGGAACCACGACAAGTTGGGGATGTTTTCTGAGCAATATGAGTACCAACAGAGATCGGCACCAGCAACGGTGTGCAGATGAACAGGTATGCTGATTTCCCCTGTTTCACAGAAAATGTTGCAGAGGATGAAACTTGAGCAGTACAAGTACCAACGAAGGTTGATACCTGAGAAGATGTGCAGATGAATATAAACTATGGTTGAACAAAGGGGCAACCAGAACAGAGAAGCACCAAGAACCAGGCAGATGGCTCTGATACCATAAAAGAGAACGAGAGACAAAGGACACAACTCAGAGGAGTGAATGAATTTCTTGCACGGTTTGCAAGAGAGCACTATAGTTTATATAGAGTCTTTGAGATCCGTTACAAGGTTGGAGTCCAACGTTACATGGCTGGTACAGCTATGGTAAGCTAATACACCCTTACAAGAATGATACATATATGGTAATAATACAAACAAGAGATTACGAGTGAGCCTTGTATCTTTCCATAGTTGAAATAATCTTTCACTCGTTAATACAGAATCTCTAACGTTCACCCGTTGATTTCTCCTCATCATCTCTGTCCTTAACACTTGGTAGATTCAGATAGGGAGTAGATTTATGAAACACTTTTAAAATGTTCTGGTTGTCAAATTATTCCTAAAGAGCTGTTTGGGAGAAGCAACATTAAATTATGTTATTGTTCTTATGCATCTAACTCAAAAATTAGTTAGATTCACCAAACACTTTTAAAAAATATGGCATGAATTTACCATAGTTTTGTAACAGATGCATAGATGCATGCAACAGTAACATACTGTTCCCAAACAGCTCTTAAACATACTTTGCCGATTCCAATTTGCCCTCTTTAAGGCCGCCTTAGTCGAAGAAACGTAGATGAATTGCATATGATTAAGCTTTGGTTTGTCCGGTACGTCTTAGGCAAGTTAGTCTCCATGGGATTCATATTCGATAAATGCGACAGGGCGTACCCCTCAGCCATAACTCTCAAAGCTAAAAGGGGACAGTAACATGCAGAGAAAGAGAGGATGGGAAAACGCAATTATGTTCGTAGTCGTCAGGTACACAGTGCACAGCTTGTCCACTGGTTTCAACGTCTGGCCCACTCTACGTACCAGATTGGTCGTATATAACACTGGAGACAGAAATTTTTTGTCGCAAGAATCAAACTATAGTGAAAATAAACATTTTTAGGTTTTATATATAAGTTAATCCGGCTCTCCATTTCATTTCATTTGGGTTCCCGCTGCTTCATTTGGTGCGAGAGGTGGAGAAGGCCGACCACAATGGTTAGACAAATGAACAGTTTTAGTTGATTTGAATAGGATGTAGAGAGAGCATAAGCTTAGGTGCTACGTTGGGTGTCGTTCCATCTTTGTGTTGCTTTGCTTTGCTTCTGTGGAACTTGATCATAGAGTTCACTTCAATTTGTAATTAGACGTCCTGTTTCTATATATGTATGCTACACGAAATCACAGGTACAGGGTGTCTGTTTTCTTGGTTGCAGGCAGGAGAGGGAGCAGAGTGGTGGAGTGGGGAGACAGTGGCGGTGGTGACGGGAGCGAACAGAGGGATCGGGCTGGAGGTATGCCGGCAGCTCGCAGGCATGGGGCTGACCGTCATCATGACTGCTCGAAAGCCCCAGGAGCAACTCTCATCCTTTGCTCAACAGTTCCTGCAAGAAGCAGCACAAATGGGGAGAAAGAACGTCGTCTTCCACACTCTGGATACCACTCAAGACCAAAGTGTGTTGGATTTTGTTGATTGGTTGAAATCACTTGATTGGTTCGTCGATATTCTGGTAAAATTCTCTCATACGCCATAAAAGGAGAAATGATCGTTATTCCTTGCAGGCCCCCTTGATGGCTGGAAATATGTTGTGAAAAGAAATTTTTATAAATTTATTTTTGAAATTGGTGGATGAGAAATAAAATTTTATATTTTCAAAACCACGATGTGTTTGTTAACTTGGAATTATTTTTCTAAAAATAAATTTCATTGTTTGATGGCAAAGACCTAGAACCACCTGCGACTCACCTTCTTCCAAGTTTCAGAATTTCTTCTACATCGCCTCCTCCCTCCTTCCCTTTTTCCTCCTCCCTCCTTCCCTTTTTCCTCTGCGTCCTTCTCCTCCTAACCATAAAAAAAAAATCCCAAAAAATGTTTTCACCTCTCTGGCTGAAATTTTTTTTGTAAAAATATATTTTCATTTCCACCAAAGGTAAAGAACTACATGCTTTTCCTGCCCATCAAACGGGCGTTGATGAGAGATTGGTTCGGTGATGGATGTTTTTGTTTCAACTGCAGGTAAATAATGCTGGTGTTCTCAGCGCAGTGATAGATTGGGACTTCATGAAAAGGGACAACATCGACACAAGAACCATCGTGGTACTCTCTCAAACTCATCTGCAGATACATTTCAATAATGTCGAATGTTGCGGGATGATTAAAATTTAAGAATATAACAGTCATTATATTAGCATTAGTTATAGTTTACAACGGTTTTATAACAATTTATGGTCCTTTTAATGATAAACTAACTTTAAAATTATATATATATATATATATATATATATATATATATATATATATATATATATATATATATATAAAGTTTGTAGGTCAAGATGTCGTCCTTGCGTTGGGAAGGCAATATCCTTTTAGTTGTCTTGAAAGGAAAAAAAGCTTCGTGCCGCGCGATTTGCAGCATGAGAGTTTTGTGGAACTGACAGCTTCAACTCGAAATTACGATCTTACTGATCATTTAAACAATATGTAATGCACTGAGCAAGGGTTCTATGCATTGAGTTCCTTCCTTATATCGAAATTTCAAAGTTGTCTTACAAAAATCCATCTGCTGCATGTGTGGCAGAGACGCCGAATTCCTTTCCTTATATCATTCCAAAGTTGTCTTTCAAAAATCCAACTCTTTTTCATGTACAAAATGGTTTATTAAAAAATCAAACCTGTTTGATGCTTGGCGGAAATGGAGGCGAATAGATACCTAATATCTTAAGCTTTGTATTGTTGTACAATTGGGAAAGTTGTATCCTTGCTGTTTATGTTTCATTTTGAAGAAAAAAACATTGGAAGAATTTTTCCAAGATTATCCGACGCACGTAAGCCTATCGGCTATTTTTTGTCCTTACGTAAATAAAATAGTGAAAAGTATAACAGTATTAGCCCAATAAAAAGTTGCCATGTAATCATCCAAAGCGGCGGAATTATTAATGCCATTCTGTCTCATGCCATCTTAAATTAATGAATACTGCTGCAATCTTCTTGCCCACAACATTTCTTCAACCTGGCAATCGTCTTCTTTTCCATTAATTATTTTAATAAGTCTGAGAGCAAGATTGCAAAAAATATCTAAAGTAAGGGTGACGTGAAGAACAAACAACTTGTTTGGTAAAGAAAATACAAGTTGTTTCATTTTCGTTTTCACTAAAAACGAGCCTTTATCGAACTGACAGCAATGTTTTATAAATATGTCACAATCATTGGGCAGATTCATAGAATAGGGTAGATTCATAGAATAGTTTGTTACTATTTCCATTACCAAGTGATCACTAGTAGAACTTGTCCAATCTCAACTTGGCAAAACTTATCCAAGCTTAGCTTGTTTGTAGAACAAGACGAGTTCAAGCTGAAGTTATTTAGGCAAGCTTGATTTAAGTGAGCTCCTAAATCAATCCATATAGGATGACTGTTAGGTAAGAGCTTGATTGGGGTAACCGAAAACGTGCTACCTCGTTTGTGTGGGCAAATGGCAGCAGAAAGAGTTGAGATAACTCGTGTAGGCAACCAAGATGAACTTGATCGAGTAAAGTGAGCTCAGGTCATTTAATTAGCATTTATTGGTCTTCTAGAAAGATCCTATATATAATATGATTTTAAGCGATTTATTTTTGTTTCAGACTAACACATTATTCTAGTGTATATATATAAGTATGGTTTCTAAAGTTTTAGCCATCCAGAATTGAAATCAATTGGCCTGCATGTTGCCAAGCGAATAAAAATTATGACAAAAGACATTTAACTCTTGATAAGAGTACCATAAATAGCACTTAAACCACAAATCATCACTATTGGGCATGATTAAAGATTTCAGTGACAGTTTTTTATCTTTTTAGCCATTCGACCATATTATATATATATATATATATATATATATATATATATATATATATATATATATATATCCAGTGATGCAACTGGGACATCCGATCAAAGATCGGAAGGCCCAGCTTCCTCAACTCTCTCTCTCATCGCAAAAAAAGGGAGCTGCAGGCCGGCCCCACCGGCTGCAGGAGAGGAGCTCCACGGCAGCTCCCCATTGTTCTATCCATTGTGTAAAAGCTACACCATTGAAATTTCGAAGTCATAAGAGCCATTCATTTTTTTATTGCTATAGAAGCATGTTAAACTAAAAAATTACTAACTTAGTTTATGATTCAAAACATTCCTAAGAGCATATCTATATGATTGGAATATACAAAATAAAAATGCTTCAATAATCAAATTTGAGTGGTTTGGTTTTTGTACATAACCTAGTGGTATGGGATGTACCAATTACTTATATATATATACATATATATATATATATATATATATGTCTATATATATATGTATGTATTTATATATTTATATATATAAGAAAGTTGGTAAAAACTAGACTACTTTGGTAAGAGACAACAATAAGACAAATGAAATTTAATCATTAAAGTATGTTTATTGCATTATAACCTTCTAGATATGATATTAAGAGCCACTTGGTGATAAACTTATATTAAGTTAGTTCTTTTCTTACTTAAATTTAATGACTTTTAGAACATCAAAATTTTGGTAGTAGAATCATCTGTTTTTTTTTACAAGAATGACTTCAACTATAACATGATTTATATTAAATTACTGTTTTCTATTTTGTTTAGAACACTTTTTAACACAAATTTAAGAGGTTTAGTTTCCATTCCTTCCCCAATATATATATATATATATATATATATATATATATATAAAATAACCTTAAGTGATTTATACAATACTGATTTGCTGAAATCTCTCCACTCACTTGTTGCACACAGGCACATCCAACATGGACACAGGGGATTTCTGAGACGTATGAATCGGCAATGCATAATATAGAAGAACTTGTTGCCACGTTTAATAGGATGAAATGCTGTTCAGCTTTTATCCTTATACGGGAAGGGTCATTCCATTTAATAAATGGCACATTTTGATCATTTCTGATGCATAATATGTGGTCAACATATATATCATGACCGAAGGCAGGGGCCATGGCCCAATCTCAGTTTATGAAAAATTAAAATCTATTGTTTAATATTTCTAAAAATTTTAATTTGGTCACTATAAGAATCCTGAAAATTATATATTGCATCCCCAGAAAAAAAAATTATAGTCTTGCACTTTACTATTCGCAATTGTATCATAATATTTCTTGGGAAAGATTTTTTACTGTAGATCAACAATGGTGGTGACAGCTTCTGAGGGACGAGATGTTGAGGGAGCAACTGTGTGACACGATGGGCTTGACTGAGCAGAAGATCGATGGTGTGTTGGCCATGTTCCTTGACGACGTGAAGTCGGAGAAGGGCATGGAGAAATGGCCCCTCAAGTTTCCCTCTTATTCCATCTCCAGGATGGCGTTGAACGCGTACACGAGGCTCTTGGCCCTTGAATTGGGCGACAAAGCTTGTGTCAACAGCGTGCACCCTGGCTATGTGATCACTGACATCACCTTTGGCACCGGCGACCTCTCTCCGGCCGAAGGGGCTGCGAATTTGCTGCACGTTGCTCTTCTACCTGCCGGCGGCCCTTCCGGCCACAACTTCCTGAAAAGGAAGGACGCTGACTTTTGAGGATAACTAGAAACTTATGGCATTCAAGAAGCAAACGTGTTCTTCGATTGATCCTTTTTGTCATAAGTGACCTAAGGATTGATCTTCTATCTACGGGCTGAGTCCTTCTCATCCTTAGTTTCTATCTTTCTTGTTTGGATACTTGTTGAATTACTGTGATGCGATTGTGGTTCCATGAATAACGTTTGAATGTTCCAAGCATTGTGTTGGTTGGACTTAATTTAGTTGTTCTTCAATTTTGGTTAGTATTTTCACTTACCTTCTTTATGACATTTTATTGTTTTCTTATTCTATTAGACCTTGCACCTGTGTCAAAAAATCAAGTAATTGATGCTCTTTTACGAGTAAAAGAAACCAAATATTTGTTGTGTTCCAAAAATGGCTGGACCACTGCAGGGAGATAATGAAACCTTCAATCTCTTACCGCCATCTAAGGTGAAGAAGCGCCATACAAAAAACAGATTGTTTCTTTTTCAAAAGAAAAGTTGAGATACTTGTTCCAGAGTCTTATCTTAACGTAGGAGAGAGAGGGAGAGACATCTCTGACCCGAATCTCTTTATCGTAGCTGGGGAGAGGGTGAGCGAAATGCGAGATAATAGAGACGAAGGTTAAAGAATTATCAACTCTCTGCAATTTTCCAGTTTGGAAGATTGTTCTCCGAATTCTGGATCCGATTGGACCGGTATTCCCACAAAAATGGTGAGCAGATCTTGATGAAAAACACACCAAGGAACTTTTGCGTCAAGGAAATTTGTTACCTATAACCTGGCTGCCGATACATCCTCTGGGTCGATCCGATGAATTTTGGTTGCAGGAAGCGAAGGATACTTCAGAGTGGTGGAGTGAGGAGACGGTGGTGACGGGAGGGAACCGTGGGATCGGGCTGGAAGTCTGGCGGTAGCTCGCAGACAAGGGGCTTACCGTCATCATGACTGATCGTAGGCCACAAGAGGAACGTTCCGCTTCTGCTCAACAGTTCCTGCAAGAGGCGGCACAATTGGGGAGGAAGAAGGTCATACTCAACAGCAGAGTCTGATGGATTTCGTCGACTTGTTGAAGCTACACGTTGGATTTATCGACATTCTGGTAAGCGGAAACAAAAAGTTGTTAGGTTTCCATCGCCCCTGCGTGTCGATCAAACGCTTTCAGTAAAAATCAATTGACAGCAGAAACCAAACGTAATAGACACGAAGTATGAAAGAAATTAATTCCTTGTATGCTCTGATCTTCCTCGCAAGAGGGAAGAAAGGCGCTCGAGTATCGAACCCTGGTGTTCGATTGATTTCCTATTTTGTGGGGGCAATCAAGTACCAAGCATCGTGAAAGAATGTTTCCACGAAGTTTTCGCTCATCAATTAATCATGAAGTTTCTTTTGCTCGTCTTGGCATACAGTTCATTTAAAATAAGAAGCAAAGGTATATTAACTTTCATAGGTTGATTAAGCAAAAAATATTTTGTTGATGCAGGTAAACAACGCTGCTGTTCTAAATGCTGTTTGGAAGTTATTGGAAAATGTAGACATGAGAACCTTTCTGGTGCCCGCTCCCTCTCTCCTAGTTCATGAAATTCGCATGCCCTTGTGTTGGGAGGACCAGTTCCCTTTTATTTGATTCCATAAACTAAGCAAGACGTCATCTGCACATTTTGTGGAAAAGCTTCAACTTCAACTGTGGCAACGTTCTTTCTGACCATTTAAACACTTTGTAATGCATACTCTGAGCAAGGATTCTGTAGAACGAATTATTCCTTTAGATCAATTCTTCAATATAGATGAATAGATTACCTAAAGGCTTAGATCAGAAAATTTAGGGTGCTGATATTTAAATGAATAACGAGTGAGCAAATAAAACAATTGACGACAGAGGACAATACAACTCTAGCCGTTTACCCCATAAAGATTTGGGAACCAGGTTATAATCCCAGGCTTGTGCACGGTGCACAGGCTTGTGTGCATCACACATACTAAGTCAGGGGCTACTGGAAAGTGGGCCAAGAAACCACATATCATGCATTCGGGATTATGCACGGCGCACCCTGTTAAACATAATTTTATATATATATATATATATATAAAGTTATATATATATATATATATATATATATATATATATATATATATATATATGTATATCTATATATAAAGTTTCCTTAATTGAAGCTATTGTCAAAGACTGTTGTCTTCTTTGAAGTGTAATTCAGAATCTTGAAAACAGTGATTGAGTGTGTGTGTGTTTCAACATGTGTTAATTTTTTTATTTTTCTCCTCGAGAAAAGGATTATACACAGGTAAATTCTCCATGCTTGAACGGGATAATGGAGAAGCAGGAGTCGGCTAAGGACTGCATAGAGACCAACTTCTACGGAACCAAGAGGGTGACCAAGGCGCCCCTCTTCTTACAAGCTCTGGATTGTCAACGTCTCATCTGTCTACGGACTACTGCTTGTAAGTCTCCAACATTAATTTGTTCCCTGGTTCAACCCACTAAGCTCATACCTTTTTTTTTTTAATTTTTCTTTTTACAAGTAGTAAACAAATCAATTTTTTTTGCTTTCCAAGTGTTCTTAAACCAAAGATAAACATATAAAATTGACAGTAAATCGACAATGATGCTAGCAGTTTCTAAGGGATGATGAGTTGAGGAAGCAATTGGGCGATAAGGGGGGTTGACAGACCAAAAGATTGATGAGTTGTCAGACATGTTCCTTGAAGATGTGAAATCCAAACAGGGTGCGGAGAAATGACCCATCTGTTAGGAACAACACACAAAACTCTTTTTTTACACTCTCAAGAGGGGGTTAAAAGCAACAATGAAGAAGATAAAGATTTACGTTGTTCAAAACAATAATTTCCTACATCCACGGTCGCACAGATCTTTTTTATTTTCTCTCAGATGAACACAGACACTCTCCAAGAAAAAGACCAAAATAAAACGGCGGCCATCCTCTCAACATAAGGATTAAGGCAAACCCGCATTTGTACAAAATAACATAAATACCCTTACATAAGAGTGTCTAGTATGGATCAAGTTCTATATACTAACACCATCAAGTTTCCCTCTTATTCCGTCTCCAAGATTGCGTTGAACGCGTACACGAGGTTTTTGGCCCTTGAATCGGGCGACAAAGCTTGTGTCAAGAGTGTGCACCCTGGCTATGTGATGACTGACATGACCTTTGGCACCGGCGACCTCTCTCCGACCGAAGGGACTGCGAATTTGGTGCACGTTGCTCTTCTGCCTGCCGGTGGCCCTTCCGGCCACAATTTCCTAGAAAGAAAGGATGCCGACTTTTGAGGATAACTAAAAACTTGGCATTCAAGATGCAACTATGTTCTTTCTTCCTCTCGAAGATTAATTTGTTTTTGCTGCCTTGATCACCCTTTTTTTTTTGGTCGCTGAAAATTTTCAAAGAACCCGCTTGCCATGACCGATACGACCTTACATTTTGAATCTAGCCTCTTAGAACTTTGGCGAGTAATCTAAAATTTCTAGCTAAATGTCACTAACAGTTTATTTTTTATACTTTAAGAGACACTTGTATATATATAAGTAATTTATGTCAGCTGGTAAAGGCTGTGGCCCGTGCGTCGGCTAACGATTCAGAACACGTGGAAAATGGGTGAGAGTTTTTTTTTTTTTGGTGGAGATTGCAGGTGAGTGCAAGCAAGGACCGCCTCAAAAGAACAAGACATATTTTGTTGCATGAAAGGCGCTTCTTGCATCAATTAATACTCCTAAAAGGTTGTTTGGGGTTAAAGACATTAATTACATGGTAGATTCAACTAAGGAAGCAGATTTATGAAACACTTTTAAAATGTTCTGGTTGTCAAATGATTTTTAAAAGAGCTGTTTGGGAGCAGTAACATTATGTTATTGTTCTTATGCATCTAACACAAAAAATTAGTTAGATTCATCAAACATTTTTAAAAAATATGGTATGAATTTACCATAGTTTTGGAACAGATGCATGCAACAGTAGCATACTGCTCCCAAACAGCTCTTAAAACATATTTAGCCGATTCCAATTTGCCTTCTTTAAGGCCGCCTTAGTCCAAGAACCGTAGATGAATTGCATATGATATGCTTTGGTTTGTCCCGTACGTCTTACGCAAGTTAGGCTCCATGGGATTCAGATTCAAGCTGCCGACAAATTAAGGCAATAAGATGTGGCCAATGTGGAGGTGTGGGCTGGTAGGAGCAATTTTCATGCCAGCCCAAACAAATTAAGTTATTTATCTATTGATATTTTGATAAATGCGACAGGGCATACCCCTCAGCCATAACTCTCAAATCTAAAAAGGGGAGCGTAACATGCAGAGAAGGAGAGTATGGGAGACACTGTGCACAGCTTGTAGTGGAAGACAATATGTCCACTGATTTCAACGTCTGGCCCACTCTATGTACCAGATTGGTCGTGTACAATAGTGGAGACAGAATTTTTTTGTGGTAGAATCAAACTATAGTTTCAAAATTTTAATACGACCGGGTGCACCGTGCAGACAATCTGTCCACTGGTTTCAAAGTCTGGCCCACTCTATGTACCAGATTGGTCGTGTATAACAGTGGAGACAGAAATTTTTTGTGGCAAGAATCAAAGTTTCAAAATTTTAATATGACCGAAATAAAAATTTTTAAGTTTTATGTATATACTAAGCTAATTTTTGTTAGGTTTACGTAATTTTTTAATGTTCTTAAAATCTGAAGAGGTTGCAAGGCTTTGAATAAAGTGGTACCTTCAGCAAATTTTGCACGGGTAACATATCGGTCCCCTTGGTGCTGGCCTACATATATGCGTACACAATCCTGCTCTCCATTTCATTGACCATTAAGGTTCCTGCTGCTTCATTTGGTGAGAGAGGTAGAGAAGGCCGACCACAATGGTGAGACAAATGAATAGTTTTAGTTGATTTGATTAGGATGTAGAGAGAGCATACGCTTAGGTGCTTCGTTGGGTGTCGTTCCATCTTTGTGTTGCTGTGCTTTGCTTATGTGGAACTTGATCATAGAGTTCACTTCAATTTGTAATTAGACGTCCTGTTTCTATATATGCCGCACGAAATCACAGGTACATGGTGTTTGTTTTCTTGGTTGCAGGCTGGAGAGGGAGCAGAGTGGTGGAGTGGGGAGACGGTGGCGGTGGTGACGGGAGCGAACAGAGGGATCGGGCTGGAGGTATGCCGGCAGCTCGCAGGCAAGGGGCTGACCGTCGTCATGACTGCTCGAAAGCCCCGGGAACAACTCTCATCCTCTGCTCAACAGTTCCTGCAAGAAGCAGCAGAAATGGGGAGAAAGAACGTCATCTTCCACACTCTGGATACCACTCAAGAGCAAAGTGTGTTGGATTTCGTTGATTGGTTGAAATCACTTGATTGGTTCGTCGATATTCTGGTAAAATTCTTTCATACGCTAGAAAAAGAGAAATGATCGTTCTTTCCTGATGGAAAAATACATGTTGAGCTAGGTTTACACATGTTGGAGTTCCGTTCGGTGATGGATATATTTGTTTCAACTGCAGGTAAATAATGCGGGTGTTGCCAATTGGGACTTCGTGGAAAGGGACAACATCGACACAAGAACCATCGTGGTACTCTCTGGAACTCATCTCCAGATATATTTCAATCATGTCGAATGTTGCAGGATGATTAAAATTTAAGAATTCATTGTTAACAGTAATTATATTGGCATTAGTGATCGTTTACGTTGGTTTTATAATAATTTATAGTCCTTTTAATGATAAATTAACGTGATATATATATATATGTATATATATATATAAGTTTGTAGTTCAAGTTGCCGTCCTTGTGTTGAGAGGCCAATGACCTTTGATTTGTCTTGAGTGGAAAAGAAACGTCATGAGAGTTTTGTGGAACCGACAGCTTCAACTTGAAATTACTATCTTACTGATCATTTACACAATGTGTAATGCTTTGGGCAAGGGTTCTATGCATTGAGTTCCTTCTGTTATATCGAAATTTCAAAGTTGTTTTACAAAAATCCACCTTCATGCCTGGAAGAGATGCTGAATTCCTTTTCTTATATCAAAATTCCAAAGTTGTCTTTGCAAAAATCCAACTCTTTTTCATGTATCAAAATGATTTTTAAAAAAAATACAGTAGACACATAATATCTAAAGCTTTGTATTGTTGTACAATTGGAAAGGTGTATCCTTGCTGTTCATGTTTCATTTTGTACAAAAAAACGTCGCTAGATATCAAAACAAACGATTTGCAAGAATTTTTCCAAGACTGTCCAACGCACGTCAGCTCATCGGCTTTTTTTGTCTTATCGTAAATAAAATAGTAAAAAAGTATAACAGTATTAGCCCAATAAAAAGTTGCCATGTAATCAGGCAAAGGGGCGGAATTATTAATGCCATTTGTCTCATGCTATCTTAAATTAATGAGTACTACTGCAATCTTGCCATAACTTTCTTCAACCAGTCAATATCTTCTTCTTCTTCCACTTTAAATAGTTAGTTTAATAAGGTAAAGAAGGAAGCTCTGAGCCTGTGGAGAAAGAAGCTATGAGCCCGTGGTCGCGTGGGAAGAAGGGTTTCAGTTGGCAAGTAGGGGATGGCAGAGGAAGAAGCATGGCCAGATGTAGAAGATGGAAACAAGCGGAGAGAGGAAGGATCTAGGGCAGGGTGGCAGGGGAATGGAGACGAGAGGGCAGAGGAAGACGCACAAGCAGATGGAGACGAGTGGGGAGAGGAAGGAGCTAGGGCAGGGCGGCGGGGGGATGGAGACGAGAGGGCAGAGGAACACGCACGGGCAGAGCACCGGAGGGATGGTGACGAGTGGGCAGATGGACCTGGATGATCGGATCGACTTCCTTGATTTGGGGAAATTTGTTGGAACCACCAAAACGGATGAAGATATGTGTGAGGAACACCACCGGAGCAGAATAGAAGAAGAATGAGGTAAAGCCCCAATGGAGCCTCTGAAAGAGGCATGTTTTCATGCAGGGTAGTGATGGTGCTGATGCCACTCCAGAAAGGAATGGTCTGCAAGGATGGGCAAAGGTTGTTGTTGGTAGTCAAGAGAAGGAACTTGAAGAGTGTCCGGAGGTGACTATAGATGGGTCTGGAGAGGAACCTACGATGTTTTTCCCTACTGAAGCGTATCAAAAAATGGAGGACATGTACCGCTTCATTGCAGTGGCTGGATTCTATGGAGGTCGCTCGACTATAGGCATGGATTACTGGTATGTCTTTCAGACCTTATGTAAGCTTTGGGTTAATGTTCGCTGCCCAAATTTTTTTGTCATTGGGAATGGGAGGTTATTAGTGCGGGTGAGTTCTGAGGAAGAGCTCAATGAGGTCATGCGCAAAAAATGGGTTGTTGGTAGCCGCTTTCTTATTACTAGTCGGTAGAAGCCAGGGTCTGAGTTACGCCTGCATGAGGAGGAATCTATTCCTCTGTGGATTCGTCTGCCTCAGCTTCCAAATCCGTTTTGGAATTTGTATAGTTTTAAAGCCATCGCACAGGGCCTAGGTGCTTCCTTTGTTAGAGCATATAAATGTACTCTGCATAGGGACAAGCTCAGGTTTGCACGTATGTGCATTGAAGTTCCTCTCAACTTTCAACCTGTGCCCAAAATCAAGTTGGAAGTAAGGAAGTCCAAGATAATACTAGAAGTGCTCTATGAATCTAAAATTAGTTTTTGTCGTGTATGTGGCACAACCTCTCACTATGAGGATGTGTGCAAGAATCAAGGGACAGTTGAGAAACCGATTGCAGAGGAGCAGACCTGGAAAAAGGTCTTAGTGATTAAAGTGGGGCATTCTCAGCTGTATTATCAATGTTAATCAAGCTGTCTTTTCGAAAGGAAGACACATCCATGACAACATTAATTGGATGAATGAGATCATTTACTCTAAGGACTTTTGGGACAAAGGAGGATGTTATCTTAAGCTCGATTTGATGAAAGCGTATAATAAAGTCTCATGGGTTTTCTTAGCCAATAGTATGCAATTCTTGAGATTTCATCCTAGATGGATTGCTAGAGTCATGAAGTGTGTTACCTCTGTGTCTTATGGAGTTCTGGTGAATGGCAGGATGGGAGAGAAATTTGATGGGAGGCACGGACTGCGTCAGGGTGACCCTTTGTTCCCCTATCTATTCCTTATTGTTATGAAAATGTTCAATAGACGACTCAAAGAAAACGATTAGCAAAAACATCCTTGTTCCTAAAATCCGGCGTGTGACGACTAATGGATGTGCTATGTTGTTCGTTGATGATGTGATTATGGCAGTTAAGGCCACTAATAAAACTATGGCTACCATCAAAGTTACTTTGCAGGATTTTGAATGTCTCACTGGTATGAAGGTAAATATGCAAAAGCCTATGATTTTTGCTAGGACTATGGTTGATTGCCACCTGGGAGAAATTCAGAGTATATTGCCATGGTCTAGTGAGAGCATTCCTTCGGAATACCTCGGTTTACCTCTTTTTTTGGGCAATCTCACAGAAGATCTATGCTTGCCACGCCTCACTAAGGTGGAGAAGATGTTGGCTGGATGGAAGGCACAAATTTTGCCATACGCGGGCGGCTTTGCCTCATCCGCTATACGTTAATGACTTTGCCTTACTATTGGATGATGGCTTTTAGATTGCCTAAAATCGTCTTAAAGAGAATCAAATAAGCTTATATCAAATTCTTGTGGAATGAGGAAGACGGGTCTAGACACATGGGAGTGTCTGTGTTTGCCCCTAGAAGGAGGAGTTGGTATAAGAAGTTTGGAGGATGTCAATAGATGATGCTAGCCAGCAGATGCTGTCGGTTGCTAACCAGTAAGGACCCCTGGGCCAACATCTTTAAGGAGAAATATTTGAGTTCCCACAGTCTATGGACACTCAAGAGATCCCCTAATCCAAGCTGTGGCAGGAAAGGACTGCATTGGGGTTGGAACTAGCTACAAAACAATGTTGAGTGGAAAGTTGGGAATGGAGAACAAGTCAGATTTTGGAAGGATCGTTGGTCGGGGCAAGTTCTTATCAATAGGGTTGATGGAAATGGTTGTGTTGTTATGCAATGAGGTAAATATCAGTATTCATCAAGTAACTTGTGCTAACCAGAAGAGTCTGACCCTTGCCATGGCTGCGCACCTTGGTGTGTCTACAACTAACATTAGGCTAAGGGATGCAGATGATAGTATAGTTTGGAGTGGATGGTAAGGCCAGCTTCAAGGCAGGTGAGATTATCAACAAATGTCACATTCAGGATGTTAAAGAGTCATGGAGGAGGAAGACTTGGGCTAGCTACGCCCTAGCCAAGAGCTACTGGCACTCCTACACACACACACTCTTGATAGGATTCAGAAGACTGTGATTCATTTTGCTAACCGCTGTTCTTTTTGCTATTGTGCTGAGGAGACAAATACTCATGTTTTAATAAACTGTAAAATAGCAAAGGAAGTTTGGAGGTACATTGCAGCAAAGTTTGATAGAGTAAACTCTCCCCAAGGTGAAATTGCAGATGCGTTCAAGAGATGGATTCAAGCTAAGATAACAGGGAAGTGGCGGCGTCGGTGTTGGAGGATGGCATTTTTAATTGTTTGCTGAAATTTGTGGTGTCTTAGAAATAGATGTCTTCATGACAACCTTCAACCTTATATTAGTAGGTTCAAAAGAGATGTTTGGAGGAGCGGCTTGGACAATTTTTCCTCTGTTAAGTGGCTTGCTGAGATTGAAATCAAACTGATAATTTGGATGGAAATTCGTCTTGATAGTGTGGATTCCATTGCCTCAAATAGAAATGGCACATTAATCAACATTGTTAGAGCGTCTACTAGGCATGACCTAAAATAGCAGGTCTTAACTATGTGAACAATGGCAAAATGGGTTGTATGGTCATTATCAAGGCTTGTGGAAGAATTCATGAAGGTGAAATGGAAATCTTGGAACACATTCTTAGATTGCATAAGGATTATGGAGGTGACTATGTTATTATCTCCCCTATTAAAGATTGAGTGAAGAAAATGAGACAAAGGTTGAAAGGAAGAATGCCTATTACTAGCTGGAATAAGTATCTTGACCAATTATAAAAGAGAATTTTTGTGGAGGAGGGTGCTGCAACAGTTGACATAGTACGCTGATCATGGATCACGCCAACATTACTATTGATTATTTTTGCTGACTTGAAAATGTATATGCATAGCTTGTAGGTTTTTGTTGTCATTATTTTTTTGGGTGAAGGGTCGGGTCAATCCTTTGTGCTTATAGTTAAGGTCTTTTCTGACCTTCCCTTGTATATTACCATTTTGTTGGAATAAAGCTAGGGGGCCTAACCCCCAAGCAAGCTTTTTTCTTCAAATAGTTAGTTTAGTAGGTGTGAGAGCAAGATTCCCAAAAATTTGTTAGGTAAGAGTTAGGGTGACGTGCAGAATAAACAACTTGTTTGGTAAATAAAATAGTAACAAATTGTTTCATTTTTGTAACTGTTGTCGAATAGACTGCAATGTTTCATAAATATGTCACAATCATTGGAGTAACTTCATGTAACACTTTGTTACTGTTCCCATTACCAAGTGATCATTACTCAGTAGAACTTGCCCAATGTCAACTTGGCAAAACTTATCCAAGCTTAGCTTGTTTGTAGAACAAGAAGAGTTCAATCTTAAGTTATTTACGCAAACAAGGTAAGCTTGATTTAAGTGAGCTCTCGTCATTTAATTAGCCTCCATTTGGACCAATTATAAAGTTACACTAATAATAAGAACTTTAAGTAACCCCAAATAGTGTTAGCAAGGGGCCTGGCAAGGACCTTGTCTCCCCCTTAAAAGATTTTTTTTAAAAAAACAAAAATTAGAGACATCAGAACTGGACATCCCATCTTTGATCGGAAGGCCCAGCTTCCTCAACACTCATTCTCTCCCTCTCTCTCCCCTCTTGTCGCAAAAAAAAAGTTGCAGGCCGGCCCCTCCAGCGGTAGGAGAGGAGCGGATCAGCAGCTTCCCATTGCTCTATCCATTGTGTAAAAGCTACAGTCATAAAGAGCTGTTCATTTTTTATTGCTATAGGAGCATGTTAAACTCAGAAATTACTTAGTTTATGACATCGCTAAGAGCATATGTATATATATATATATATGATTGGAATATACAAAAAAAAAGTACTTCAATAATCAAATTTGAGTGGTTTGGTTTTTGTTTATGACCTAGTGGTATTGGTACATTACTTTTCTCTCTTTCCATTTCTTATATATATATATATATATATATATATATATAAAGAAAGTTGGTAAAAACTAGAACACTTTGGTAAGAGACAAAAATAAGACCAATGAAATTTAGTTTTTAAAATATGTTTATTGCAATATAACCTTATAGATATGTTATTAAGAGCCACTTGGTGATAAACTTATATTAAGTTACTCTTTTCTTACTTAAATAATGTTTTTTTATTACTAAAAAAATTAATGACTTTTAGAACATCAAAATTTTGATAGTAGAATGCCCTTAAAGCATGATTTATATTAAATTTGTGTTTTCTATTTTGTTTAAAACACTTTTTAACAGGAATTTAAGAGGTTTAGTTTCCATCCCTTCCCCAAGTGATCTGGTGTGTGTGTGTGTGTGTGTATATATATATATATATAACACAAATTTATATATATTACTTTAAGTGATTTATACAATACTGATTTGCTGATCTCTCTCCACTCACTTTTTGCACACAGGCACATCCTACATGGACAGAGGGGATTTCGGTGAAGTATGAATCGGCAAAGCACAACATAGAGACCAACTTCTATGGAACGAAGAGATTGACCAAGGCGCTGCTTCCTCTCATGCGCCCCTCTTCTTACAAGCCCAGGATTGTCAACGTCTCATCCAGCTATGGATTATCATGTGTAAGTCTAATTCTTTAACATGAACTCCTTCCATTAGTTCAAATCGAATATGACCGAACCGGCAATGTGGGTCAGTCTGGGATTTTGAGCTCATCCACCAAAATTCTTGTTGTTTCCTTTCACATTAATGAGGAGACCACCCACTCCCGAGATGGACATATGCTGAGAGCCCCTACATGTCCGGACCATGGATAGGGATGTCAACAAATCAGATTTGAACCATATTTACCCTTAACTACATTCATCTTTCATATATTCGTATGCTCAGATTCAAATGTGAATGAAGAAAATGCATATCTGAATCTGAAATCAAATTTCACAATTCAAATCTGATCTGAATCGTCCGAGAACGTCATTTTTGAAATCCAAATCAGATTCCATTATCTTAATCGGACATAAAAGGTTTTTCCATACCTGATCTGTTTATATTTCGATTGGACATTTGATTCAAATTGGATATATTGGCATCCCTAAGTACCAGAAAAACACTTGCCTGTCATTCCATTAATATGGAAAAACTTCACGCTTTTTACTGTACTGTGCGGTGTTTTGGTAATTTAATAGGGTGAAATGTTGCTCAGCTTTTATCCTTATAAGGTAAGGGGCCTTCCATTTAATGAGTGGCACATTTTGATCATTTCTGTTGCATAATATGTGGTCCCTGCGGCCATAACATAGATATCATGATCGAGGGCAGGGTCCCTGGCCCCATCTCAGTTTATGAAAAATTAAAATCTACGGTTTAATATTTCTAAAAATTGAAAATTATATATTGCATTCCTAGAAAAAAAAATTCTAGCCATGCACTTTACTATTCTCAATTGTATCACAGTATTTCTTGGGAAAGAGATTTGACTGTAGATCAACAATGGTGATGACAGCATCTAAGGGACGAGGAGTTGAGGGAGCAAATGTGTGACACAATGGGCTTGACTGAGCAGAAGATCGAAGGTGTGTTGGCCATGTTCCTTGACGACATGAAGTCGGAGAAGGGCATAGAGAAATGGCCCCTCAAGTTTCCCTCTTATTGCATCTCCAAGATGGCGTTGAACGCGTACACGAGGCTCTTGGCCCTTGAATTGGGCGACAAAGCTTCTGTCAACAGCGTGCACCCTGGCTACGTGATCACTGACATGACCTCTGGCTCCGGCGACCTCTCTCCTGCAGAAGGGGCTGCGAATTTGGTGCACATTGCTCTTCTGCCTGCCGGCAGCCCTTCTGGCCACAACTTCCTGGAAAGGAAGGATGCCGACTTTTGAGGAGCAAAAGTGTTTGTTGATTGATCTTTTTTGTCATAAAAGCCACTAAGGATCAAGTGACTACTTCTATCTGCGGGCTGAGACCTTCTCATCCTTAGTTTTGATCTTTCTTGTTTGGATATTTGTGGAATTACTGTTATGCAATTGCAGTTCCATGAATGACGCTTAAATGTCCCAAGCATGCGTTGGTTGGACTTAATTTAGTTGCTCTTCAATTTGGTTAGTATTTGCTCTTACCTTCTTTTAATGACATTTTATTGTTTTATTATTCTATTAGACCTCGTAACTATGTCAAAAAAATCAAGTATATGATGCTCTACGAGTGAAAGAAACCAAATATTTGTTGTGTTCCAAAAATGGCTGGGTTTGTAGATACTACTAAAGTTTTCCACCAGATTTGAGAGTAACGTAGCCGATGCAGGTTATTTGTGACGCCCTCTCAAAGCCATCACTGATTCACTTGCTAATTGAAAACGATGCTTGCTTGAATCTTGTAACCACTAGCAAACATGTTCGGATATAAATCCACATAGCAAAATCCCATTTTTTTTCAGATTTTCATTAAAAATTCAAGATTTCGATCTCGTGTTTGTCTGGATCATCAAATTTTTTGAAAATCAGGATGAGGAACCCACTTCAACACTCGACAAGTACGCCCTGTTCATATTGTTTCTCCTTGGTTTTTTCTAAAAGTGGATTCCTCATTCGACTTACTTATTTTTTTTCTTTGTTTTGAACTGTCATCACAATGAATCAGGTGGTAGCTCTGCACAAGCGTCACAAATGAATGATGACGAAAGACGAAAGTGAAATTACAGTAAAACAGTTGAACTCGTATCTCCCAAGGCGATTTCTGCTGTAACGAACTTGCTTCTACAGTCTTATGCAAAACGCTATGGACTTTTACGTGATTCTTGTTATAGTCGTATCCCCCAAAAAGGAATGCATCAACAACACAATAACCAGGCCAAACCAACTAATTTAATAGTCGAACATGCACAAAACCACTGAAAATTAGAATCACAGGGCACCGAGCATAAGATCAAATTTCCAACACCAATATTGCAGCAATATACGCCAAGATATATGCAAAAAATACACAAAATTAGAGACACCAATTTACGTGAAAAAACCCCCATTAATGAGGTAAAAAACCACGGGCAAGAGAGATATATTTATACTTCAAAGATGCAATACAACTACGTTGTTCTTCTTGTAGAGAATAGCATAAATCATTCTCAAGAATGAATGCACAAGAAAACAACAAGAAAAGAAATCACCTATGTTTATCTTTTCTTTCACTTGTTTTCTTCACTTTCTCTCTCTACACTTGATCCCACACGGCTGCCCAAACCCACAACCGTGCTCTTCTTCATCTTTCCTTCTTGCATTCTCCTCTTCTCTTCTTTGCTCTATTCTTCTCCTACTCCTCTTGCTGTGAGCAGCCACCCAAGAAGAAAACCCTTCTTTCCTTTTTTTCCCAAAGAAGAAACAAGAGAGAGAGACGTAAGAGGGAGGGGCACCATCGGGTGGCCTCCTTTCTCCCGCCCGTCATTTAAATGACGGGTCGGGTCGGGTCCTCTTTTGAGGCTGGACCCGACCCAACAAACTCTCACTCCAACCTCAAGGGAGAGAACATACCTGCAAAAAGAACAAAAATTAATACACTGCCTTAAAGACAGTCATCTCAACTAAGTCTCTACACATGTCATGTTTCTCTTTAGGTAGAGACTTCGTCATCATATCTGCAGGATTCTTCTCTATATGTATCTTCTCAAACTGAATCAGTTTCTGCTCAAGCACATCACAAATCCAATGATATCTGACATCAATGTGCTTGGTCCTTGAGTGAAACGCCGAATTCTTCGCCAAGTGTATAGCGCTTTGGCTATCACAATGCAACACAAAGGTCTTCTGACAAATATCTATATCATGAAGAAAACTCTTCATCCACAACAACTCTTTACAAGCTTCAGTTGTTGCAATATATTCTGCCTCTGTCGTGGAAAGAACAACACACTTCTGCAATCTAGACTACCATGATACAGCTCCCCTTGCAAAAGTAAAAACATAACCAGAAAGAGACTTCCTAGAATTCAGATCACCTTCTATGTCTGCATCAACAAATCCCTGTATCTTTGGGTTAGATTTACCAAAACATAAACAGTAATTGGAAGTACTTTTCAGATACCTTAGGATCCACTTCACTGCTGCCCAATGCTCCTTGCCTGGATTTGACAAGAACCTGCTAACTACACCAACTGCATAAGCCAAGTCTGGACGGGTGCAAACCATAGCAAACATGAGACTCCCTACTGCAGAGGAATATGAAACATTCTCCATTCTTTCTTTCTCTTCTGCTGAGGATGGACATTGCTCATTTCTCAATTTAAAATGTGCTGCTAAATGTGTACTTACTGCTTTGGCATCCTTCATGCTGAACTTGCTAAACACCTTCTCAATGTACTTCTCTTGTGATAACCACAACTTATTGGTCTTCCTATCACGAACAATCCTCATGCCTAACAATTGTTGTGCTGGTCTCAAGTCTTTCATATCAAAGAACTTGCCCATGTCATTCTTCAATTGGCTAATCAAATGACAATCCAGTCCAACAATAAGCATGTCGATTCCTCTTTGACTCATGTGACCTAACCTCTTATGTCACAAATCTGACGAAGTACCATCAGTGACTTTATTGACATTCACACTACTGATTCGAAACTTCATCCCATACAAAGAGCCAAATCTGTCACCTCTAGCCAACACTAGTGCCCCCTTGGTCAGTTTCCAACCTGTCTGACTGAACGAAGTACAATATCCATCTTCACTTAGTCTTCCTGCAAAAATCAAATTCATTCTCAAGTCTGGAATATGTCTCACATCTCTCAAAGTCAACTTGCATTATGTGCTCGTCTGAATGCAAACATCTCCTATCCCAACAATCTTCGAAGTGTCATTGTTGTCCATGTGAACTACTCCAAAATCACCTGCTCTGTAGGATAAGAATAACTCTCTACATGGTGTGGCTTGATATGATGCCCATGTATCTAAAATCCATGTAGAATCACCATTCTAAATAGTAAGACAATCATTTTCTGCAGATAAAAATAACACTACCTTATCATCTGAAGTAACTGCAGTGTACTCTTTTGGCTTCACATTCTCTTGACTCTTTTTTTTTCTGCTCTTTTTCTTCTTTTCATTTTTTGCAATCAATCTTCTTTTGCCCTGGAATACCACAGTGAAAGCATTTACTTGTCATCTTGGGTCTTGATTTGGACCTAGAGTTTGATCTGTCATGCCATTTGTTACGGTTCTTTTATCTGCCTCTGTCTCCCTTCACTAGCACTTGTGAACTACCAGTACCAAGAGACTTTCTCCTTGTCTCTTCATTTAAAATGTTGTTCGTTGCTAAGCACATTATCTGGAGCAGAGTTACTCAAAGAAATAACTAAAGTCTCCCAACTGTCGAGAAGAGAACTAAGCAATAAGAATGCCTATAACTCATCATCTAATATCATTTTCATGGCTGACAACTGATTGATTTTGCTCTGTACTTCATTCAGATGCTCTGACACTGGTTTTCTCTCTCTAAGTTTTAGATTTACTAATTGCCTAATCAAGAAAGCCTTGTTCCCAACGGTTTTTCTCTCGTAAAGATCATGCAACTTCTGCCATAACGACTTCGCGCTCGTCTCTGTGGATACCAAATGAAAAACACTGTCATCTAACCATTGTCTAATGGTGCCAATGGTTTTCCTGTCAAATAACTTCCATTTTTCATCTGTCATATTCGTTGGCTTCTGGTTCTCAATGAGTGCATATAGGTCTTTACAATACAGTAAATCTTCCATGTTGGCTTTCCATATGGTCCAATTGTTCCCATTTAAAGAGAACATCCTAGTGGGGGTCGACTTTATCATTTAATAAGAATGCACACAACCAACCTGGCGCTTACCTGGCTCTGATACCACTTTGTTATAGTCGTATCCCCCAAAAACGAATGCTTCAACAACATAATAACCTACCCAAACCAACTAATTTAATAGTCGAACAAGCACAAAACCACTGAAAATTGGAATCACAGGGCAGTGAGCATAAGATCAAATTTCCAACACCAATATTGCAGCAATATACGCCAAGATATATGCCAAAAATGTAGAAAATTAGATACACCAATTTACGTGGAAAACCCCAATAATGAGGTAAAAAACCACGGGCAAGTGAGATATATTTATACTTCAAAGAGACAATACAACTACATTGTTCTTCTTGCAGAGAATAACATAAATCATTCTCAAGAATGAATGCATAAGAAAACAACAAGAAAAGAAATCACATATGTTCTTCTTTTCTTTCCTTTGTTTTCTTTCACTTTCTCTTTCTATATTTGATCCCACACGACTGCCTAAACCACAACCGTGTTCTTCTTCCTCTTTTCTTCTTGCCTTTCTTTTTCCCTTCTCTTCTTTGCTCTCTTTTTTGCTTTTTTTTCCCCTTCTCTTCTTTGCTCTCTTCTTCTCCTACTATTCTTGCTGTGAGCAGCGACCCAAGAAGAAAACTCTTCTTTCCTTTTTTTTTTTTCAAAAAGAAGAAACGAGAGAGAGACGTAAGAGGGAGGGGCACCTTCAAGGGCCTCCTTTCTCCCGCCCGTCACTTAAGTGAGGGGTGGGGTCGGGTCCTCTTTTGAGGCTGAACCCGACCCAACAATTTTGATGCTGCTGACTAGTTGTCACGAGACACCTGTTGCAATAACAGACCAGCTGGACCACTGCGGGGAGATAATGAAACCTTCAATCTCTTACAGCCATCTAAGGTGAAGAGCCGCCACACAAAAAGCAGATTGTTTCTTTTTCAAAAGAAAAACTGAGATACTTGTTCCAGAGTCTGACCGTACGAGAGAGAGGGAGGGACATCTCTGAACCCGAATCTCTTTATCGTAGTTGGGGAGAGGGTGAGCGAAATGCGAGATAATAGAGACGAAGGTTAAAGAATTAACAACTCTCTGCAATTTTCCAGTTTGGAAGATTGTTCTCCGAGTTCTGGACCCGATTGGACCGGTATTCCCACAAAAATGGTGAGCAGATCTTGATGAAAAACACCCCAAAGAACTTTTACGGCAAGGAAATTTGTTACCTCTAACCTGGCTGCCGATACATCTTCTGGATCGATCCGATGATAAACGCCGACCGGTTGAATTTTGGTTGCAGGAAGCGCAGGGTACTTCAGAGTGGTGGAGTGAGGAGACGGTGGCAGTGGTGACGGGAGGGAACCGAGGGATCGGGCTGGAAGTCTGCCGGCAGCTCGCAGACAAGGGGCTTACCCTCATCATGACTGCACGTAGGCAACAAGACGAACTTTCAGTCTCTGCTCAACAGTTCCTGCAAGAGGCGGCACAGTTGGGGAGGAAGAAGGTCATTTTCCACACTCTGGATATTACTCAACAGCAGAGTGTGATGGATTTCGTCGACTGGTTGAAGCTACATGTTGGATTTATCGACATTCTGGTAAGCGGAAACCAAAAGTTGTTAGGTTTTCATCGTCCCTACGTCTCGATCAAACGCTTTCAACAAAAATCAATTGACAGCAGAAATCAAACTTATAAGACACGAAGTACAAAAGAAATTAATTCCTTGTATGTTCAGATGTTCCTCAAGAGGGAAGGAAGGCGCTCGCGTATCGAACCCTGGTGTTCGATTGATTTCCTATTTTGTAGGCGCAATCAAGTATCAAACTTCGTGAAAGAAAGTTTCCTCGAACTTTTTGCCCGTCAATTAATCATCAAGTTTCTTTTGCTCTTCTTGGCATAAAGTTGATCTAAAATAAATAGCAAAGGTATATTAATTTTCATAGGTTGATTAAGCAGAAAATATTTTGTTGATGCAGGTAAACAATGCTGCTGTTCTAAATGCTGATTGGAAGTTCTTGGAACAGAACAATGTAGACATGAGAACCTTTCTGGTACCCTCTCCCTCTCTCCTAGTTCATGAAAATCACATGCCCGTGTATTGGAAGCCCCAGTTACCTTTTATTTGATTCCATAAAGTGAACAAGACGTCATCTGCACATTTTGTGGAACAGCTTCAAATTCAACTGTGGGAACGTTCTTTCTAACATTTATACAATATGTAATGCATTCTCTGAGCAAGGATTCTATAAAATGAATTATTCCTTCAGATCAACTCTTCAATGTAGATGAATAGATACCTAACCATTTAAGCTTAGATCAGAAAATTTAGGGTGTTGATATTTAAAGGAATAACAAGTTGGCAACTAAAACAATTGACGACAGAAAACAATATAATTCTAGCCGTTTACCCCATAAAGATTTGGGAGCCTGGTTATAATCCCAGGCTTAGGCTTGTGCACCATTCAAAGGTGCACAGGCCTGTGTGCATGACATCTACTGGTAGAAAGTGAGTCAAGGGCTACCTGAAAGTGGGTCAAGAAACCACATGTCATGCATTGGGGACTGTGGACGAACCATCATTTATATATATATATATAAATATATATATGTATATATATTCAGGAAAACAGAATCTTGAAAACAGTGAGTTTGTGTCTGTGTGTTTATACATGTGTTAATTTTTGTATTCTTCTCCTTGAAAAAGGATTATACACAGGTAAATCCTCCATGCTTCAACGGGATACTGGAGAAGCAGGAGTCGGCCAAGGACTGCATAGAGACCAACTTCTACGGAACCAAGAGGGTGACCAAGGCGTTGCTTCCTCTCCTGCGCCCCTCTTCTTACAAGCCCAGGATTGTCAACGTCTCATCTGTCTACGGACTACTGTCTGTAAGTCTCCAACATTAATTTCTTCCCTGGTTCAACCCCATAAGCTCATATGGTTTTTTTTATTTTTCCTTTTGCAAGTAGTAAACAAATCAATTTTTTTTTTTTTTGTTTTCCAAGTGTTCTTAAACCAAAGATAAATATATAAAATTGACAGTAAATCAACAATGATGCTAGCAGTTTCTCAGGGATGATGAGTTGAGGAAAAGATTGTATGATACAGAGGGGTTGGCAGAACAAAAGATTGATGAGGTGTTAGACATGTTCCTTGAAGATGTGAAGTCCAAACAGGGCATGGAGAAGTGGCCCCTCAAGGTTCCCTCTTACTCCGTCTCCAAGATTGCGTTGAACGCCTACACGAGGCTTTTAGCCCTTGAATTGGGCGACAAAGCTTGTGTCAATAGTGCCACTCCTGGCTATGTGATGACCGACATGACCTTTGGCACCGGCGATCTCTCTCCGGCTGAAGGGGCCGCGAATTTGGTGGGTGTTGCTCTCCTCCCCGCCGGTGGTCTTTCTGGCTGCAACTTCCTTGAAGGTAAGGATTCCAAGTTCTGATGATCACCAAAAAGTTCTGGTATTCAAAAGCAAATGTGTTGTAATGTTTTTTTTTTGTCCCTCAACTGAATCTATCTCATCGTTAAGTTTACGTTTCTTGTTTGGATATTTGCTGAAATTTGAGGCAATTGCAATCTTAAGTTCAAGTTTGGATTCCCTACCAGGTTAAGAAGGACATTTTTAAAATGAACCTGTATTTGGTTAGTATCTGCAGTTAGTCTCCTTGCCAATGAAATCTAATATTTTGTAGTTTTTTTTTGGGGGCTAAATTGAAACACCAAGAGTATATAAAGCAAACAAACACAAAATCGTTCTTTCTGTAATTAGAATCCTTTACTAATAATTTGACTTGCTTGGCCTTGGCACCAGTCATAGTTGATCGCTCCAAAAGATTCAACATGTAGCGGTCTTGGCTAAATAATTTGTATGTCTCCAATTATTGAACATTTCTCCAAGTAGCGTAAATGAGTATGGACCGAACTGGCAGTCGTCCTCTGTCAATGCGAGACATCAAGGATTAAAATTTAGTGAACATAATCCTCTTGGCTTTTGAATTGAACGGCAAAGCTTGTGATTACTGGCATGAGCTTCGACACCGGCGATCTCTCTCCGGCTGAAGGTGCCGCCAATTGGTAAGCGTTGCTCTCCTTCCCCAAGGTGGCCCAGCAGGTCACCACTTCCATGAAAGCAAGGATGTCGGGTTCTGATGATCACCGAAACAGATCTGGTATTCGAAAGCAAATGCATGGTGTTGTTTGTTTTTTGTTTTCACTTTTTTCTCTTAAGTGCAGTGAGTACAACTGAAGTTCTATCAACAGATTAATTTGTCACATCCTTAATTTGTCGTTCTTGTTTGGATATCTATTGAAACGTGACGCCGTTGCAATTTCACCTGTTTATAAAGGCCAGATTTTACTTGGATCCGCCTCCAAGTTAAGTCGGTGATCTGAATTTCGGTTAGTATTTGCACTCAGCTAGGTTCTTATGAATTGCAAAATGAACCACAATACTTGTAGTTCTTTTTTAAATACGTAGAGCCTTCCAACCTCTACCTGTGATGCTCTTACTAGGGGTCGAGTCAGCAAATTTTGGCTAAGGGATATTAGTTATATAATTTTTAAATTTAAAAAAAAAAAACATGTATGTAAATGAGAGAAACTATCATGAGGTTTCTATATAAAAATAGACACTTTTTTGTGGGCTGAATGAGCAAGTGACTCTTAACCTTCCAACATTTACGTAAGATTTCCATGGTTAAGTCGGTAAGCAAAAGCAACAAGATCAGAAAGATCAACAGGACCATCACATGCCCTGACAGGAAATTAAGTTGGGAGAAAATAAATAAGCTCATGGTACATAATAAATTTGTAACTTAGGAAACGATTCCAATGCGGATAGGAGATTTTAGACAAAGACAAGA